>OY757023.1:59480806-59864182 GCA_963580285.1 Lucinisca nassula
ACCTGGCAGCACGTCTCTGCGCCTGTTCCACCTTCGTAACATTTGTCTTTCATAGTTGTGAAACTCAGCTAAGCAAAGTCATTAATGACTGGGCAAAAATCTTGGACAAAGGGGGACAGGTGGACACATCTATTATGGACTTCGAGAAGGCTGTTGACACCCCTACTCATGAACTACTTAAATCTAAGTTATTTGGTTATGGAATTGGGGGGAAAGACCCTCAAATGGATAGATTCCTTTCTTTGTTACAGAAAACAGCGTGTTGTTGTTAATGGTGAATCTTCAGAGTGGGCTCCAGTTTTGTCTGGAGTCCCGCAAGGGACCGTTCTTGGTTCACTTTTGTTCTCCCTGTACATCAATGATATTTCCACGGGCATTGACTCAGAAATAAGACTGCTTGCAGATGACTGTGTTTGTTACCGGGAAATTAGAGATACAGATTACTCATTGAAACTTCAGGCTGACATAGATATATTAGGATGTTGGGCCCGAAAATGGGGCATGAGATTTCAGCCAGTTAAATGCAATATTATGCAGATAACAAGGAAAAGATCTAACAAAGTTGAGGCTTCTTACACCTTAGAGGGAACGGTCCTCGAGAATGTGGACTCCATTAAATACCCTGGAGTGACAATCTCACACAACTTGAGATGGAATACTCATATTAGCAACATGTGTACTATGGCAAATAGAACGCTTGATTTCCTGAGGCGAAATCTTCATCAGTGCCCTCAGGATGTAAAAGAGGCAGCATATAAAGGTCTTGTTCGCCCAATCTTGGAATATGGTAGTTCAATCTAGGACCCCAGTAAACTGGTCCTTAACGATGAAATTGAGAAAGTTCAGAATAGAGCTGCTAGATTTGTAACAGGCAATTACTGCTTTGAAACTGGGAGCATGACTGGAATACTTGGAAAATTGAAATGGGAGTCTCTCAAGAAAAGGAGAAAAGACAGTAGGCTAATCCTTTTATACAAAGGTCTAAAGGACGCTGGCAGCATTCCAACAGATGACCTTGTTTCCCCAGCTAGACACTGTCGTTCTTCCCCAGAACCATTAGAGATTGGAATGCCCTTCTCGATTCGATTAATTCGACAGCTGAATGTGCCGATGGTTGTGTAGCTAAATTTATCTCTTTGGTTAGAGCTAGGGACTAATTTCCCACATTACAGGTCCTGGTGTATGAATGTCATTTGACGTGTCATCAGTAACAATTCTGATTCTGGTGTGAGGGCTCCAGGCGGTTGAAGCGTATTCCACCTGTGGGCGGACCATGGACTTGTAGGCTAGTTATCGGACTCTCTCATTCTTAGTGGTGATGTTGCGCTTGCGAAAACCTAAATATTTGTTAGCAGAGGAGGTCACTCGAGGGATATGAGTGTTGTAGCTAAGATCAGAGGAGAGATCAAGACCAAGATATTTTGCATCAGAGACAGATTCGAGGACCTGGCCATGGAGTTTTTACTTGTGCTTAATAACATCTCTGTTTCGTGTTATATGTAGCACCTGACATTTTGAGGGATTAAACTCCATGTTCCAGTCACGCTCCCACTCCTGCAATCTATCTAGGTCTTGTTGAAGAGATTCACAGTCAAATAGAGAGTTTATAGTAAGATAGATTGCCGTGTCATCGGCAAAAAGACGCACCTGGGATTGGAGATAGAAGAGGGAAGTTCATTGATATAGGCAAGAAAGAGGAAGGGCCCAAGGACTGATCCTTGGGGAACCCCAGAAGTGACAGGAACCTCAGTCGAACAGTCACCATCAAGAACAACAGACAGACTCCTGCCAGAGAGGAAAGATCGAGTCCAGTAGAGGATTTGTGGAGAGACGCCATATTCCTGTAGAATTAGTAGCAGTTTCTGATTGATGACCTTGTCGAAAGCCTTGCTAAAGTCTCTGGGGCCCAGTTTGTTTACCAGAGGAGATATTGTTTCCGCTAACCCGACCGACCCTGCTTCAGACTCCACCTTCACATTGACACTACTATTTTATCATTAAAAAGAATAAAATAAAAATTAAAACACCGACCCTCCCATTTTCGATTTCCTACCCTAACCAGTATCTTCTTTGCATTTTCCCAAAGAAATTTAGCATTTTAAGTACATTTTTGTAGTGTTTGGGATTTAGTACCTTCCAAATTACAGAGCTGACATTTTTGAGCAACTAAAATGAATTATGATACACAGTGCAAGTCTCAATTTACAAAAAAAAAAAAAAAAAAAAAAAACACCAAAAAAAAATATATATATATATATATATAGGACCGACCCAGTATTTTCCAGGAGAAAAAAAGTAAAATAAAATGATAAAAAAATTTCTCCTACCTACCGACCAAATAATTTCTTCAACATTTTTGTAGAAACACAGCTATTTTATTTACGCTTGATGATATCTGCAGCTCGTAACTGGCGGGATGCGGGTGGGTGGGGGGGGGGTTTGAGAGGAAATCTGTTGGAATGCTGGCAACGGTCTAAAGAGACCTTTGAACAATAGTATCTATTGGAATGCTGGCAAAGGTCTAAAGAGACCTTTGAGTAATTGTATTACCCAACTGTTCCTCCTTTTCTTGAGAGCCTCCCAGCTAAAGTAAGCTTTACAGTTTTCCAGTCAAATTTCCAGTTTCAAAGCAGTAATTGCTCGTTACAAATCTAGCTGCCCTATTCTTATTTTTTTCTTCAATTTCTTAATGAAGGACCACTCTCTGAGGGCCAAGAAAAACTAACATATTCCAAAATCGGGAGAACTGGTCCTTCATATGTGGCTTCTTGTACATCCTTGGGGCACTTTTAAAGATTTCGCCCCGAGAAACAAAGAGTTATATTTGCCTTTGTACACATGTGGCTAATATGAGTATTGCATTTCCGTCATGTATGAGGGTCACGCCAAGGTATCTAATGGCATCCACATATCTCGTGGACCGTTCTCTCTGAAGTGAAAGAAGTTTCGATTTTCTTTTGTTCTTTACCCAGTTATCTGCATAATATTTGCGTCAAAAAGTGATATCTCAAACCCCATTCTCTTGCCCAACACCCTAATTTATCTATATCCCTCCGAAGTTTCAATTAGTCATCGGTCTTTCTAATTTCATGATCGCAAACACAGCCACCTGCGGACAGTCTTATTTCGGAGTCGTTTTCATTGGAAATATCATAACTGTTCAAAGAGAACAACATATGACCAAGAACTAATCCTTGTGGGACACCAGACAACACATGAGTCCACCCTGGTGTTCCACCGTTAACAACAACTCGTTGTTTGCTGTAGCACAGAAAGGAATCTATACATTTGTGTTTTCCCGCCAATATCATAACAAAATAATAAACTTTTAAGCAGTTCATGAGAGACGTTGTCAAAGGCCCTTTCGACATCTGGAATAAATGTATCCATCTGTCGTCCTTTATCTAAGATTTTTTTACCCAGTCATTTATAACCGTGATCAGCTGAGTTTCACAAATGTGCATTTTCCTAAATGCATGTTGCGTGTCCGACAAAAGATGGTGCTAAGCAAGTGAGAATGAATATTTGAGCAACAAAATATGTTCAAGCAACTATCATGACACAGGCGATTGATCCGATCAACAGCTCTATCTCATTTCTGCATAATACAAGCGATTGTTCCGATCAACAGCTCTATCTCATTTCTGCATAATATATTGCATCATACAGACAGAAATATCATACCCCATGTTCTTTCCCAATACCCAAATCTATCTATATTCCCCCCCCCCGAAGTTCCGCCTCTCTAGATAGATAGATAGATAGATAGATAGATACTATCATCAGTATACAAAGAGAACAACAATTGACCAAGAACTGACCCTTGCGTGACACCAGACAAAAGTGAAGACTATCCTGAAGTTTCACCGTTAACCACAACTCGTTTTTTGTAACAAAGAATGGAATCTAGCCATTTTGAGAGGCTGCCTATAAGAAAATAATTCACTTTTATGCTGTCATGGGTGGATATATCCAGAATAAACGTGTTCAAAAATCCTCCTTTGGCCATGAGCTTGTACACTCTACGGTTTTTATATATAATAGATACAGTATTGCATGAAAGTTTCTTTCTGAAAATACAGAGAATAGGGATCAGAGGTTATATAATCTATTTATGAGAATTTCCATTCGAGAGTTAAATGTTAAATACCATGACATGGCCAGCTGAAGTAATACTGGGTATGCTATGAACAATACAGGGAATACTTATAGGTATAAACAATGTTCCAAAATTACATGGATCTAAAAGTAGTCATTTTCATTATTCTGTTGGTTTAATCATTTTTTATTATTGTCAACAGCAGAAACTGAATAACAAAACACTTAATTTAGTCAAGGTAACTGGTGTCTTGTCATTAATGTTGACAATGATTTCAAATAAACAAACACGGTTGGAATGTATAAACCGGTACACGTATTTGAGAGTGATTGAATTCGCAAATGGCCAGTATCTGGTAGCTGAAAATATTTTAAGCTTACAAGCAAACAGAGCATTAATTTCAATAAAACAAAGTAATTTTGATAGTACTATCAAAAGATCTGCAGTTCTTCATATTTTTATTCACTTATAGGCTCTATTACCCTTTATAATGGTGAGATATGGGCAGGATTTTAAATAAGTTATCAGAACAAGTCCATCTTTTAAATGTAATTTTTAATGAATTTAATAAAATATTTTTTCCAGATTCTCCAAGTATCTTCAAGGAGTGCCTTCAAAAGCTACTAATTTTGAAAATGAGGTGTCAGTTACCATGAAATAAATATCTATGTGAACTTGCCAACAAATTATGCATGGTTGCTGCTATTTCCGCTAGATATATATCACCGCCAGTATATTTAGTACATTTGGGTATCGTGGTGTTATCTACTATCTGCCGTGCGATATTTGTATTCAAAATCAGAATATATCACTGGCTACATGTCAAATGAAATTTATTCATCAGGACAGGAGTTATGTAAAATTACGTATAGTCCCTAGCCCTCACCAAAGAGGTAAACCTAGCTACAATATCTTCTAGACCTTCAGTTGAGGAAATTATCGAATTTGGAAGTATATTCCAATCTCTAAATGATATGTAAAATTACGTAAAGTCCCTAGCCCTCACCAAAGAGGTAAACCTAGCTACAATATCTTCTACACCTTCAGTTGAGAAAATTATCGAATTTGTAAGTATATTCCAGTCTCTAATGGATCGAGGGAAGAGGGATCCTATGTTAATGTCAGTTCTTGCAGTAGGGGTAAGAAATAAAAATAAGAGATTATTTCTACAACGCCTAAGTTGGGGAATATTGTAATCAGTTACAATGGTGGCTGCACCCTTTAGACCTGTGTTAAAATTATAAGCCTGCTGCCTCTTCTCCTTTTCATAAAAGATTCCAATCTTCATTTTTGTAGTATTTCAGTCATACTCGAAGTTATAAAGAGCGGTAATTGCCAATAAGGAATCTAGCAGCTGTGTGCTGATTTTTTACTATTTCGTTTTGAAGGACCAGTCTGTGGGGTCCCTAACACAACTAACACAACCCAAGACTGGGCAAACAAATCCTTAATATAATGTCTCTTCTACATTCTAAAGCCACTGATAAAGTCGCAAGAAACGAAGTGTTCTATTAGCCAATGTACACGTTGCTTATATGTGCAGTCTGTCTCATGTTATATGTGGTTGTCATGCCAAAGTATTTAACGGAATCCACATTTCGATGATCATTCCATATCGGTCTTGTTCTTAGTTATCTGCATAATATGTTGCATGTAACGGGCTGAATCTTATACCTTTTTTTACTTGCTGAGCATCCTAATATATCTATATATTTCTTAAGAGAAGTGAGCCAACTGCATCTCAACTGAATCTCTAATTTCTCGTTAGCAATTGCAATAAATGCGAACAGTCTTACTTCTGGTTTGAATGTCACTGAAAATGTCATTAATATACAAGGAAAACAATTGTGGACCAAAAACAGCCCCTAATTGGACACCAGACTAAACTGGAACTCACTCCGAAGTTACACCATTAACAAAAACTCGCTGTTTTCACAAGCGCAGTAAACAAAGCATTTAGGAAAAGGTACACATGAGCAGGATTATCAATGACGGGGTAAAAATCTTGTGACAAAGGGGGTGGGGCACATTTTTTCTGGACTTCGAGAAGGCTTTATACATCCCCTGCTGAAGGTCATGGATCCAAATTATTTAGTAATGACATTGGGGGATAAGGCCTCAAATGGATATATTTCTTTCTTTGGTACAGTAAACAGCGAGCGAGTTCTTGGGAGTGGGCTCATTTTGTCTTGGGTCCCACAAGGGACTGTTCTTTGTCCACTTTTTTCTCCCTGTACATTTATGATATTTCCACTGACATTGACTCAGAAATAAATTTGTTCTAGAAAGGATTATCCTTTGGAAGCAAGGAATACACCACGGAACTGGAAAATATGGAGTGTACATGTTTATATGGCAATAGAACTGCTTTTTTTTCTTTTTGGAGACACGAATGACTTCACTTTTTTTCCGGTTTGAACTCCATGGACCAGTTTCTTCTTTTCTCCTGTTACTGCTACTCGCTCACAGCTAGCTAAGCTTTACGAGCAGGATTTCCTGTGTGGAAACCAGTACTTTTTTAAGCAGTGTGGATGAAGTGCCTTGCTCAAGGGCACAACACTTTGGTCAGCGCGAGGATTGAACCCGCAACCTCTCGATCACAAATCCGATGTGCCACCACTGCACCAAAGCCCTCCACGATTTTCCGAATTTTTCAAGTTTATGGAGATGGTTTGCAAAATTTCAGCATCTAACGGTGAGCTGATAGTGAGATAGGCAATTGTGTCGTCAGCAAGTAGGCGAGCTCTACTTTTTAGAGAGTCAGGTCTCACACAAATCGTTTATGTATGCCAGGAATAAGCAGGGCCCAAGAACGATGGTGTTTTCCATATATGTATGGCATAGCCATTGAATATATTACAAGTAAATAGAAATTTAACTCATTAAATAGTTATAACAATTATATTCACTCTCAAAATCCTTATATGGATGAATGTGGAGCGTGATAGCTCAGTCGTGAGTGCACTTGCCTCTGGTGTTAGAGGTCCCCAATACGATCCCCGGTGGTGGTGATAATTTTGGTGTCAGAACCCCGGTCCTATCACATTGGTATCTTTTGCAGAGATGAATCTCATAAAGTGCTCCGTTCTTCGGATCGGGAAGATAACTGAATGCCCCTATGCAGGGAGAGAAATCACCTGTGCAGTAGTGTGCAGGTTAAAGAACCCTACCGTAATTTATACACGATTACTGTGTAGTGTTTCATACTACAAAACTAGTTTCAACACTTCCATGCATTCTCCTCTTTTCTCATCTGCCCCGATACTATCTCTTCCTCCCTTTCTCTGGGAGACGACACAAAATGACCCACAAGGGTACACGTGACCCCCCCCCCCCGGAAAAACGCAATCAGCACTGCAAAACTGGTGTGTCTGCTAATATACACCGTCTGTTAAGGCGAAATTTGAAAAAAAGAGACAGAAATAAAGGTGCCATGAAATGCCAGGGTTATTTAGTACCAGCGGTGAAGTATTTGGAACACAATCTTCTTTGAATCAGAATCAGAATTGTTACTGGTGACACGTCAAAAGACATTCATACACCAGGAAACTGCTTGAATCCTGAATTAAACGTTGAAAGAAACGATGCGAGTCGTTAAATGTGAAAAAGGATGCGAGAGATAAATGTTTTGTTGCAGAAAAGATTAAAAATTAAGAGGAGAGAAGAGATGAAGAGGAGAGGAAACGCTTATCGCGCGATGTACAGATTTCTCGGCCGTTCGTGTTGCGCTTTAAATTCAGTGACGGAAACCAGCAAAATTTCGGAACCCAGCAACAAGTATGGCGTCAACAACAAAGTGAAAGTAGTGTATATACATTTCAGAACGTTTTTAATACTCCTTAAGATAAAACCTGGATTTTGAAATGGTTTGATCGTGAAGTAAATATATCAGTTTAATTTTCTATGACATTGTTCCCATAAGAAAATACGACTGATCGTCACAACAGGTAAATACGTGAATCACGTATTCACTGCTACATTGCGAAGATCTTTTCAATTCACTACCGTACCGACAGTAGGGAGGTTAAGGTAGTGATTTTCATTTCTATTTCCCACCCAGGTCAGATTCTATAGACAGTCGGTCTCTTCCAAACACGGCTGTTCTCTACTGATTACCGTCACCTACCCTTTCCGACAAGTCAGTTAACATACATCTAGTCACGTGAACTTCAGCACTGAAGCGCTTGCTACGTTTTATAACTGGGGTGGATTGGTGTAGAATCGGCCCAAATGGCTTGCTGAAGACAGGTGCTTGTTAAAATTGGAAGCAACGTCTCCAAAATGACCTTTACAGTGTTGACGGGGACGTTAAACCTCAAATCAAACAAACAAACAAAGACACAATTGAGTTAATTGCATTTTCATTTTATTCGGGAACTAAATGCAGGCTTGCTTAGAACAGGTTGTTTGCTTAACCCATATATATAACAATGGAATCTCCCACCTAATAGGTTTGGAGTGGCCCATTTCCAACTATAGGGGTGTCAGGTTTGTTTTGTTTGAGGTAAGTTGTAAACAAATGCGTGTGCTTTTCGCAAACAGTATATATGGGTATACAGTCGAACTTCAATGGCTCGAACACCTTTGGGACCTCGAAAATCTGTTCGAGACAGGGGTAGTTCGAGCCACTGAGGATTACTGTCAGGAGGCATAACGTGATATTTTAAACATCCTTTCGGTGTTCTATATTGAAAATGTATTCTATGTGTACTCATTAGAATCGCCTCATCGAGGCGATTCTAATGAGTACACACAGCATACATTTGCAGGATAAAAGACGACGATCTCCTTAATTATCCTCCACTATTTCTTATGTAGAGAATTTCGGTAGGGGCTCAAGAACGTGCCGTTCGACACAGCCATGGTAAACGAGCCATCGGTGTTCCAGCCATTGAAGTTCTACTTTACATTGTTTGCAAATGTCCTCAAAATGGGCCGCTTGTCATACATCGGTTAATGTGAAAAAATGGCCATGTTAAGATCGGTTTGACCGGATATGTTTGCTTAGCTTGTTTTTGGTTTTAACGACACATCAGCCCTTGAGGGTCATTTTTGTCGTCTCCGACCAGAGTAATGGAGAAAAGAGATATAGAAGAGATAGTAGAATAGATGAAATTGAGGGACAGGGGAGAAAGGAGCAAATGAATGGAAGTGAAGGGGCAGAAGATGTAGCAATGCCCCCGCCCCCCCCCCCCCACACACACACATATGCACACACACTCTCTCACACACACTGCATGCTGCAAGGTCGTACAGTTGTAATCCAGTATCAGTTGGACGCCTCATTAATGCACGATACACGTGTTTACTGGATATGTACATGTAATGACTTAAAACTTTCTACCTTTTTATATTATTATTATTATTTATTATTTCAACCACAGATTTTCAAATGTTTACTTTTGCTGATGCTTGGTATATAGTTTTTGCCTATTGTCTGCTTTACATTTCCTACAATATGGCACGGTGGTTGGACACTCCATTTATACACGGTCAACTATGGGCGAACTTGGATGCCTCGAACACCCGCAGGACCATTTAAATTTGTTTGAGATAGGGGTAGTTCGAGACACTGCGGGCTACATGTAGTAATTGCTCAAGGTCAGACGACATAATGCTACCTTTTCGATCTCATGTATAATTAAGGTATTCTGGGTGTTCTCATTAGAATCGCCTCATCGAGGCGATTCTAATGAGAACACAAAGAATGCATTTTCAAGAGAAAACAGGAATCTGCCCTAAAACGGAGTTTTGTGTAACATTTCTAGGTACTCAAGAGCGAGTCCGGCACAACCATAATAATATAGCCATATTTGGTCGCTCACAGACTATGTCTCGGAACAAAAAATTGTATATTTTAATATCCCCTAATTTACCTGTTTAGAGTGAGGTTTACGAGGGTATGCTTTTTGTTTGTTTGATTGATTTGAGGCTTAACGTCCCCGTCAAAACTGTCTAAGTCATTTTGGAGACGTTGCTTCCAATTTTGTGGGACTTTTACCCGACCTTGAGATGACATGACATCACAAGCCCTGCCACCCAATGAAACCAATAGGGTTTATGAGCATGGACGGGCCGAATCGCACCGCATTGCCTTGGCAGGATTAGATCCTCGAAGGAGTAGGGTATATTTGCAACACACAACATGATGTCGCTCGTGGGAACAGTCGTTCGCCGGAACAAAGTGTCCGTGGTGGGCACACTGGAAATTATCAGTTGCAGATACAGAAAACCATAAAATTTGGGTTATCTTTGCATATAAATTTAAATGTATCGTGTTCTATTCTCTTCATTTTGGGTCAAGCGAATAACAGTCGTCGTTTATTTTTATGACTGTTATGAAATTTGATAACGCCTCGCATTTCTGTTGAATAGTTGGCGTGTCATACTGAGTTATTTATAAGACTTTCAAGGGGCGTAACAAATCAAAACAAACAAAAAAAAAATCAACACTCTGCATATTTTGCAATAGTTTGGTTAATCACTTTAATTTTGATTAAAGGATTTCAATTAAAATACATAAAAATATGCCTAACATAAAGTTTTATGAATCTATTCCAGTTTGTATTGGTGATAAAATATTTGCTGGTAATAAACCTTTTCATAGTTGAAATTATTTTGATACTAGTAGTAAGTTGCGGTCCTCAGCGAACGGGATTGAGTATAAGGTGCATAACACGTAGCATGGAAACGCAATCTTTAGAAACGTCTTCCAAATCGCAATGAAACTTTCAAACAAAATTAACTGCTAAACGATCCCCTTTATGATAAGGTCAAACTCGGAGCCTACCCTGTTACACAAAACAACCCACACCCCTTTGCGGCAAACCGCAAAAACCCAAGGCACAGCACTGCTATAACTTAAACGCAGGCAATCACGTAGCCAAACCTTTAGAATGGAGTTCCAAATTACTACAACTAAACTATGTTGCACCAAAACAAAGGCTCACATTGGAACTGTGCAACACATCCACAGCCCTTGAAAAATAGAGCACGCCTAGCACAGAATCTCCAATCAATAAAGATGCCCTTTAGCGACAGGACACATGCACTCCTGAAGCAAACGGGAAGACAAAATATAAGCCCCACCGAGACCTGGAAAGGTCACGGCACCGTTTCACAAACCTCTCAGGACGGAGCTCGGCGATTGGCTACAGGGCAAGGGGATGCCCGTGGGCTCAGAGACACCTGAGACGTGAGACGACAAACATGGACGGACGGGGCTGGAGCCGAGCGATGGTCTCCCTGTTCACCGGC
Organism: Lucinisca nassula; assembly: GCA_963580285.1. Taxonomy (NCBI): domain Eukaryota; kingdom Metazoa; phylum Mollusca; class Bivalvia; order Lucinida; family Lucinidae; genus Lucinisca; species Lucinisca nassula. Next base: position 59,492,163 of record OY757023.1, read on the forward strand.
AACGGGGAATAGGGGTACCACCGAACGGCTACGGTGTAGTGCCAGCATGGATTCGTTCCCTGGGACCCCACCAGCTGACGACCCGCGACACGGGGAAACTGGAAAACAACAATATCAGCGAACGGCCCCGCTAGGAGGGAACTAAAACTGACAGCACTAGGATACCAAGGGGAGATAAACGCGATTTCTTTGCTCAATCTAATGTCACAGGAAATGAGGACGGGGTTTTCAATTTCAGGACGAGATGTAACGCTGGGGTTTGCGGTCTTAGGACTTTGGCACTGAGCAGCGTTGCGTCAAAATCCTGGCTGATCGAGATCCACACAACCCAAAGGAGAACGGCACACCAACACACTAGCAAACAAAAGGCTCTCCTTCAGGAATGCACATAGATTAGTGGGACAGAAATAAGAAACAATAGGCCTTATCACATCTCTTTGTTTTTCTTTTTTTTCGCTTTCGAATAAGGATGTACATTATAAGGTTACCCAAACGGAATGATCTGGGGGCCACAAAAGGACCCTTTTATAAACACCTGACTAGCAGAAAAATCACAGGAAGGCTCTCTCTAAGCACACATGGTATTGCTTCTGTCTCTCTCTCTTGACAAATGAATACGATCCCTATAATAGTGCCTGTGGAGGCGGCCATCGCTGTCCCAACTTTGCCTTCGGAAAATATGAAACGCTGTCCCACAAGTCAACATCATAGCTCGCCACGCGCATACCACCATGGCCGAAAAACCGAACCTCGCCTGGTACATCAAACAGCCCTCGGAACTGCCCTTGTCATTTAACATAAGAATCACCAAAAAACAGCAGATCGCGCCATGACCGTAATTAAAACGGACGGTCAAGACAACCATATATTTATACAGATAAGGGAAATAAACTAACTAACTAGGGCATGACTTAGCGCGACCCTGAAGGAGGGCATCAACACACAACCACCCACGCAAAACTAAAACAACATACATCCACCCACGCAATGCTCAATTAGGTAGATAAAGCGATAGTTGTAGAATAGTTGTAGAGTAGGAATCCCGTAGAGAGGATAGTATAGGAAAAGAGAGATAAAAAATCTGGAGATAGAAGAAGAAAAAGAAGAGTTTAGTTCCCAAAAAGCGATTTCAAACATTGTTAACTGTAAATATGACACATAAAAACAAGATCGCATAGGGGTGCTCGACTGCGCACATGCGCAGGCGGACGCTTGTATGCGACCTACATGATTATATGAATTTGTACTAACTGCATTGCTAACGAGATCGGCATACGATATCTCGGGCCCTCAAACGACTAGGTAGGAATACAATTCCTCCTATGGTGCCTTCCTTCACGTAGGATGCGATAATGACATGTAAACATGGCGACTCAGAATGACCCACTTACGGTCCCACAGAAAATGACATCCTACGTGGAGGAGGGCACCACATTTTCCTAACTTAAACAAAAAAAATGCAGAAAAGGAGATTGACCTACTTCCACATCCTCCGCGATAGAGGTCACCCACAAACTAAAATAAACACGAACTTGGGCCCGAGACGGCGGAGGCCGTCACACTATACTATATGTTGTATGTACAGAATAAACAAAAATCACAAAATATAATCTACAAGCACGTCCTTGCAGGTACAAAAACTGTCCTACCCAGCATAAGAGAGCGGGTGGGCTTGCCCCAAAACGGACAACACCATCTTTAAAGTACAAGAAAAACAAACACGACAGGTCCGTGGCGGGGCGAGCACATCCGCCCGCATATATACTCAATAAGCTGGGGGCACAGACCAAACAATGTAAAAATGTACATACGTTACAACAATATGCAAAAATCAAACAAAAAAAATAAAAAACAAAAATACCAATATCAAAATTGATACAAAAAGCGTAGACGACATCCATAGACATGGTGCTGGCGTGAGGGTGTAGATGCAGCTGAAGCTACAAGCTAGAAGAAAGAAATGGATGGACTCTACAATTTTGTGGTGCAAATAAGCACCACTAAATGGCTAAAAAACTTTGTCTCGAATCCCCTGATTGAATATAAGGTGCATAACACGTAACATGGAAACGTGTATAGCAATCTTTAGAAACGTCTTCCAAATCGCAATGAAACTTTCAAACAAAATTAACTGCTAAACGATCCCCTTAATGATAAGTTCAAACTCGGAGCCTACCCTGTTACACAAAGCAACCCACACCCCTTTGCGGAAAACCGCAAAAACCCAAGGCACAGCACTACTATAACTTAAACGCAGTGCAATCACGCAGCCAAACCTTTAGAGCGGAGTTCCAAATTACTACAACTAAACTATGTTGCACAAAAACAAAGGCTCACATTGGAACTGTGCAACATATCCACAGTCCTTGAAATATGAAGCACGCCTAGCCCAGAAACTCCTACATTTAAAGATGCCCTTTAGCGACAGGACACATGTACTCCTGAAGCAAACAGGAAGACAAAATATAAGCCCCACCGAGACCTGGAAAGGTCACGGCACCGTTTCACAAACCTCTCAGGACGGAGCTCGGGGATGCCCGTGGGCTCGGAGACACCTGAGACGTGAGACGACAAACATGGACGGGCGGGGCTGGAGCCGAGCGATGGTCTCCCTGTTCACCGGCAACGGGGAATAGGGGTACCACCGAACGGCTACGGTGTAGTGCCAGCATGGATTCGTTCCCTGGGACCCCACCAGCTGACGACCCGCGACACGGGGAAACTGGAAAACAACAACAATCCGCGAATGAAGTCACCTAACTCCCAATCGGCTAGCTGATAACTGTCAAGCAGACAGGAGTCAGCATATTGGCAGCCTAGGGAAAAGAGCAGTACCTCCAACTAATCCCAGCTGGCGAACTGGGGGTAGCCCCTATGTGCCCTTGGCGCCCGGTTACCTTAAAAACATCCGTCAGTCATCTATTTATTTTGCATCAGGACAAAGAAGAAGAACAACGTTGAATTCGAAGGGATGTTTTTTATTGTATCGTGATCCCAAATGAATATCAAAGGAGTCATTAAAATGTCCATTTAAAGAAGCATTTAACCCAGCTAATTAAAATCAATGAGTCCTTACAAAAGAAACATTCTGACTAAAAGACAAAAATTATTCTATTGTGGAAGCAGGCTACAAACCGCATACAAATCCATGCACTTTCCACTTGTCTGGAGCAAAATAATCCGTAAACAAAATTTGCCGCATGACGTTAAATTAAACTGGAAATTTCTTCTGACGTAACGTCAACTTTCAACGTCATTTTCCACGTTTTACGCTGATACTCGTAACCGCTGATACTCGTTTTCAGCATTTCTTTTAGGGCTACTGATGAGACCTTGATGGCCGAAACAAGCTTGTCTGGCCCAAACAACAAATGGATTCTGCTATTTTCGTTTTTGAATGCGTTCATGGTTCATGGTTCTCAAAGGGCATCCCTTTTAGCCTTATTTAATACACATGATTTAAAGCAAACTAGATATTTGAACAATTTCCTGCGATTGTTTTTAGCGATTGGTGGATTCCATACATGGACTCCTTTAATAGATTGTTCCCATCAATGACAATTTATATAGGTATATTTAATAGACTGTTCCCACCAAGGACACTTTCTGTAGGTTCCAAGCACAAACACTTCTGTAGGTATGTTTATAGACTGTTCCCAGCCCGGACAATTATATAGGTATGTTAAATAGACTGTTCCCACCAAGGACACTTTTCGTAGTTATGGTTAGTAAACATTTTCCAGCACGGACACTTTCTAAAGCTATTATTAAAAGACTGGTCCTAGCATGGACACTTTCTGTAGGTATATTTAAAAGACTGTTCCCACCACGGACACTTTCTGTAGTACGCTTCATAGTCTGTTCCCAACAAGGACACTTTCTGCAGCTATGTTTAATAGACTGTTCCCATCAATGACACTTTCTGTAGGTATGTTTAATATATTGTTCCCAGCACGGATACTTCTGTTGGTATGTTTAATAGACTGTTTCCAACAAGGACACTTTCTATACGTATGTTTAATAAGAAGTTCCCACCAAGCACACTTTCTGTAGCTATGTTTAATAGACTGTTCCCAGCATGGACACTTTTTGTAGCTATGTTTAATAGGCTGTTTCCATCACGGACACTTCTGTATATAAGTTTAATAGACTGTTTCCAACAAGGTCTCTTTCTATACGTATGTTTAATAAACTGTTCCCACTAAGGACACTTTCTGTAGCTATGTTTAATAGAATGTTCCCACCAAGGACACTTTCTGTAGCCATTTTTAACAGACTGTTCCCACTAAGGACACTTTTTGTAGCTATGTTTAATAGGCTGTTTCCAGCACGGACACTTCTGTATATATGTTTAATAGACTGTTTCCAACAAGGACTCTTTCTAAACGTATGTTTAATAAACTGTTCCCTCCAAGGACTCTTTCTGTAGCTATGTTTAATAGAATGTCCCCACCAAGGACACTTTCTGTAGCCGTTTTTAACAGACTGTTCCCACCAAGGACACTTCATGTAGCTATGTTTAAAAGACTGTTCCCGGCATGGACACTTCATGTAGCTATGTTTAATAGACTGTTCCCAGCATGGACACTTTTTGTAGTTATGTTTAATAGAATGTTCCCACCAAGGACACTTTTTGTAGACATTTTTAACAGACTGTTCCCACCAAGGACACTTCATGTAGCTATGTTTATTAGACTGTTCCCAGCATGGACACTTCATGTAGCTATGTTTAATAGAATGTTCCCACCAAGGACACTTTCTGTAGCCGTTTTTAACAGACTGTTCCCACCAAGGACACTTCATGTAGCTATGTTTAATAGACTGTTCCCAGCATGGACACTTTTTGTGGCTATGTTTAATAGAATGTTCCCACCAAGGACACTTTCTGTAGCCATTTTTAACAGACTGTTCCCACCAAGGTCACTTCATGTAGCTATGTTTAATAGACTGTTCCCAGCATGGACACTTTTTGTAGCTATGTTTAATAGGCTGTTTCCAGCACGGACACTTCTGTATATATGTTTAATAGACTGTTTCCAACAAGGACTCTTTCTATACGTATGTTTAATAAACTGTTCCCACCAAGGACACTTTTTGTAGTTATGTTTAATAGAATGTCCCCACCAAGGACACTTTCTGTAGCCGTTTTTAACAGACTGTTCCCACCAAGGACACTTCATGTAGCTATGTTTAAAAGACTGTTCCCAGCATAGACACTTCATGTAGCTATGTTTAATAGACTGTTCCAAGCATGGACACTCTTTGTAGCTATGTTTAATAGAATGTTCCCACCAAGGACACTTTCTGTAGCCGTTTTTAACAGACTGTTCCCACCAAGGACACTTCATGTAGCTATGTTTAATAGACTGTTCCCAGCATGGACACTTTTTGTAGCTATGTTTAATAGAATGTTCCAACCAAGGACACTTTCTGTAGCCATTTTTAACAGACTGTTCCCACCAAGGACACTTCACGTAGCTATGTTTAATAGACTGTTCCCAGCATGGACACTTTTTGTACTTATGTTTAATAGGCTGTTTCCAGCACGGACACTTCTGTATATATGTTTAATAGACTGTTTCCAACAAGGACTCTTACAATACGTATGTTTAATAAACTGTTCCCACCAAGGACACTTTCTGTAGCTATGTTTCATAGAATGTCCCCACCAAGGACACTTTCTGTAGCCGTTTTTAACAGACTGTTCCCACCAAGGACACTTCATGTAGCTATGTTTAATAGACTGTTCCCAGCATGGACACTTTTTGTAGTTATGTTTAATAGAATGTTCCCACCAAGGACACTTTCTGTAGACATTTTTAACAGACTGTTCCCACCAAGGACACTTCATGTAGCTATGTTTAGTAGACTGTTCCCAGCATGGACACTTCATGTAGCTATGTTTAATAGACTGTTCCAAGCATGGACACTGTTTGTTGCTATGTTTAATAGAATGTTCCCACCAAGGACACTTTCTGTAGCCGTTTTTAACAGACTGTTCCCACCAAGGACACTTCATGTAGCTATGTTTAATAGACTGTTCCCAGCATGGACACTTTTTGTAGCTATGTTTAATAGAATGTTCCCACCAAGGACACTTTCTGTAGCCATTTTTAACAGACTGTTCCCACCAAGGACACTTCACGTAGCTATGTTTAATAGACTGTTCCAAGCATGGACACTTTTTGTACTTATGTTTAATAGGCTGTTTCCAGCACGGACACTTCTGTATATATGTTTAATAGACTGTTTCCAACAAGGACTCTTTCAATACGTATGTTTAATAAACTGTTCCCACCAAGGACACTTTCTGTAGCTATGTTTAATAGAATGGCCCCACCGAAGACAATTTCTGTAGCCGTTTTTAACAGACTGTTCCCACCAAGGACACTTCATGTAGCTATGCTTAATAGACTGTTCCCAGCATGGACACTTTTTGAAGCTATGTTTAATAGAATGTTCCCACCAAGGACACTTTCTGTAGCCATTTTCAACAGACTTTTCCCACCAAGGACACTTCATGTAGCTATGTTTAATAGACTGTTCCCAGCATGGACACTTTTTGTAGCTATGTTAAATAGAATGTCCCCACCAAGGACACTTTCTGCAGCCATGTTTAATAGACTGTTGGCACCAAGGACACTTTCTGTAATTATGTTTAATAGACTGTTTCCGACAAGGATACTTTCTGTAGCTATGAATATAAGTCTCTTCCAAGCACGGATACTTCTGAAGGTATGTTCAATAGACGGACGGACACTCCTGTAGGTATGTTTAATAGACTGTTCCCACCAAGGACACTGTCTGAACCTATGTCAATTAGACTGTTCCCATCACGGAAACTTTCTGGAGCTATGATTTATTGACTGTTCCCAGCACGTACACTTCTGTAGGTATGTTTAACAGACTGTTCCCAGCACGGACAGTTTCTGAAGCTATGTTCAATACACTGTTCCCACCAAAGACAATTTCTGTACCTATGTTTAATGGAATGAGCTCACCAAGGACACTTCCTGTAGGCATGTTTAATTGACTGTTCCGCCAGGAACACTTTCTAATGGTATGTTATATAGGGTGTTCCCACAAAGGACACTTGTTTCATATGTCGGGGGCTGGCAAAACGTATTTATGACGGGACAACACGAGGGAACATCGAATCTATGTCCACTTGTGGGGCATTAACACAAAGCAAATTCTAAGATACTTAGAATCCTTTACAATATTTATATGGAATAAGTCTAATATTTATAAACAACACTGGTTACATAATTTTACAAAGACAAACTTAAAGGGACAGTTGACTCGCAATCTATTCCACTTAGGTTAAGACAGAATGAAAATTAGTCTGGGCCCAATAAAATTTCTGTCTTAATACACGTGGAATACACTTGAATCACACTTGAATTACACATGAAGTACACACATGAAGTACACACCCTCACATACTTAACATAATGTTCTTTCTCCCTTCCTGTTGATGATAAGGACCTGATGAGTGTTTATGGCACCATAATGTTTTATATAAACTTTATATTAACCAGTATATTCACAGTAATGACTGTTTCACCAACCAGTTTTTGCCTCTGTGTTATACCGTGGCGATTACATCTATAGCTGCTCACCGCCGAATAAAATGTAGTAACAGGGGTGGGGGACACATAAACGCATTTACACCATTCTATACTTATCATCCATATCATCACTGCCTCATATCACTGATGCCTCATATCACTGATGCCTCATATCACTGATGCCTCGTATCACCGTTGTCTTATATCAACGATGCCTCATATTAACGATGCCTTATATCAACAATGCCTCATATCAATGATTGGCGTCAGGTGAGCGATTCAGGACCAATTATCCTGTTGTGTTTAATAGACTATTCCCAGCACGGACACTTCTTAAAGTATGTTTAATAGACTGTTCCCAGCACGGACACTTATTTAAGTATGTATAATAGACTGTTTCCACCACAGACACTTCTTTAGGTATGTTTAATAGACTGTTCCTACCAAGGACACTTTCTGTAGTTATGTTTAATAGACTGTTTCCAGCATGGATACTTCTTTAGGTATGTTTAATAGACTGTTCCCACCAAGGACACTTTCTGTAGTTATGTTTGATAAACTGTTCCTAACACGGACACTTCTTTAGGTATTTTTAATGGACTGTTCCCACCAAGGACACTTCTTTAGGTATGCTTTATAGACTGTTCCCAGCACGGACACTTCTTTAGGTCTGTTTAATAGACTGTTCCCACCAAGGACACTTTCTGTAGTTATGTTTAATAGACTGTTCCCGACAAGGACACTTTCTCTTCCTACGACGGACACTGCTGTAGGTATGTTTAATAGACGGTTCCCATCACAGACACTGCTGTAGTTATGTGTAGGAGAAAGTCCAAATAAGTGTACATTCCTGAAAACGGAGCTGATGCCATCCATAAAAAATTGTTTGCTTGCTGTCCTCCGACCAACCCACTATTTTTCACCCAGACTCCAAAAATTTTATTGAGATCTGGAGAGATTATTTATTTGAGCACAAACTTTTTTACTTAGAAAAATCTTAAAGATTCAATGTTTATGTTCCCACCAAGGACACTTTCTGCAGCTCTGTTTAATAGACTGTTCCAAGCATGGACACTTACTGTTGCTATGTTTAATAGACTGTTCCCACCAAGAACACTTTCTGTAGCCATGTTTAATAGACTGTTGCCAGCAAGGACACTTTTTGTAGTTATTATCTCACCTGAGCCGAAAGCTCATTGGTGAGCTTATAGGGTGGTCAGAGTTTGTCTGTCGTGTGTCTGTGTGTCCACATTTTTAAATTTCTTCTCCTCTGGAACCATGGGGTGATTGACGTCAGGTGAGCGATTCAGGACCAATGGTCCTGTGGTGTTTAATAGACTATTCCCGGCATGGACACTTCTTAAAGTATGTTTAATAGACTGTTCCCAGCACGGACACTTATTAAGGTATGTTTAATAGACTGTTCCCAGCACAGACACTTCTTTAGGTATGTTTAATAGACTGTTCCTACCAAAGACACTTTCTGTAGTTATGTTTAATAGACTTTTCCCAGCACGGACACTTCTTTAGGTATGTTTAATAGACTGTTCCCAGCACGGACACTTCTTAAAGTATGTTTAACAGACTGTTTTCAACACGGACACTTATTTAGGTATGTTTAATAGACTGTTCCCAGCACAGACACTTCTTGAGGTATGTTTAATAGACTGTTCCCAGCACAGACACTTCTTTAGGTATGTTTAATAGACTGTTCCTACCAAGGACACTTTCTGTAGTTATGTTTAATAGACTTTGCCCAGCACGGACACTTCTTTAGGTATGTTTAATAGACTGTTCCCACCAAGGACACTTTCTGTAGTTATGTTTAATAGACTGTTCCCAACACGGACACTTCTTCAGTTATTTTTAATGGACTGTTCCCACCAAGGACACTTCTTTAGGTATGTTTAACAGACTGTTCCCAGCACAGACACTTCTTTAGGTATGTTTAATAGACTTCCTACTAAGGACACTTTCTGTAGTTATGTTTAATAGACTGTTCCCAGCATGGACACTTCTTTAGGTATGTTAAATAGACTGTTCCCACCAAGGACACTTTCTGTAGTTATGTTTAATAGACTGTTCCCAACACGGACACTGCTTTAGGTATTTTTAATGGACTGTTCCCAGCACGGACACTTTCTGTAGTTATGTTTAATAGACTGTTCCCGACAAGGATACTTTCTCTTCCTACGACGGACACTGCTGTAGGTATGTGTAGGAGAAAGTCCAAATAAGTGTACATTTCTGAAAACGGAGCTGAGGCCATCCATAAAAAAATGTTTGCTTGCTGTCCCCCGAACAACCCACTATTTTTCACCCAGACTCCAAAAATTTTATTGAGATCTGGTAAGATTATTTTTTTGAGCACAAACTTTTTTACTTAGAAAAATCTTAAGGATTCATGTTTATGTTCCAATCAAGGACAATTTCTATAGCTATGTTTAATAGACTGTTCCAAGCATGGACACTTACTGTTGCGATGTTTTATAGACTGTTCCCACCAAGGACACTTTCTGTAGCTATGTTTAATAGAATGTTCCCACCAAGGACACTTTCTGTAGCCATGTTTAATAGACTGCTGCCACCAAGGACATTTTTTGTAGTTATTAGCTCACCTGAGCCGAAGGCTCATTGGTGAGCTTATAGGGTGGTCAGAGTTTGTCTGTCGTGTGTCTGTGTGTCCACATTTTTAAATGTCTTCTCCTCTGGAACCGCTAGGCTGACTGACGTCAGGTGAGCGATTCAGGACCAATGGTCCTGTGGTGTTTAATAGACTATTACTAGCACGGACACTTCTTAAAGTATGTTCAATAGACTGTTCCAAGCACGGACACTTATTTAGGTATGTTTAATAGACTGTTCCCACCACAGACACTTCTTTAGGTATGTTTAATAGACTGTTCCTACCAAGGACACTTTCTGTAGTTATGTTTAATAGACTGTTCCCAGCACGGAAACTTCTTTAGGTATGTTTAATAGACTGTTCCCACCAAGAACACTTTCTGTAGTTATGTTTAATAGACTGTTCCCAACACGGACACTTCTTTAGGTATTTTTAATGGACTGTTCCCACCAAGGACACTTCTTGAGGTATGCTTTATAGACTGTTTCCAGCACGGACACTCCTTTAGGTCTGTTTAATAGTCATTTTTAATAGACTGTTCACGACAAGGACACTTTCTCTTCCTACGACGGACACTGCTGTAGGTATGTTTAATAGACGGTTCCCATCACAGACACTGCTGTAGTTATGTGTAGGAGAAAGTCCAAATAAGTGTACATTCCTGAAAACGGAGCTGATGCCATCCATAAAAAATTGTTTGCTTGCTGTCCCCCGACCAACCCGCTATTTTTCACCCAGACTCCAAAAATTTCATTGAGATCTGGAGAGATTATTTATTTGAGCACAAACTTTTTTACTTAGAAAAATCTTAAGGATTCAATGTTTATGTTCCCACCAAAGACACTTTCTGCAGCTGTGTTTAATAGACTGTTCCAAGCATGGACACTTACTGTTGCTATGTTTAATAGACTGTTCCCACCAAGAACACTTTCTGTAGCTATGTTTGATAAAATGTTCCCACCAAGGACACTTTTTGTAGTTATTATCTCACCTGAGCCGAAAGTTCATTGGTGAACATATAGGGTGGTCAGAGTTTGTCTGTCGTGTGCCTGTGTGTCCACATTGTTAAATGTCTTCTCCTCTGGAACCGCTGGGCTGATTGACGACAGGTGAGCGATTCAGGACCAATGGTCCTGTGGTGTTTAATAGACTATTCCCAGCATGGACACTTCTTAAAGTATGTTTAATAGACTCTTCCCAACACGGACACTTCTTTAGGTATTTTCAATGGACTGTTCCCACATAGGACACTTCTTTAGGTATGCTTTATAGACTGTTCCCAGCACGGACACTTCTTTAGGTCTGTTTAATAGACTGTTCCCACTAAGGACACTTTCTGTAGTTATGTTTAATAGACTGTTCCCGACAAGGACACTTTCTCTTCCTACGACGGACACTGCTGTAGGTATGTTAAATAGACGGTTCCCATCACAGACACTGCTGTAGTTATGTGTAGGAGAAAGTCCAAATAAGTGTACATTCCTGACGGAGCTGAGGCCATCCATAAAAAAATGTTTGCTTGCTGTCCCCCGAACAACCCACTATTTTTCACCCAGACTCCAAAAATTTTATTGAGATCTGGTAAGATTATTTTTTGGAGCACAAACTTTTTTTACTTAGAAAAATCTTAAGGATTCATGTTTATGTTCCCACCAAGGACACTTTCTGTAGCTATGTTTAATAGACTGTTCCAAGCATGGACACTTACTGTTGCTATGTTTAATAGACTGTTCCCACCAAGGACACTTTCTGTAGCTATGTTTAATAGAATGTTCCCACCAAGGACACTTTCTGTAGCCATGTTTAATAGACTGTTGCCACCAAGGACACTTTTTGTAGTTATTAGCTCACCTGAGCCGAAGGCTCATTGGTGAGCTTATAGGGTGGTCAGAGTTTGTCTGTCGTGTGTCTGTGTGTCAACATTTTTAAATGTCTTCTCCTCTGGAACCGCCGGGCTGACTGACGTCAGGTGAGCGATTCAGAACCAATGGTCTTGTGGTGTTTAATAGACTATACCCAGCACGGACACTTCTTAAAGTATGTTTAATAGACTGTTCCAAGCACGGACACTTATTTAGGTATGTTTAATAGACTGTTCCCACCATAGACACTTCTTTAGGTATGTTTAATAGACTGTTCCTACCAAGGACACTTTCTGTAGTTATGTTTAATAGTCTGTTCCCAGCACGGACACTTCTTTAGGTATGTTTAATAGACTGTTCCCACCCAGGACACTTTCTGTAGTTATGTTTAATAGACTGTTCCCAACACGAACACTTCTTTAGGTATTTTTAATGGACTGTCCCCACCAAGGACACTTCTTTAGGTATGCTTTATAGACTGTTCCCAGCACGAACACTTCTTTAGGTCTGTTTAATAGACTGTTCCCACCAAGGGCACTTTCTGTAGTTATGTTTAATAGACTGTTCCCGACAAGGACACTTTCTCTTCCTACGACGGACACTGCTGTAGGTATGTTTAATAGACGGTTCCAAGGTTGATCCAATTCTGTTCATCCATTTAAGAGAATCAGCAGTTTAAAATTTTTCATGATGTCGGCCATTATCACCTAGTTATGCTTTGGAGTGGAACCATTTGGATAAATCTGATACAGGTTGATGTAAGGATCTTTCTGACCAAGTTTGATCAAATTCCGTTCATCCATTAATGAGAATCAGCAATTTGATGTGTTTCACGATGTCAGCCATTATGACCTACTTATGCATCGGAGTGGAACCATTCGAATTAATCTGATACAGGTTGATGTAAGGATGCTTCTGACCATGTTTAATCAAATTCTGTTCATCCATTCACGAGAATCAGCGGTTTGAAGTTTTCCCGATATCGACCATTTTGACCTACTTATGCATCGGAGTGGAACCATTTGAATATATCTAATACTGGTTGATGCATGGATGCTTCTGACCATGTCTGATCAAATCCCTTTCACCAGTTCACGAGAATTAGAAGTTTGAAGTTTTTCCATTTTGACCTACTTATGCATCGAGGCGGAACAATTTGAACAAATCTGAGAAATGCTGATATCAGAATGCTTCAGATCAAGTTTGGTCAAAATCTGAGCATTGGTTTTCGAGGAGATGCCATTTGAACAAAATATATGTCGTAAATATAAAGTAGGTCACCGTGACCTTATTCCACTACAGAGTTTTTGTATATAAATTTGAGAACCTAGTGCCCATCGAAGCTCAATACCAAAAACCAGCCAATTATACCATGCGGTTCTAGAAAAAAGTCGATTTAGTTGTTTTTGCTATTTTTAGTAACGGCGGCCATCTTGGATTGTCGACCCGGATAATTTTCGCAAACTTGTAAGTCTCGAGTCTGATCATGCTGCATATAAATTTTGAGAGTCGTAGGTGCAGTGGTTTCGGATAAGAAGTCGTTTGAACAAGTGTTTACGGACGACGGACGGACGGACGGACAGACAAAAAGTGATCACAATAGCTACACTGAGACTTCGTCTCAGTGAGCTCAAAATAGCAAAACAACTAAATTGACTTAGTATCCGAAAAAGCTTGGTATAGTTGACTCAAAATTGGTATGAGACATCGTTGGGACCTTGGTTCTCAAGATTATTCATATCATCCAAATCTGTAGTGAAATTAGGTCACAGTGACATAGTTTGTATTTACGAAGTGTATTTTGTTCAAACAACAGCTCTTCAAAAACTAATGTCCAAACTTGACCTGAAGCATCCTGGCATCAACCTTTCTCAGTTTTATTCAAATGAGCCCTCTCCAATGAATAAGTAGGTCATTATGGCCGCCATCTTGAAATAACTTTACATGGCTTTTTCTCATGAACAGATCAAACTTGGTCAAAAGCATCCTTATTTGGACCAGTCTCAAATTTATGCAAATGGTTCACTTTACTGCATAAGTAGGTCAAAATGGCTGTCATCTTGAAAAAAAAAATAAAATGGCTTTTTCTCATGAACAGATAAACAGAATTTGATGAAACTTGGTCAGAAGCATCCATATAATTATGGACCAGTCTCAAATTTATGCAAATTTATCCAGTGCATAAGTAGGTCAAAATGGCTGACATCATAAAAAACTTCAAACAACTTCTCATGAACCTTTGATTGGAATTTGATCAAACTTGGTCATTAGCATCCTGACATTGATCTTTCTCTGATTTGTTCAAATGTTTCTGCTCCAGTTCATAAGCAGGTCATATTATGGCTGACATGGTGGAAATTTTCAAATGGATTTTTCTCATGGATTTTGATCACACTCGGTCAGATACATCCTGACATCGACCTTGTTCAGATTCGTTCACCTGGTTCCACTATGTAGGTCATAATGGCCAATTGTGGAAAACTTCAAATTGTTTATTCTGAGGAAGTGTTGAACAGACTTGTACTCAGGTTAGCGATACTGGACCATAATGGTCCTCTTGTTGTTTTTAGCTCACCAGAGCCGAAGGCTCCGGGGGAGCTTATAGGATAGGCAGTTGTCCGGCGTCGTCGTCGTTGTCGTCGTCTGACGTCAACACTTTCAAACATCTTCTTCTCTGAAGCCACTGGACCGATTCAGCCCAAATTTCATCTGTAGCATCCTTGGGTTGGGGGATTGAAAGTTTGTGTTTTTTATGAAATTCGGCTTATTGGTTTGGTTGCTATGGCAACTTAGAGTTTCCATAGACTTATAATGGGGAAAATTGAAAAATGGCATTTACTGCCAAGCCACTGCAGATAATTTGACAAAACTTTCATAGAAATATTCCTTAGGCAATCTACTATCTGCCATATGATTTTAGGCCTACTGCTCATTTGTATTGGTTGCCATGGAAACCAAAATGAAAAAATAGAAAAAAAAATTACTTAAAAAATCATCTCCTCAGAAACCGTATGCTCTATGAGGCTGAAAGTTTATAGAAATATTCACCATATTTGCCTTTACAGGTTTTGTGTTTTTTATGAAATTCGGCTCTTTAGTTTGGTTGCTATGGCAACTTAGATTTTCCATAGACTTATAATGGGGAAAATTGAAAAATGGCATTAACTACAAAGCCTTTGCAGATATTTTGACAAAACTTTCATAGAAATGTTCCTTTAGTAAACTTCTCTCAGCCATATGCTGTTATGTCAACCTGGGGGTCCAGTAGGTTGTGCCGGGGCCATGCCCTGCCGCCAGTACTTCATAAAATGACTTATATCTCAGAAACCTTACAGATCCCCACCCCTAAACCATATATATTCTTGTTCCTATTGATAAGACGCATTCAGTGACACCAACCTGGAGGTCCTCCGGGATGTGCCGAGGCCATGCCCCACCCCCTCCACTTCATAAAAGGCCCAATATCTCGGAAACCATTCAGATCCCCACCCCTGAACCCTATATACTCTTGTTCCTTATGATAAGAAGCATTCAGTGACATCAAACTGGGGGTCCCCCGGGATGCGCCGGGGCCATGTCCCGCCCCTCCATTTCATAAAAGGCCCAATATCTCGGAAACCTTACAGATCCCCACCCCTAAACCATATATATTCTTGCTCCTTATGATAAGACGCATTCATTGACCCCAAATTGGGGGTCTTCCGGGGTGCGCCGGAGCCATGCCCCACACCTTCACTTCACAAAAGGCCATATATCTCAGAAACGGTTCAGATCCCCACCCCTAAACCATATATGTTCTTGTTCATTATGATGAGACACATTCAGTGACACCAACCTGGGGGTCCCGAGGGATGTGCTGGGGCAATGCCCCACCCCCTCCATTTCATAATATCACAATATCTCGGAAATCTTACAGATCCCCACCCCTAAACCATATATATTCTTGTACCTTATGATAAGACACTTTCATTGACACCAACCTGGGGGTCTCCCTGGGCCTTGCCCCACCCCTGCACTTCACAAAAGGCCTTATATCTCAGAAACTGTTCAGAGCCCCACCCCTAAACCATATATATTCATCTTCCTTATGATAAGGCACATTCATTGACACCAGCTTGTGAGTCCCCGGGGCATGCCCGGGCCTTGCTCCACCGCTTGACTTCATTAAAAGCCACATATCTCAGAAATAGTTCAGATCCCCACCCCTAAACCATATATATTCTTGTTCCTTATGATAAGACTCATTCAGTCACACCAACTTGGGGGTCTCTTTGTGCTGAGGCAATGTGCCCCGCCCTTCCACTTCATAAAAGGCCATATATTTCAGAAACCATTAAATCCCCACCCCATATTCATATATGTTCTTGTTCCTTATCATTAGCACACCTACTGTAGGGGTGTCCGCAGGGGCCAGTCCTCTCCTTTCCACTTCATGAAAGGATATCTTGGAAACCGTTCAGATTCCCACCCCTAAACCATATATATACTTGGTCCTTATGATGAGACACATTTAGGGACAACAATCTTGGGCTTTCCTGGGAACGACAGGGCATGCTCCAACCCCTCCACTTATATCTCCAGCCATGCAGCTCCCCACTGCTAAACCATATATATTCTTGTTCTTTGTGATAAGACACATTTAGTGATACCAACGAGGGCTCCATTGGGTCCATGCCCCACCCCTTCTACTTCATAAAAGGCCTAATGTTTCATATACTGAGTCCACATGGATGCTCATTTGGATATGGGGGTTCATTTGGCAGATTAAAATGATATCATGTTAAAATACATGGCTGCAATTTGGCAGTGCCCACCTGAGCTCTGGTGAGCATAGTGGCCCATGGGCCTCTTGTTTATTGCACCCCTTACTCTTTTAGTGCAGTATGGTCACGAAACAGTGACAGAATTAATGGAACACCCTATAGACTATATTATATTCTTGTTCCTTATGATAAACCACATATACTGACATAGATCTTGGTTCCCAATGGGTCACCCGTGGGCATGTCCTACCCCTTCATTTCATAAAATGTGCAATAACTCGGAAACTGCTTATGATCCCCACCCATAAACAATGTATTCTTGTTTCTTATGGTAAGATGCATTAAACGACATTGACCTTGGATACACTGGGGTCCCCTGTGGCATGACCCACCCCTCTTATCATGAAAGTCCTTATATAAGAAACCGTTCGGATCCTCAACCTTAAATCAAAATTTCTCCTGTTCCTAAAGACGCATTCATTGACACGGACCTTAGGTCCCTCTGGGCTCTTCCGAGCCTGATCAGCCTGGCAGAGGGCATGCCTATCCTTTCTTCAAACAATGCGTTCTCTCGGAGTCAGAAATGTTGCGATATTGTGGGCGGGATTTAGCCCGTTGTTTTATTGTTTTACAACTTCATGTCCATACGTGCTAACATGAAGCACAAAAAAGAAAAACTACAAATGGCATTTGCACTCTGTCAATGTTAAACGTCGAATAGCACGTAAAACAGGCTACAGTATACAATTGCAACACGCAACACTATGACCTTGTCCGGAACAGTCCTTCGTGGGCGCCCACTGTCCGTGTTGGAGACATTGCAGTTACACTTATAGAATATCAACATTGCAGCCTGAATCGCTCACCTGACGTCAATCATTGATATGAGGCATTGTTGATATAAGGCATCGTTAATATGAGGCATCGTTGATATAAGACAACGGTGATACGAGGCATCAGTGATATGAGGCATCAGTGATATGAGGCAGTGATGATATGGATGATGAGTATAGAATGATGTAAAGGGGTTTATGTGTCCCCCGACCCTGATACTACATTTTATTCGGCGGTGAGCAGCTATAGATGTAATCGCCACGGTATAACACAGAGGCAAAAACTGGTTGGTGAAACAGTCATTACTGTGAATATAATGGTTAATATAAAGTTTATATAAAACATTATGGTGCCATAAACACTCATCAGGTCCTTATCATCAACAGGAAGGGAGAAAGAACATTATGTTAAGTATGTGAGGGTGTGAATGAGTGTGTGTACTTCATGTGTAATTCAAGTGTGATTCAAGTGTATTCCACTTGTATTAAGAAAGAAATTTAATTTGGCCCAGACTAATTTTCATTCTGTCTTAACCTAAGTGGAATAGATTGCGAGTCAACTGTCCCATTAAGTTTGTCTTTGTAAAATTACGTAACCAGTGTTGTTTATAAATATCAGACTTATTCCATATAAATATTGTAAAGGATTCTAAGTATCTTAGAATTTCCTTTGCGTTAGTGCCCCACAAGTGGACATAGATTCGAGGTTCCCTCGTGTTGTCCCGTCACATATACGTTTTGCCAGCCCCCGACATATGAAACAAGTGTCTTTGGTGGGAACAGTGTATTGAACATAGCTTCAGAAACCGTCCGTGCTGGGAACAGTCTATTAAACATACCTACAGAAGTGAACGTGATGGGAACAGTCTATAAATCATAGCTCCAGTGAGTTTCCGTGATGGGAACAGTCTACCTGACATAGGTTCAGACAGTGTCCTTGGTGGAAACTGTCTTTTAAACATACATACAGGAGTGTCCGTCCGTCTATTGAACATACCTTCAGAAGTGTCCGTGCTGCGAAGAGACTAATATTCATAGCTACAGAAAGTATCCTTGTCGGGAACAGTCTATTAAACATAATTACAGAAAGTGTCCTTGGTGCCAACAGTCTATTAAACAAGGCTACAGAAAGTGTCCTTGGTGGGGACATTCTATTAAACATAGCTACAGAAAGTGTCCTTGGTGGGAACAGTTTATTAAACATACGTATAGAAAGAGTCCTTGTTGGAAACAGTCTATTTAACATATATACAGTAGTGTCCGTGCTGGAAACAGCCTATTTAACATAGCTACAAAAAGTGTCCATGCTGGGAACAGTCTATTAAACATAGCTACATGCAGTGTCCTTGGTGGGAACAGTCTGTTAAAAACGGCTACAGAAAGTGTCCTTGGTGGGGACATTCTATTAAACAAAGCTACAGAGAGTGTCCTTTGTGGGAACAGTTTATTAAACATACGTATAGAAAGAGTCCTTGTTGGAAACAGTCTATTAAACATATATACAGAAGTGTCCGTGCTGGAAACAGCCTATTAAACATAGCTACAAAAAGTGTCCATGCTGGGAACGTTCTATTAAACATAGCTACATGAAGTGTCCTTGGTGGGAACAGTCTGTTAAAAACGGCTACAGAAAGTGTCCTTGGTGGGGACATTCTATTAAACATAGCTACAGAAAGTGTCCTTGGTGGGAACAGTTTATTAAACATACGTATAGAAAGAGTCCTTGTTGGAAACAGTTTATTTAACATATATACAGAAGTGTCCGTGCTGGAAACAGCCTGTTAAACCTAGCTACAAAAAGTGTCCATGCTGGGAACATTCTATTAAACATAGCTACATGAAGTGTCCTTGGTGGGAACAGTCTGTTAAAAACGGCTACAGAAAGTGTCCTTGGTGGGGACATTCTATTAAACATAGCTACAGAAAGTGTCCTTGGTGGGAACAGTTTATTAAACATACGTATAGAAAGACTCCTTGTTGGAAACAGTCTATTAAACATATATGCAGAAGTGTCCGTGCTGGAAACAGCCTATTTAACATAGCTACAAAAAGTGTCCATGCTGGGAACCGTCTATTAAACATAGCTACAAGAAGTGTCCTTCGTGGGAACAGTCTGTGAAAAACGGCTACAGAAAGTGTCATTGGTGGGGACATTCTATTAAACATAGCTACAGAAAGTGTCCTTGGTGGGAACAGTTTATTAAACATACGTATAGAAAGAGTCCTTGTTGGAAACAGTCTATTAAACATATATACAGAAGTGTCCGTGCTGGAAACAGCCTATTAAACATAGCTACAAAAAGTGTCCATGCTGGGAACAGTCTATTTAACATAGCTACATGAAGTGTCCTTGATGGGAACAGTCTGTTAAAAATGGCTACAGAAAGTGTCCTTGGTGGGAACATTCTATTAAACATAGCAACAGAGAGTGTCCTTGGTGGGAACAGTTTATTAAACATACGTATAGAAAGAGTCCTTGTTGGAAACAGTCTATTAAACATATATACAGAAGTGTCCGTGCTGGAAACAGCCTATTAAACATAGCTACAAAAAGTGACCATGCTTGGAACAGTCTATTAAACATAGCTACATGAAGTGTCCTTGGTGGGAACAGTCTGTTAAAAATGGCTACAGAAAGTGTCCTTGGTGGGAACATTCTATTAAACATAGCTACAAAAAGTGTCCATGCTGGGAACATTCTATTAAACATAGCTACATGAAGTGTCCTTGGTGGGAACAGTCTGTTAAAAACGGCTACAGAAAGTGTCCTTGGTTGGGACATTCTATTAAACATAGCTACAGAAAGAGTCCTTGGTGGGAACAGTTTATTAAACATACGTATAGAAAGAGTCCTTGTTGGAAACAGTCTATTAAACATATATACAGAAGTGTCCGTGCTGGAAACAGCCTATTAAACATAGCTACAAAAAGTGTCCATGCTGGGAACAGTCTATTAAACATAGCTACATGAAGTGTCCTTTGTGGGAACAGTCTGTTAAAAACGGCTACAGAAAGTGTTCGTGGTGGGAATATTCTATTAAACATAGCTACAGAAAGTGTCCTTGGTGGGAACAGTTTATTAAACATACGTATAGAAAGAGTCCTTGTTGGAAACAGTCTATAAAACATATATACAGAAGTGTCCGTGCTGGAAACAGCCTATTTAACATAGCTACAAAAAGTGTCCATGCTGGGAACAGTCTATTAAACATAGCTACATGCAGTGTCCTTGGTGGGAACAGTCTGTTAAAAACGGCTACAGAAAGTGTCCTTGGTGGGGACATTCTATTAAACAAAACTACAGAGAGTGTCCTTTGTGGGAACAGTTTATTAAACATACGTATAGAAAGAGTCCTTGTTGGAAACAGTCTATTCAACATATATACAGAAGTGTCTGTGCTGGAAACAGCCTATAAAACATAGCTACAAAAAGTGTCCATGCTGGGAACGTTCTATTAAACATAGCTACATGAAGTGTCCTTGGTGGGAACAGTCTGTTAAAAACGGCTACAGAAAGTGTCCTTGGTGGGGACATTCTATTAAACATAGCTACAGAAAGTGTCCTTGGTGGGAACAGTTTATTAAACATACGTATAGAAAGATTCCTTGTTGGAAACAGTCTATTAAACATATATACAGAAGTGTCCGTACTGGAAACAGCCTATTAAACATAGCTACAAAAAGTGTCCATGCTGGGAACAGTCTATTAAACATAGCTACATGAAGTGTCCTTTGTGGGAACAGTCTGTTAAAAACGGCTACAGAAAGTGTCCTTGGTGGGGACATTCTATTAAACATAGCTATAGAAAGTGTCCTTGGTGGGAACAGTTTATTAAACATGCGTATAGAAAGAGTCCTTGTTGGAAACAGTCTATTAAACATATACACATAAGTGTCCGTGCTGGAAACAGTCTATTTAACATAGGTACAAAAAGTGTCCATGCTGTGAACAGTCTATTAAACATAGCTACATGAAGTGTCCTTGGTGGGAAAGATCTGTTAAAAATGGCTTCAGAAAGTGTCCTTGGTGGGAACATTCCATTAAACATAGCTACAAAAAGTGTCCATGCTGGGAGCAGTCTATTAAACATAGCTACATGAAGTGTCCTTGGTGGGAACAGTCTGTTAAAAACGGCTACAGAAAGTGTTCTTGGTGGGGACATTCTATTAAACATAGCTACAGAAAGTGTCCTTGGTGGGAACAGTTTATTAAACATACGTATAGAAAGAGTCCTTGTTGGAAACAGTCTATTAAACATATATACAGAAGTGTCAGTGCTGGAAGTAGCCTATTAAACATAGCTACAAAAAGTGTCCATGCTGGGAACAGTCTATTAAACATAGCTACATGAAGTGTCCTTGGTTGGAACAGTCAGTTAAAAATGGCTACAGAAAGTGTCCTTGGTGGGATTATTCTATTAAACATAGCTACAAAAGGTGTCCATGCTGGGAACATTCTATTAAACATAGCTACATGAAGTGTCCTTGGTGGGAACAGTCTGTTAAAAACGGCTACAGAAAGTGTCCTTGGTGGGGACATTCTATTAAACATAGCTACAGAAAGTGTCCTTGGTGGCAACAGTTTATTAAACATACGTATAGAAAGAGTCCTTGTTGGAAACAGTCTATTAAACATATATACAGAAGTGTCCGTGCTGGAAACAGCCTATTAAACATACCTACAAAAAGTGTCCATGCTGGGAACAGTCTATTAAATAAAGCTACATGAAGTGTCCTTGGTGGGAACAGTCTGTTAAAAACGGCTACAGAAAGTGTCCTTGGTGGGGACATTCTATTAAACATAGCTACAGAAAGTGTCCTTGGTGGGAACAGTTTATTAAACATACGTATAGAAAGAGTCCTTGTTGGAAACAGTCTATTAAACATATATACAGAAGTGTCCGTGCTGGAAACAGCCTATTAAACATAGCTACAAAAAGTGTCCATGCTGGGAACAGTCTATTAAACATAGCTACATGAAGTGTCCTTGGTGGGAACAATCTGTTATAAATTGCTACAGAAAGTGTCCTTGGTGGGAACATTCTATTAAACATAGCTACAGAAAGTGTCCTTGGTGAGAATAGTCTATTAAACATGGCAACAGTAAGTGTCCATGCTTGGAACAGTCTATTAAACAAAGCTACAGAAAGTGTGCTTGGTGGGAACTTCTTATTAAACATACGTATAGAAAGTGTCCTTGTTGGAAACAGTCTATTAAACATACCAACAGAAGTATCCGTGCTGCAAACAATCTATTAAAATACCTTCAGAAAGTGTCCTTGGTGTGAACAGTCTATTAACCATATCTACAGAAATGTCCGTGCTGGGAACAATCTATCAAACATACCTACAGAAAGTGTCCTTGATGGGAACAGTCTATTAAACATAGCTACAGAAAGTGTCCGTGCTGGGAACAGACTATGAAGCGTACTACAGAAAGTGTCCGTGATGGGAACAGTCTTTTAAATATACCTACAGAAAGTGTCCATGCTGGGACCAGTCTTTTAATGAAAGCTTTAGAAAGTGTCCGTGCTGGAAAATGTCTACTAACCATAACTACGGAAAGTGTCCTTGGTGGGAACAGTCTATCTAACATACCTATATAATTGTCCGGGCTCGGAACAGTCTATAAAAATACCTACAGAAGTGTCTGTGCTTGGAACAGTTTTAAAACATAGCTACAAAAAGTGTCCATGCTGGGAACGTTCTATTAAACATAGCTACATGAAGTGTCATTGGTGGGAACAGTCTGTTAAAAACGGCTACAGAAAGTGTCCTTGGTGGGGACATTCTATTAAACATAGCTACAGAAAGTGTCCTTTGTGGAAACAGTTTATTAAACATACGTATAGAAAGAGTCCTTGTTGGAAACAGTCTATTCAACATATACACATAAGTGTCCGTGCTGGAAACAGCCTATTAAACATAGCTACAAAAAGTGTCCATGCTGGGAACAGTCTATTAAACATAGCTACATGAAGTGTCCTTGGTGGGAACAGTTTATTAAACATACGTATAGAAAGAGTCCTTGTTGGAAACAGTCTATTAAACATATACACATAAGTGTCCGTGCTGGAAACAGCCTATTAAACATAGCTACAAAAAGTGTCCATGCTGGAAACAGCCTATTTAACATAGCTACAAAAAGTGTCCATGCTGGGAACAGTCTATTAAACATAGCTACATGAAGTGTCCTTGGTGGGAACAATCTGTTAAAATGGCTTCAGAAAGTGTCCTTGGTGGGAACATTCCATTAAACATAGCTACAAAAAGTGTCCATGCTGGGAGCAGTCTATTAAACATAGCTACATAAGGTGTCCTTGGTGGGAACAGTCTGTTAAAAACGGCTACAGAAAGTGTCCTTGGTGGGGACATTCTATTAAACATAGCTACAGAAAGTGTCCTTGGTGGGAACAGTTTATTAAACATACGTATAGAAAGAGTCCTTGTTGGAAACAGTCTATTAAACATATATACAGAAGTGTCAGTGCTGGAAGTAGCCTATTAAACATAGCTACAAAAAGTGTCCATGCTGGGAACAGTCTATTAAACATAGCTACATGAAGTGTCCTTGGTTGGAACAGTCAGTTAAAAATGGCTACAGAAAGTGTCCTTGGTGGGATTATTCTATTAAACATAGCTACAAAAAGTGTCCATGCTGGGAACATTCTATTAAACATAGCTACATGAAGTGTCCTTGGTGGGAACAGTCTGTTAAAAACGGCTACAGAAAGTGTCCTTGGTGGGGACATTCTATTAAACATAGCTACAGAAAGTGTCCTTGGTGGGAAAAGTTTATTAAACATACGTATAGAAAGAGTCCTTGTTGGAAACAGTCTATTAAACATATATACAGAAGTGTCCGTGCTGGAAACAGCCTATTAAACATACCTACAAAAAGTGTCCATGCTGGGAACAGTCTATTAAATAAAGCTACATGACGTGTCCTTGGTGGGAACAGTCTGTTAAAAACGGTTACAGAAAGTGTCCTTGGTGGGGACATTCTATTAAACATAGCTACAGAAAGTGTCCTTGGTGGGAACAGTTTATTAAACATACGTATAGAAAGAGTCCTTGTTGGAAACAGTCTATTAAACATATATACAGAAGTGTCCGTGCTGGAAACAGCCTATTAAACATAGCTACAAAAAGTGTCCATGCTGGGAACAGTCTATTAAACATAGCTACATGAAGTGTCCTTGGTGGGAACAATCTGTTATAAATGGCTACAGAAAGTGTCCTTGGTGGGAACATTCTATTAAACATAGCTACAGAAAGTGTCCTTGGTGAGAATAGTCTATTAAACATGGCAACAGTAAGTGTCCATGCTTGGAACAGTCTATTAAACATAGCTACAGAAAGTGTGCTTGGTGGGAACTTCTTATTAAACATACGTATAGAAAGTGTCCTTGTTGGAAACAGTCTATTGAACATACCAACAGAAGTATCCGTGCTGCAAACAATCTATTAAAATACCTTCAGAAAGTGTCCTTGGTGTGAACAGTCTATTAACCATATCTACAGAAATGTCCGTGCTGGGAACAATCTATCAAACATACCTACAGAAAGTGTCCTTGATGGGAACAGTCTATTAAACATAGCTACAGAAAGTGTCCGTGCTGGAGACAGACTATGAAGCGTACTACAGAAAGTGTCCGTGGTGGGAACAGTCTTTTAAATATACCTACAGAAAGTGTCCATGCTGGGACCAGTCTTTTAATGAAAGCTTTAGAAAGTGTCCGTGCTGGAAAATGTCTACTAACCATAACTACGGAAAGTGTCCTTGGTGGGAACAGTCTATTTAACATACCTATATAATTGTCCGGGCTCGGAACAGTCTATAAACATACCTACAGAAGTGTCTGTGCTTGGAACAGTCTATAAAACATACCTACAGAAAGTGTCCATTGTGGGAACAGTCTATTAAACATACCTATATAAATTGTCCTTGCTGGGAACAATCTATTAAAGGAGTCCATGTATAGAATCCACCGATCGCTAAAAACAATTGCAGGAAGTTGTTCAAATGTCTAGTTTGCTTTAAATCATGTGTATTAAATAAGGCTAAAAGGGATGTCCTTTTAGAACCATGAACGCATTCAAAAACGAAAATAGCAGAATCCATTTGTTGTTTGGGCCAGACAAGCTTGTTTCGGCCATCAAGGCCTCATCAGTAGCCCTAAAAGAAATGCTGAAAACGAGTATCAGCGGTTACGAGTATCAGCGTAAAACGTGGAAAATGACGTTGAAAGTTGACGTTTCGTCAGAAGAAATTTCCAGTTTAATTTAACGTCATGCGGCAAATTTTGATTACGGATTATTTTGCTCCAGACAAGTGGAAAGTGTATGGATTTGTATGCGGTTTGTAGCCTGCTTCCACAATAGAATAATTTTTGTCTTTTAGTCAGAATGTTTCTTTTGTAAGTACTAATTGATTCTTAATTAGCTGGGTTAAATGCTTCTTTAAATGGTCATTTTACTGACTCCTTTGATATTCATTTGGGATCACGATACAATAAAAAACATCCCTTCGAATTAAACGTTCTTCTTCTTCTTTGTCCCGATGCAAAATAAATAGATGACTGAAGGATGTTTTTAAGGTAACCGGGCGCCAAGGGCACATAGGGGCTACCCCCCAGTTCGTCAGCTGGGATTAGTTGTAGGTCTTTTCCCTAGGCTGCCAATATGCTGTTTCCTGTCTGCTTGACAGTTATCAGCTAGCCGATTGGGAGTTAGGTGACTTCTTTCGCGGATTGTTGTTGTTTTCCAGTTTCCCCGTGTCGCGGGTCGTCAGCTGGTGGGGTCCCAGGGAACGAATCCATGCTGGCACTACACCGTAGCCGTTCGGTGGTACCCCTATTCCCCGTTGCCGGTGAACAGGGAGACCATCGCTCGGCTCCAGCCCCGTCCGTCCATGTTTGTCGTCTCACGTCTCAGGTGTCTCTGAGCCCACGGGCATCCCCTTGCCCTGTAGCCAATCGCCGAGCTCCGTCCTGAGAGGTTTGTGAAACGGTGCCGTGACCTTTCCAGGTCTCGGTGGGGCTTATATTTTGTCTTCCCGTTTGCTTCAGGAGTGCATGTGTCCTGTCGCTAAAGGGCATCTTTAAATGTAGGAGTTTCTGGGCTTGGCGTGCTTCATATTTCAAGGGCTGTGGATATGTTGCACAGTTCCAATGTGAGCCTTTGTTTTTGTGCAACATAGTTTAGTTAAAATAATTTGGAACTCCATTCTAAAGTTTTGGCTACGTGATTGCACTGCGTTTAAGTTATAGCAGTGCTGTGCCTTGGGTTTTTGCGGTTTGCCGCAAAGGGGTGTGGGTTGTTTTGTGTAACAGGGTAGGCTCCGAGTTTAAACTTATCATTAAGGGGATCGTTTAGCAGTTAATTTTGTTTGAAAGTTTCATTGCGATTTGGAAGACGTTTCTAAAGATTGCTATACACGTTTCCATGTTACGTGTTATGCACCTTATATTCAATCAGGGGATTCACGACAAAGTTTTTTAGCCATTTTGTGGTGCTTATTTGCACCACAAAATTGTAGAGTCCATCCATTTCTTTCTTCTAGCGTGTAGCTTCAGCCGCATCTACACCCTCACGCCAGCACCATGTCTATGGATGTCGTCTACGCTTTTTGTATCAATTTTGATGTTGGTATTTTTGTTTTTTATTTTTTTTGTTTGATTTTTGCATATTTTTGTAACGTATGTACATTTTTACATTATTTGGTCTGTGCCCCCAGCTTATTGAGTATATATGCGGGCGGATGTGCTCGCCCCGCCATGGACCTGTCGTGTTTGTTTTTCTTGTGCTTTAAAGATGGTCTTGTCCGTTTTTTGGGCAAGCCCACCCGCTCTCTTATGCTGGTTAGGACAGTTTTTGTACCTGCAAGGTTGTGCTTGTAGATTATATTTTGTGATTTTTGTTTATTCTGTACGTACAACATATAGTATAGTGTGACGGCCTCCGCCGTCTCGGGCCCAAGTTCGTGTTTATTTTAGTTTGTTGGTGACCTCTATCGAGGAGGATGTGGAAGTAGGTCAATCCCCTTTTCTGCATTTTTTGTTAAAGTTAGGAAAATGTGGTGCCCTCCTCCACGTAGGATGTCATATTCTGTGGGACCGTAAGTGGGTCATTCTGAGTCGCCATGTTTACATGTCATTTTCGCATCCTACGTGAAGGAAGGCACCATAGGAGGAATTGTATTCCTACCTAATCGTTTGAGGGCCCGAGATATCGTGTGCCGATCTCGTTAGTTTGTTTGTTTGATTTGAGGTTCAACGTCCCCGTCAACAACATTTTGGAGACGTTGCTTCCAATTTTGTGGGACTTTTACCCGACATTGAGATGAAATGACATCTCAAGCCCTGTCGCCCAATCAAACCAATAGGGTTTATTAGCATGGACGGTCCGCCTCGCACCGCGGTTCCTGGATAGGCTTAGATCCTCTATGCGGTTTACCAGTATACTAGTGAGCGGGCCCGATTCAGCTCTGCGTGCAAGCATCATGCAGCCCATATATTTCTTCAAGCCCCTATGGGCGGGGGCTTCCGATCTCGTTAGCAATGCAGTTAGAACAAATTCATATAATCATGTAGGTCGCATACAAGCGTCCGCCTGCGCATGTGCGCAGTCGAGCACTCATATGCGATCTTGTTTTTATGTGTCATATTTACAGTTAACAATGTTTGAAATCGCTTTTTGGGAAATAAACTCTTCTTCTTCTTCTTCTATCTCCAGGTTTTTGATCTCTCTATTCCTATACTATCCTCTCTACGGGATTCCTACTCTACAACTATTCTACAACTATCGCTTTATCTACCTAATTTAGCATTGCGTGGGTGGATGTATGTTGTTTTAGTTTTGCGTGGGTGGTTGTGTGTTGATGCCCTCCTTCAGGGTCGCGGTAAGTCATGCCCTAGTTAGTTAGTTTATTTCCCTTATCTGTATAAATATATGGTTGTCTTGACCGTCCGTTTTAATTACGGTCATGGCGCGATTTGCTGTTTTTGGTGATTCTTATGTTAAACGACAAGGGCAGTTCCGAGGGCTGTTTGATGTACCAGGCGAGGTTCGGTTTTTCGGCCATGGTGGTATGCGCGTGGTGAGCTATGGTGTTGACTTGTGGGACAGCGTGTCATATTTTCCGAAGGCAAAGTTGGGGCAGCGATGGCCGCCTCCACAGGCACTATTATAGGGACCGTATTCATTTGTCAAGGGAGAGACAGAAGCAATACCATGTGTGCTTAGAGAGAGCCTTCCTGTGATTTTTCTGCTAGTCAGGTGTTTATAAAAGGGTCCTTTTGTGGCCCCCAGATCATTCCGTTTGGGTAACCTTATAATGTACATCCTTTATTCGAAAGCGAAAAAAAGAAAAACAAAGAGATGTGATAAGGCCTATTGTTTCTTATTTCTGTCCCACTAATCTATGTGCATTCCTGAAGGAGAGCCTTTTGTTTGCTAGTGTGTTGGTGTGCCGTTCTCCTTTGGGTTGTGTGGCTCTCGATCAGCCAGGATTTTGACGCAACGCTGCTCAGTGCCAAAGTCCTAAGACCGCAAACCCCAGCGTTACATCTCGTCCTGATTTCCCGTGTGCCTTCCCCCCTCCGGAGAGGCCGGGCGATGGATTTTCCTTGTGGTGGATCCATGCCCAGTTCCGGCGTGTTCTCGTGTGATCCTATTTCGGGCAGTGTGGCTCCCGATCAGCTAGGATTTTGGTGCAGCGCTCATAAGTGCAAAGCCAGTGGGCCGCAACCACAACGCTACACCTCGTCTTAACCTCTCGCTTGCCACACTCCTTTGAAGGGTGGGTCGGGGCTATGGATTTTCCTTGTGGTTGGTCCATGCCCCGTTCTGTTATGGTCTTCTCACAGTTATCCAGGGATCGCTGTCACCGTTAGGCACTCCTAAGTGCAAAGCCGAGGCCGCAAACCACAGTGCCTACCGTTGACTTTGTTCCCCTTTTCGCCGTGAGACGGCCGCCCTTTGATCACTACGCTCCTTTTTGGTTGGTAGCGTCTCAGGTGCGGTTAAATCATTTATTGTTTCTGAAATCGGGTCTGTAACGGTTTTGGTTTCAGGCATGTTAGTGTGTAACCTCGTACGGGGTGTGTCTCTCGTAACAGTGCAATAAATTTAGTCTGCGCCCTTAGCTTTCCCCTATATTTTGTCCAGGTAGTTTGTTTTCTCAAAGAAATTGAAAACCGCGTCCCTCATTTCCTGTGACATTAGATTGAGCAAAGAAATCGCGTTTATCTCCCCTTGGTATCCTAGTGCTGTCAGTTTTCCCTTTAGTTCCCTCCTAGCGGGGCCGTGTGCGGTGCACTCTGCGAGGTAGTGTTGAACACTCTCCACCCCGCCACAGTGCCCGCATAATGGATCGGCCGCGTTATAGAAGATGTTGTGTGCATTTAGTCCGTTGACCCCAAGTCTAAGTCGTGTATATATGCGATCGAGCTTTCGGCTGTCGCTGTATGGAACTATTTTCGGGGTCAAGGACTGGCAGATCGAGTGTCTTAATCCGTGTTGTCCCTGCCATATGCGCGCCAATTCCTTTTTGATGCTAAAATAATAATAATAATCGACCTTATTTATAGAGGGTAATACATTTAGTACTAGTACTGATCTTCCATGTGGCCCTCTTTTCCTGGGTAGGAACCAGTACTAAGCAATGTGGATAAAGTTTCTTGCTCAAGGAAACAACACGTGGCGCTTGCGAGGATCGAACCGGCTACCTCTCGATCTCAAATCCGATGCTTTACCACTGCGCCACAGCGCTCCACACACTAGCCTTAATAATTGTGTAGACTTCTTGTGGGGTGGGGAGGTAGTCAAGTTCCTTCCCCCGGGTCAGAGCTTCTTTGGCCAGCGTGTCTGCGCGCTCATTCCCCTGCACGTTGCAGTGGGAGGGGATCCAATCTATGTTCAGGGTGATGCCTTGTTTTAGTATTTTGTGTATTAGGACATGAATGTCCTGCAGTATATCCGGTCTTGTAGTGCTGTTTCCAGACTGAGCTTAATGAGTCCGTTAGTATAACAACACTATCGGGTTTTTCTTCCTGTATCCATTCCAAAGCTTTCTGTATGGCTATAAGTTCTGCAGAGTAGACTGTGAGGTGCTGGTTAAGTTTGAATTTTTGGTCGAAATTTAATTCTGGTATTGTGAAAGCGCACCCAGTTTCTTTTTTGTCAGCATCTTTGCTTCCATCTTCTTTCGCGGAGGACCGCAACTTACTATTAGTATCAAAATAATTTCAACTATGAAAAGGTTTATTACCAGCAAATATTTTGTCAGCAATACAAACTGGAATAGATTCATAAAACTTTATGTTAGGCATATTTTTATGTATTTTTTAATTGAAATCCTTTAATCAAAATTAAAGTGATTAACCAAACTATTGCAAAATATGCAGAGTGTTGATTTTTTTTGTTTGTTTTGATTTGTTACGCCCCTTGAAAGTCTTATAAATAACTTAGTATGACACGCCAACTATTCAACAGAAATGCAATGTCCCCAACACGGACAGTGTGTGCCCACGAAGGACTGTTCCGGACAAGGTCATAGTGTTGCGTGTTGCAATTATATACTGTAGCCTCGAAGCGGTTAATCAGGACTCGTGCAGCGCCGCGAAGAGGGAGTAAAGCCGGGGTATTTCAGCATTGAAGTTTTTGAAAATCAGTATTGAAATTTAAAAATTTGAGGGATAAAATACAATAATTTTTTTTTTTTTTGGATTTCAGCATTGAAATAAAATTTAGGGGGTACAAAATTCACTGAACTTTCCTTTTTTAACAGAAAGCAATTTCTATTGCAAGCAGTAGCAGTATATTAGATCAGAATGGGTCCAACACTGCACATAAAGATAAAATAATGGTTGGCATTTCATGTGAATTGTCTGCTTAAAATAAAGCCTTTATTTTCTCTAAAAACCAAATTTACCAAAAATAGAATTTTGTATGCTACACCTATGTTTGGTTCTTTAAACGTCAAGCATTGCAAGTGGGCATTTAAAGCAGGGGGTATATACCAAATTCTTATCTAGAGCACTGCTCGTGTGCAGTCGGTTTCAGCTCTGCGTGGAAGCATATCGCAGCCCATCTGTTTCTTCAAGCCCCGATGGGCGGGAGCCGAGAAGGGGTTTGCTGACATGATGACACCTAAACGATAATCGCATAGGCCACACACACAGGTGGCGTATTTTCCACCACCCTTGAATATCCTTAAACGCGTAACAAGTGTCAAGTAGACTTAAGTGTGTGTAAACAGGCTTTTAACAGATTTTTGGTGATTTGAATTGATCACCTCCGCTGTGTCAAATCAACCAGGCCTGGGAAAAGTAAACACTGTATGGCTTTCCATAGATCACACGTATTGGTTTTGTATAAGTGCTCAAAATGATAAAAACTTGAAACAGTCACACCAGTCCAACCACCCGCCCCTGGTGCAAATACGTGCAAATACATATCGCATCGCAAATACCCGCAGTTTCAAAGACAACGTTTTCATCGCTTGGAGTTGTCATCATCATTATCATCATCGTCGTGGTCGTCGTCGTCAACATTATCACCATCATCATCAAAATCATCATTATTTTGTGGGGATTGATCAGGAAATCTTTTTCCCTTCCGTTGCTCATCATCATCATCATCATCATTTTTTCGATGAGGTTGATCATGAAATCTTTCCTATGGCCATACTGTCCAGCCCCCGCCCGCCGGGGCTTGAAGAAATAGACGGGCTACATGGTGCTTCCACGCAGAGCTGAAACCCACCCGAACATGAGTACTGGTAAACCGAGGATCTAAGCCTGTCCAGGCAAAGCGGTGCGAGTCGTCCATGCTTATAAGCCCTATTGGTTTCATTAGCCGGCAGGACTTGAGATGCCATTTCATCTCAATTTCGGATAGAAGTCCCACAAAATTGGAAACAGCGTCTCCAAATTGACCTTTGACAGTGTTGGCGGGGACGTTATACCTCAAAATTGTTGAAAGCGACGTTAAACCCGAATTCACACACACACACACACACGTTATACCTCAAATCAAACAAGCTGCCCCTTCCGCTGATCACCATTCAGATGCGCATCCGACCGAGCTACCGAGAACCTACATAAGATAAGCTCCAGGTCTTGAAGCGGCTAGATCAAAGTAAATCTCGATTAATTTACAGTTGGTTTCACGCGTACTTTCCATTGTTCCGTGCGTAGATTCTTAAACCTTGAATAAATTTGCATAAATCTGCATTATTGCTTTGATTAAACCGAACCCTAATACCAGGTCAAGTCGCCTTGTCGCTGTGTCATCTTGTTCATTCAAGCGCTACTAATTGAAACGAAAGTATAGCAAAAATATGGACACGGACATTAATGACGGCGATCATCTGTCGGGTTGGTTTGAAGCTTGATGGCCCAGTCAACACGATCTCGTCATGTCTAGTCGGAGAACTTTTCCTGGGTAGTGGTTCATCATTTTAATAAGTCCGTGTAATGAACCCCGCTTTATATAGAGAAAACTGGGGTTTACAGGGGTATACTATAAGAATCTTATATGGGTGTGAGGGGTGGATTGAAAAATCCGTCCCGAGGGACACTGTCCGGCATCACGAGGCTTGCCGAGTGATGCCGGACAGTGATCCCTCGGGACGGATTTTCTATCCACCCCTCACACCCATATTGGATTCTTTTTCATGCATACCTTCCATTTCTATTGCGAATTTTTAATGCTGCTGTCACTTCGGTTACTGACGTCTGCCATTTTGTAATGACACAACAGGAATCTTTAGTGACGTCACGCATGACGACGCCGCGCATGAGGTTGTAATCAACCAGTGCATTTATCAAACACGCGATTATATTCGATTTGGGGTCGGAACACCAGGGTTAGAACATAAATTTCTATCCCAGGGTAAAATCACGGATTTCCTTGTCTGGTGTGCAAGAATATAAGAATCTTATATGGATGTGAGGGGTGGATGGAAAAATCCGTCCCGAGGGACACTGTCAGGCATCACGAGGCTTGCCGAATGATGCCGGACAGTGATCCTGAGGGACGGATTTTTCTATCCACCCCTCACACCCATATCGGATTCTTTTTCTTGCATACCTTCCATTTCTTAAAGCGTATTTTAATGCTGCAGTCACTTCGGTTACCATGCAACGTCCACCATATTTTGTTGACACTTCAGGAATGTTTAGTGGCGTTGCTGTGACGTCAACCTTGACGACGGCGCATACGAGGTCGTAATCAACCAGTGCATTTAGCAAACACGCGATTATATTCGATTTTGGGTCGGAACACCAGGGTCAGGAAATAAATTTCTATCCCAGGGTAAAATCACGGATTTCCTTGTCTGGTGTGAAAGAAATTATTTTTCTTATCCTAGGTTGTGGGTACCCGTTAGAACGGCCTCGCACCTATATTTGGAGTGTAAATAGAAAAAAAAAAATACCAGAAATATTCAGCAGAAAAATATCCACTTTGGAGATATGAAAGAATGCACTACATGTCATACGGGTGCGTTTAACTATGCTATCGTTCTGAAGACATTGCAGTTTATACCCTTTCGCTAGAAACTGACAACTGTCCTTCTTGAATCAGCGGAAGGGGAAGAATAACCGTAGAAAATATTTCCTAATCAGTTTCTACGTACGAATAGAAGTGCAGGCAATGATCAGGAATCGATGCGCTTAAACCACACATCCATCAGAGAAATCACAAACACACTGAACATGAAATAACTAGACCCTAATGGAAACATCAATAGCGGAAAGCCAACTGGCAGATATAATCGATACATACATTCAAAGACGAACAATTAGAAAATTAATCCATGACAGAAGAACAGCCTTGGAACGGTCAGTGAAAGGGCTTAAATCGCGGCCGTAATCCTCGCCCTTAATTCCGTTGCGATTTGGACAAATACTTTGTTCAGCCGCATAAAGGCTTCCTAACTCACGATGACTCGACAGCAAGAAATAACTTAAATGCTGGGGCAAAAGAAAAAAACAATTCCGATGGGCCCGACCAGAGGCAGAGCATCACTACATAAGATTAAATTTTATTTCTAAGTAAGCCAGCATGACCCGATTCATAATTCAGAGGGGAACGTTCCCGCGACCTCCTGATCACCAGACAGACGCGTTCACGACTGACAATCCATCATTAAATGAGCGCACACTCGTATGTCATGGCCTGGATATACGAGTGTTGCATGCCTAAACGTCCGACATCCCTAAGTGTCCGACAAAATTTTAATTTCTCGCAAAATTGTTGGAAACGGTGGGGAATGTTCAATTATGACATTTTAAGTGAAAATTTCGAAAATAAATTTTTTGGAAATATTCGAAATTTAACTTCACTTTTTTCTTGTCGGACATTTCGGGGTGCCCCATGCATCCCTAAGTGTCCGCCATCCCTAAATGTCCGACAACATGAAAATTGACTAAGAAAGCATTTTTATTGTTAATAATCAATCAATGATAAATAAAAAGACAAATTTAACGTTAAGCCTATGTTAAAAATGTTCACCTCTGGAAATAAGCATTACAATATATGGATCCGAATATGTCCGCAATCTCTAGATGTCCACCAGCATGGCAAGTAACTTGGAAAATAGTTCTTACCGCTAATAATGAATAATGATTTATAAAGAAAAAGGTGAAGTAATTAAACCTATGCTAAAAAAGAATACCTTCGGAAAAAAGCATCTTGATAAGGGATCCCAATATGGTCATCCCTAAGTGTCCGCCATCCCTAAATGTCCAACAACGTAAAAATTGGACGAGAACGCATGTTTTTTTGTTTATTAATTTTCAAGTAATATTAAATAAAAAGACGTTAAATCCATGTTAAAAATTTTCAACTTCCGAAATAAGCATTAGAATATATGGATTCGAGTATGTCCGCAATTTTTAGAAGTCCGCCAGCATGACAAGTAACTAAGATCTTTTTTTTTTTCGCTAATTATCAATTATGATTATAAAAAAAATAGACATCAGAGTGGTTGGCAAATCCCCCGACCAAAAGGCAATATTGCCTTCAGAAAATTTTTTCACAAATAGAAAGCGCATTACACACATTCTCAACCATGTGAACAATTATGCCAAGTATTGTCAATAGATCTTGAAGGGTTTTGGAGTTATGGTGATCACGAGATAGTCATAGTATTTTATTGGAAGGGGATATAACTCTAAAACCATGGTACCAAGAGATGTGGTTCTTGCGCATGACACGCCATCTCAACCTTGTCTACAATTATGCCAACTATCATAAATATACCTTGCAGGGTATAGTTGGTTGGTTGGTTGATTTGAGGTTTAACGTCCCCGTCAACACTGTAAAGGTCATTCTGGAGACGCTGCCTTGCAGGGTATAGGAGTTATGGCGATCACAAGATGGTCATTCTATTTTATTGAAAGGGAAGATAACTCAAAAACATTCTTACGCATGACACGCCGTCTCAACCTTGTGTACAAGTAAGCCAAGTATCACCAATAAATCTCAAAGGGTATTTAAGTTATGGCCATCACAAGATTGCGTATACGGACGGACGCCAGGCTGATCGCTTTATCCCCCGAACCTTTTCGGTCGAGGGATAAAGACAAACATATGTTATACCTGTGCTAAACACTTTACCTTAAATTACACAAACGCCTATTTAAACATATTAAAAAATTTACCTGAAACAAACGAAAAATGAAAAATTTCTGTTGAAAAAAAAAAAGGATTTGTTTTTATTTCTGCTCTAAACAGATGTCGCGGGCACTTGTTCGAAACGCCTCGCCGAGACTGTACTAACTAGTACCAACGATCTATGTCGTAGAGCAGGAGTTAAGAAAATAATGTATAACCCAGCGAACCCCACTTTTACTTTTTTAAATGTGGGGTTTAAGGGTAAAAATTTTAGGCGTGTTTTATGTGATGGAAAATAAGCATCTTAATAGCGGGTCCCAATTACTATGGTCATCCAAAATGTCTGCCAACTCAAAATGTCTGACAACATTAAAAAAAAAGAGAGAAACATTTGTGAGATGCCAAGTTCTGCAACGGAAAACCATGTGGTTTTTCTCCAGGTACTCCGGTTTTCACCAATCTCTGATTAACGATCGGCTCGATATGAGTGAAATAATCTTGAATGGGCCGAAAAACCCAAAACCAAAGAAAAAAAATCTTTTTATCGTTAACAATCATAACACATACGATATAATAGGCGGCGCATGACAAACTCTACAATTAGACCGATGCGACCAAATCAACCTGTGCAATCATCCTCTATTACAATAGGGGGTGACAATGGGATGAGCATGCTGATCTGAATCTTCGCTGGTCGTTTAAGACTTCCTATTAGGTTTCGTCATGCGCTGGCTCATATGTAATAGACGAAATAACGTTACCATTTTATTATATGAGCCCGCGCATGAAAAAGTCTACAAGAAGGTTTGAGCGACCAGCGAAGACTCAGAACAGACCCTTTTTTAGGGTTTACTGCATCTTCCACGTTCAAGAGACACAACTGACAAAGTTTAAATTATACGTTGTCATGGATGAGAGACATCTCGCAATTCCTATGTAAGATCCTCGTATTGGTTTGTTGTGTGTAATATCAGTAGCTTATTTGCTAATAGACATCATCTTAACCCCCTTGAAACGAAAGACATGAAATTCAGACTGAAATGTGTCACCTGGACCCGAATAAACAGCAAAAAAAAAAAAATTCTCGCAGATGGCGTCAATGCGCTTGACCGTTTGTTCAGGTCTGGTGTAACTATAACATTTCTGTTTCAAACAAATAGTGTATATCTTGATAAGACGCCACGTTCAGCATCGTCTAATCTTGGTCTTCACTGTTTGCTCATCCTGTCATTCCATGATAACCCTTTTAAGTCTTACGAAACACTCTGACATCACCGGCTATTTTCTATAAAAAGAGTTACTCTGTGATATTCACGTTGACTTTTAAAAGCAATAACGCTTTTCGTACTAATGGACAATCGACCCAAACAGAGCCATGTTATTGTCACTACCCTGATGTCCGAAGAGAGTCATAAGTAAACAACTGTTGGGCTTGGCAGACAGTGTAGACCCAGATCAGACGCCGAAGAACGCGTAGTCTTATCAGGGTGTATACTGTTTGCATAAGATGGAAGATTTTAATGATTATATAAAATAGTCCGACCCATTTCCCATCCTGCACTCAAAGACAATCGGACAAACACTCTTGTTTTGCAGACACCAACTTTTGCAGTGTTATATCAACGTTGGAGTAAAGTTAAAATTTTACAACCAAACTGGTCTGTGATCCTACATGTAGATCGCACAAAATTAAGGGTGTATGTTATTTGTAGGTAGCATGAAAACTTATATTGTGAAAGACAATGTTCACTTGCATGCTATGAGTGAAATAATCTTGAAAAGGCCGTAAAATCCAAAACCGAAAATAAATTTAATCTTGCATTCGTTTATCGTGTATTGTTGAATTTATTAGGCTCGTTGCGGGGAAAGGCATAAAATGCTCGGCAAAGCCTCGCATGTTTTACTTGTTCCTAAACTCGTTTGATAAATTCAGTAATACATGAGCACTCGTTAGATTCTCTATGTATGCCACATGGAACTCCAGTTATAAATTATAGGTTTCACGTTTTAATTTGACTTTTCAAATTAATAATATTTGATTATTAATGATAAAATTACTTTATCAGCCGTTTTTCATGTTAACGGCCACTCAATCAAGATGCATATGTCCGAAGGTATTCTTTTTTAGCATAGGTTTAATTACTTCACCTTTTTCTTTCTAAATCATTATTCATTATTAGCGGTAAGAACTATTTTCCAAGTTACTTGTCATGCTGGTGGACATCTAGAGATTGCGGACATATTCGGATCCATATATTGCAAAGTTGAACATTTTTAACATAGGTTTAACGTTGAATTTGTCTTTTTATTTATCATTGATTGATTATTAACAATAAGAATGCTTTCTTAGTCAATTTTCGTGTTGTCGGACATTTAGGGATGGCGGACACTTAGGGATGCATGGGTCATCCCTAAGTGTCCGACAAGAAAAAGAAATGAAGTTAAATTTCGAATATTTTCGAGAAAAAAACCGAAGTTTTCACTTAAAATGTCACAATTGATCATTCTCCACCGTTTCGGACATTTTCCCGAGAAACTAAGATTGTGTCATGCTGGCGGACATCTAAGGATGCCGGTATATTCGGATCCATATATTGCAATGCTTATTTCCAAAGGTGAACATTTTTAACATAGGTTTAACGTTGAATTTGTCTTTTTATTTATCATTGATTGAATATTAACAATAAAAACGCTTTCTTAGTCAATTTTCATGTTGTCGGACATTTAGGGATGGCGGACACTTAGGGATGCATGGGTCATCCCTAAGTGTCTGACAAGAAAAAAAAATGAAGTTAAATTTCGAATATTTTCGAGAAAAAAAAAACGAAGTTTTCACTTAAAATGTCACAATTGATCATTCGCCACCGTTTCGGACATCTTCCCGAGAAAATAACATCTTGTCATGCTGGCGGACATCTAAGGATGACGGTATATTCGGATCCATATATTGCAATGCTTATTTCCAAAGGTGAACATTTTTAACATAGGTTTAACGTTAAATTTGTCTTTTTATTTATCATTGATTGATTATTAACAATAAAAATGCTTTCTTAGTCAATTTTCATGTTGTCGGACATTTAGGGATGGCGGACACTTAGGGATGCATGGGGCACCCCGAAATGTCCGCCAAGAAAAAAATTGAAGTTAAATTTCGAATATTTCCAAAAAAAATTTTTTCGAAATTTTCCCTTAAAATGTCATAATTGAACATTCCCCACCGTTTCCAACAATTCTGCGAGAAATTAAAATTTTGTCGGACACTTAGGGATGTCGGACGTTTAGGGATGCAACATACGAGTGTGTGCTCATTGAATGATGGATTGTGTTGATGTCAACACTCGTGTCATTTTGTATCGTCTAAATTGTAAGGGGGTGGGGTGCGGAATAGATAGAAAAGATTAAATGAGCAGGTGATGAATGAGAGAAAGTGAAAATGAATAAAAGTGAAGAAACAGAACAAATAACAACATCGCCCCTACCCGCCCTCTGTCCTTACCCGCTCAAGGATAGCAGACCTTGTGCAACTGTAAGCCAATTTCTGTTGCCTCCGGTGACATAAGATAAACGGCACTTTCTCGAGACCCAAGGCACCCAACAGAATGCGCCCATCGACGACTGAAGCCAGCATGCCTACCGACTGATCAGCCAGAGCTCAGCATTCTATGGCTGCATGACAGAACCATCATGTTAATAAGTCTGTGTAATGAACATCCATTGAAAATCCATTTTATATAGCGCAAAACTGGGGTTTACTGGGGTGTATATAATTTTTCTTATTTCTGCTCCAAGACATAGGTTGTGGGTACTCGTAAGAACCGCCTCATAACGAGCACCCACAACCTATGATTCGAATTTAAATAAGAAAAATATCAAACATTTCATAAGAAAAAATAACCTGTGTGCCTACCGACTGATCAGCCATTATACTAACAAGTCCATGTAACGAGCACCCCTTTAAACCCCATTTTATATAGAGAAAACTTGGGTTTACTGGGGTGTACATTATTTTTTTCTTATTTCTGCTCCAAGACATAGGTTGTGGGTACTCGTTCTAACGAGCACCCACAACGTATGTTTCGAATTTAAATAAGAAAAATATCAAAAATTTTCATAAGAAAAAATAACTTATGTGCCTACCGACTGATCAGCCATAGCTCAACATGACAGAACCATTATAATAACAAGTCCGTGTAAACCCCATTTTATATACAGAAAACTGGAATTTACTGGGGTGTTATTATATCTGCTCCAAGACATAGGTTGCGGGTACTCGTTAGAATGAGACGGTTCTAACAAGCACACTCAACCTATGTTTTGATTTTAAATAAGAAAAATATAAAAAAAAAATCATAAGAAAAAATAACCTATGATCAGCCTTAGCTCAACATGACAGAACCATTATATTAAAAGTCAATGGGTATATGTTGCCATAAAAGTCTATGGGTATATATTGCCATTGCAACCAGAACTCAATCCGATCTGCCCCAAGGGGGACGGACTGACGCCATGCTGATCCCTATATCTCCTGACTCTATTCGGTCGGTTTTCTTACCAATAATAACACTCGACCCAGAGACCATTACCCCTTTAAACCCCATTTTATATAGGGAAAACTGGGATTTACTGGGGTGTACATTATTGTTTTCTTATTTCTGCTCCAAGACAGGCTGTGGGTACTCATAAGATCCGCCTCACGGTTCTAACGAGCACCCGAAACCTATAGTTTAATTTAAATACAGTCATCCCTCTTTATACCGACATCTGTTATAACGGCAAAACTCGTTATAACGACAATTTCAATGTCAATGGAATGAATGCTTAGCTCAAGGCTTAACCACGGTTCCAGGCGGCGTGGGTTTTCTTCTGGTTGGAAATGCCCAAATCGAAACCGTAGTCAAGAAAGATTCTTGTAATTTTATACGCAAAGAAACAAATGTTATAGATATTTATTAGAATCGTCTCACGTTTGTTTCTTGGAGTAATAATGCGGAAAAGACCTTTTATAACCTATTATCGTACTTCTAACTGGGATTCTTATAGCGGCAAAATTTTTATAACGGCACAGTAATAGGGAACAAGTAGTGTCGTTATAATGCGGGTCCTCTGTATGAAAAATATCAAAAATGTTCATAAGAAATCATAACCGTTTTCATGTATAAAAGAATGTACTGTAACACACGGATGCGTATCGTAATGTTTGGCTCAGCAGGCATCATCGTGAGAGCACAGCGAAAACATTGCAGTCTGATCTGAGAATTCGCTGAGCGCGAATGCCCGAAGGCACAATCCACTCGTCGGTTTGGTTTTTGGTTTTACTGCCCTTTCAAGATTATTTCAAGATTATTTCACTTATTTCGAGTCGATCGGTAATCGGAGGTGCGCGAAAACTCGAGTAAAAAAAAAACTGACCTTCCGTTGCAGATCTTGGCGTCTCACA
Organism: Lucinisca nassula; assembly: GCA_963580285.1. NCBI lineage: Eukaryota > Metazoa > Mollusca > Bivalvia > Lucinida > Lucinidae > Lucinisca > Lucinisca nassula. Next base: position 59,533,882 of record OY757023.1, read on the forward strand.
TCAGCGGTGAAAGATCCATTCGTCGGTTTTCTTATCCATTCAATATTTTCATAACACACTGACCGTTAATCAGAGCTTGGACCCAGAGACCAAACTGATTAGTAGGATTTATGCAGGGCACCACTAAACAATGCTGCATACAAAATATGTTAGCCCTTGGCCTCAGGGTTTTGGAGAAGAGTTTTTAATGTTTTCCAATAAAAAAGTCTATGGGAGTTATATGATGCCATTGCAACCAGAACTCAATCCGATCTGCCCCAAGGGGACGGACGCCGGGACGCCATGCTGATCCCTATATCTCCTGACTCTATTCGGTGGGGAACCATTATGGGCTGGCATGCAAAGTACATGGACCCCGCAACAAGGTATGAGCAAGTTTAACTCCAAACTTTGGCTCCAGACACCGCTACTACTGCAAAACTCCACGCCATAGCAGGCTTCTCTTTGAGACCTTCTGGAATAAGTTTTGCCACTTTCGTCTTTAACCCTTTTTGTACTAAATGAAATCATCCTCCTTATATAAAGCAGGAGTCCACTCCAAAATTTAGGGATGTCAGGTTGTGTTTTCTTCAAAATTTATTTTGGAAATATCTGAATTTTCTGCAAACAGTGTAAGCCCTGATCAGACGCCGCGTTCTGCGGCGTCTGATCTGGGCTTGCATTGTTTGCCAGGGTACCCGTTTAGGGTTTTCTGGTACAAAATGGGTTAATTCTCTGGCCCGAGGCAAGAGGATAGACTGGAACAAGTGTATGCATGTGCCCTCACGTGAACGAGAGAACTAATCTAGAATGATCAAGTACCAGCGAGTGCCCCGTCACCGTCTACAATCATGCCTGCCCAAGCTCCCTGAAAGGGTAATAAATTTAGCATGACACGACATTATCGAAAGATACATTGCAGAAATAAATTAAATCTTTTAAATTGCACTCCATTGCTATCAGACATAAATGTCTTCTTAGTTTCTTCCAAAATACAATTAAAGTATATATACCATGAACACGAGCGTATATCGCAGTATGGGCCGGTCGTAAATTAACCTGAATTGACCATCTAAATTTTAACAAATTCCTTCCGTGTCATTTATTTCTTGTCACCTTTTGGTGATATGCAGAACACCTGCAGATCAGATGTATATCTGATAGGTTTTCTCTATTGTTTCGATAAAGGGGTGGCAGTATTTTTCGTCATGCTACTTCGTGTCACCCAGTTGAGGGTCAATATATGGTCATCATTGTTAATTTATGTCTCAGTGGCAATTTCAAAAATATCATTCTAGTAATCTATCTTCATTTGAGTGGCCATCTTTTCAGCCACATTACCACAAGACACACGTGTGCTGAAATGACTCCTTCTATCTCTAGAAAAAGATATTGTTCAGTTTACAAGGTTATTCTTGTCAATCTTTGTTTCTGAGCACAAATAAGGAAAATATTCACATGTAATACCACTCCCAAAACCCCACTTACATCATATAAATTGGGATTGAGCGGGCTGTTCATTACACGGACTTGTTTTCCGGTGAACTGCATGTATGTTCGTTTGTTTGTTTCTGGTTTCACCGAATCGCGGGTCGTCAGCTGGAGGAGGTCCCAGGGAAAGAGTCATTGCCGGCACTATCTCCATAACCGCACGGTGGCTTCCTGAGGAGTGAGGAAGTCATCTCCCGGCTCCAGTCCCGTCTGTCCTAGTCAAACATAGGTCTTCCTGCAGTCAGCCAATGTCTTCTGCTTGATGTGAATTATTTGCGCATCGACATTCCTGGACCCATTGAAACAGGAAAAGGTCCGTTAGATGGAACTTGTCGCCATTCGGTCCATTTGTCTCTAAGACATAGGGTTTCCCCTAATCATTTAGCCACTTTGCCGCGCTCCGTCCTGGGCGGTGTGCGTAACTTGCGTGACTTTTTCAGGTCTCCTAGGCCTTAGGTTATGTTTGTCATCCCGTTAGCTTGTCCTATGGCAAGGGGAATTCTTGCAACGGTGCTGGTGTCTTTTGGAAGGATGCTGAAGAGACCACGTGACGCCATGTGTGGGTATGTTGCATTCTTCAAATGTGAGCCTTTTTCACGATGCTACATAGCTGAGTTATAAAAAAAAATGGAGCCCCGTTCTAAGGCTTCGTAATCGAGTTGCGCCTAAATTTTTGCGAAAAGAGCGATTTGCCGCAAGCCCCACTTTTCCCTGTATAAATTGGGATTTAGAGGACTGTTCATTCCACGGACTTGTTTTCTGATGAACTCTGTTTGTTAACCGACACAAAGATATATACGAAAGCTTAAGTTCTGCTGACGCTCATGTGACTATATTGTACCACTGTTACAACGCATAATGTAGTAATGTAGTAATTACTACATTTTGAAATTTTTACTACATTATGCGTTGGCATAGTCGACGCGAAATGAAATAAAATGTCGTTTTTACTACATTATGCGTCGATACTAAGAGGTTTGAGCAAAATGAAAGAATTATTTCATTTTGCGGCGATGGGTGGCATACTTAATTTTACTTCATTATGCGTCAACAGTTTGTTTGTTTGATTTGAGGTTTAACGTTCCCGTCAAGACTATTTAGGTCATTTTGGAGACATTGCTTCAAATTTTATGGGACTTTTACCCGATATTGAGATGAAATGACATCTCAATCGCTGCCGTCCAATTAAAAGCAATAGGGTTTATATGCATGGATGGGCCGACTCGCAGCAGTTTTCCTGGACAGGCTTAGACCTTCTAAGCAGATTACGAGGACTCATGTACGGGCGGTATCAGCTCTGCGTGGAAGCATCGTGCAGCCCATCTATTTATACCCCCGGCATACGAAGTATGCAAGGGGGTATATAGTTTTTGTCCATTCTGTCTGTCTGTCTGTCTGTCTGTCTGCCTGTCTGTCTTTTGTTTGATTTGTTTGATTTGAGGTTTAACGTCCCCGTCAACACTATTTAGGTCATTTTGGAGACGTTGCTTCCAATTTCATGGGACTTTTACCCGACATTGAGATGCCGCCCAATAAACCTTTTTCTTTGTGATTTTGACCTTCAGTGTGCTTTTGTGGAAGACCGTCTTTTGGACTGTTCAACTGTGGTCTTAAAGACCACTTTTGAACCGTCTCAAATGTGGTCTAAATTGTAGGAATTTAACTGTATTGCTTCCTAAGTCTTTTCGAAGACAGCTATGTTCTACCATCATTACTTCATTATGCGTCGATATGGTGCATATCAACGCGAAATGAAATAATTTTTTTACTTCATTTCGCGTCGACTATGCCAACGCATAATGTAGTAAAAAAAATCAAAATGTAGTAATTACTACATTACTACATTATGCGTTGTAACATACCACTGACCAAAATAGTTAAAACACGTTTATACCAATGTCCAGGGATGGATATCTGTAGCGGCACTACTATACTCCGTCGTTGTGACATCAGTTTTCGAGAGGACAGTCAGAAGTTAAAGATCACCTATAGTATTTCTTTAAACATGGGATAAGACGCCACAGAACGATCAAGGACTACATTGTTTGCTTAAAGTACAAGACTGTAAGGTTCAACAAAATAGTCCAGGTTCAGGTTCATTTACATGTACTAGCCTACACTAACGGGCGTTCGGCCTACCAGGGTTTGACTTTTCCGGAACTTCAGTTTACTTTGCATACAGTCGTATTCAATATATTGGAAATTTACCACCAGACAAAAAATCTGATATTTTTCATATTTCTGCTAAAAACATAGATTGTGAATACTCGTTAAAACCACCTCGATGAGGCGGTTCTAACGAGTACCCACAAACTATGTTTTTGAGCAAGGCCCCCGCCCATTGGGGCTTGAAGAAATTGATGGGCTGCATGATGCTTCCGACGGCATACGAGTACTGGAGGATCGCAGCCTGCCCAGACAAAGCGGTGCGCGTCGGACCGGCCATGCTTATAAACCCTATTTGTTTCGTCGGGCGACAGGGCTTGAGATGTCATTTCATCTCAATGTCGGGTTAAAGTCCCACAAAATTGGAAGCAACGTCTACAAAATGAACTATACAGTGTTGACGGGGACTTTAAATATCAAATCAAACAAACAAACAAATGTTGTTTTTTTAGCAGAAATAAGAAAAAAATAAGGTATTCCCTGTAAATCCCAGCTTTACTATATAAACACGGGGTTAAGAAAGGAAACTAAATCATTTAGGCATGTTTTAGTGATGCCAAAACGCCTCAGAAAACATGGGTCCTCAGGATTTAACTCCTTCCATTGACAAGGATTATCGATTTCTTTTTAGGTTGTCTCTCCTGCATGTCACATTATCACATTATAACGTTGACTTTGTATTTAAGAAGATAGAAACATTTTTTTTTTAAATAAAAAAAAAAATCGTGACACGAAGCTTTAATTTTCAAATTGCAGTTTAGAACGCAAATACCGGTTTTTCTAGCAGTTTTCAAAGCATGCATGTGGCTCTGATAAGAATCAACTTAAAGGCATTTATTCTTGATTATTGAGAACTATCATTTCATTACATAATATTATGTAGCCCACAGTGCTCACTGGAGAGAAGGCCTCTGTCTTCAACAGGTAAGGGGCCGCCTTGGGGAAAATCAATAAACTACTTACTGTTGACTGGTGTACATTATTGATTTCCCCTTAAGTGTCTCAGTCAGGGGATTCAACAAGAGCTACTAATCACCCTATTAAGGGCCGCCTTTGATCTGCTATAGTCAGTATATCACAGGGGGCAATAAAACAATTATGGACACACGGTGTGTTTTACTGTAACAGAATAAATGCCTTTAAGATAATATTGAAATATTGAAAGTTTTACCACCAAATACATAAAATTTTCAGATAAAAAAAACCTGATATTTTTGTGACTCGAGCTTTTGACTGACCTAACTCTTTAAGGTCCCTAATATTATTTTTTCAATACCTTTACACATTAATTCTAACACACGTTGCTTACATGATCTATTAAAAGAACTGTGTATTTTTTTTTTCCGTTCATATTTCTGCTCAAAACATAGATTGTGGGTATTCGTTGTGAGCGGTTCTAACGAGTACCCACAATCTATGTTTTGAGCAGAAATAAGAAACAAGAGGCCTATGGGCCACTATGCTCACCAGAACTCAGCTGGCACTGCCCACTGGCAGCCATGTTTTTATAAACCATGGAAGCTAATGAAAAGCAGACTGCCCATCTGTGGCAACCAATAGGCCTACAATTATATGGCAGATAGACCATTGTTTAAGGAATATTTCCATAAAAGTTTGACAAAATATCTTGAAAGGGGTAAATGTCATTTTTCCATTTTTCAACATTATAGGTCTATGGAAATGCTTAACTTGCCATAGTAACCAAACTAAGAGCCAAATTGCGTTAAAACACAAAACCTGAAAAGGCAAATATGGTGACTATTTGCATAAATTCTCAGCCTTATAGAGCATATGTTTTCTGAGGAGATGACCTTTAAGTGTTTTTTTTTTTTCAGTTTTTGGAGCATTTTGGTTTCCATGGCAACCAGTAAAAGAGAGAAGGTAGCCTAAAATCATACTGCAAATAGAGGGTAGCTTAAAGAATATTGCCATGAACGTTTTGTCAAAATATCTGCCTGGGCGGCGGTGAATACCATTTTCCAATTTTCCCGGAAACTCTAAGTTGCCATAGTAGCCAAACTGAGAGCCGAATTTCAATAAAAAAAAACTGTTGGTTTAGGGGTGTGGATCTGTAAGGTTTCCGAGATATTGGGTCTTTTATGAAGTGGAGGGTTGGGCACTGCCCAGGGCACCCAATGCTGGTGTCACTAAATGTCCCTAATCATAAGAACCATGAATATATATGGTTTAGGGGTGTGGCTCTGAACAGTTTCTCAGATATATGACCTTTTGTGAACTGGAGGGGTGGGACGCCCTGGCAGACCCTGAGGTTGGTGTCACTGAATGGGTCTTATCATAAGGAACAAGAGTATATATGGTTTAGGGGTGGGGATCTGTAAGGTTTCCGAGATATATAGATTTTTTATGAAATTGAGGGGGTGGGGCGCATCCCAGGGGCCCCAGGTTGGTGTCATTGACTGCGTCTTATCATAAGGAACAAGACTATATATGGTTAAGGGGTGGGGATCTGAATGGTTTCTGAGATATATGACCTTTTATGAAGTGGAGGGGGTGGGGCCGGGCCAGGGGGGCCCCAGGTTGGTGTCATTGAATGTGTCTTATCATAAGGAACAATAATATATATGGTTTAGGGGTGGGGATCTGTAAGGTTTCCGATATATTGGGCCTTTATGAAGTGGAGGGGTCGGGGCAAGGCCCCGACGCATCCCTTGGGCCCCAGGTTGGTGTCACTGAATGCCTCTTATCATAAGGAACAAAAATATATATGGTTTAGGGATGGGGATCTGAATTGTTTCCGAGATATATGGCCTTTTATGTAGTGGAGGGGGTGGGGCATGGCCCCGGTACATCCCGGGGCCCCCAGTTTAGTGTAACTGAATGCGTCTTATCATAAGGAACAAGAATATATATGGTTAAGGGGTGGTAGTTCCCCTTGATATTTCTAAAAATAGGTTCAATGAACCAAATGAAATCAAAGTACCTCCTTATAGTCGGGTTAGAACGACGAGCATAGCTGCAAAAGCAGGTTTCTGTCTAAATTGTTGATATACTCTCTCATGCCTTTACTGGCATTCATCGTCTGACTTTCTTTTAGGGTCACTGACTTGATGGCTGGAATTCGTTAAATTTTAACCCTTGTCCTGCTGAGTATTTAAATATGCCACACCCACTACCAGTTTTCAACCATTCAGTTTACTTGGTGCAAATTATTGCAACAAATTCACAATCTGATTGACAAACAATGCAGATCCTGATCAGATGGCTTCTTCAGAAGCCATCTGATCAGGATCTACATTGTTAGTAAAGATAAGGCATATTCGGGCGCAGCAGGGCAAGAGTTAATTAACTTATGCGAACCAATGTGAATAAAAATTCATTACATGCAAATGAACTTACATGTTTCACAATTAAATGATTTTACTTCAAATAATTATAATGCCGCCCACACTAGAAATGTCAAACATTAATTTATAATTTTATTAACACGTTGTCATTAAACCCTGATCAAAGTGATAGTAAGCGCATGTACATGTAGCAAACTTTGACTAGGAAACATCCATTCGTGCACTCCAGATAAGGACATCCGTGGTTTAAGCCTGAGACAGAAATGGTGTTTATACCAAACTACATAACTACTTACGAAAACATACCCGTGTGACAAAGTGCTTTTTCACATCTCCAAAATGGCTACTTTTCAGATGAAAACCCGTGATATTTTATTCTTATTGTAACAGATGAAAAAACTGTTGCGACCCTTGGTCCGGCCGTGGATCGAACCCGGGCCGCCGGATTGTTAACCAAACACTCTACCACGTCGCTATAAAAGCTGGCTTTTACCGCGAGGCAGTACAAGTGTGCTATATGCCTATACCCTATGCCATTATTTATACTGCAAATATAGGTTGTGAGTGCTTGTAAGAACTGCTCCGATGAGGCGGTTCTCATGAGTACCCAAAACCTATGTCTTGGAGCAGAAATAAGAAAACACTGAGATAAAATATCAAGTCCTGCCACCCAAAGACACCCTGGGGCTAAAGGGGCAGTCCGACTCGCTGGACAGGCTTCAACATTCTAGGCTGTAAACTAGTGCTCAAGTTCGGTCGGTTGCAGCTCTGCGTGGAAGCACTGTGCAGCACAGTCGGCCTAGACAGCACTGATTGACAGAATGACTGAGTAGCCTGGGAAAATGGGCGGGGCCGATGGGCGGAGGGCCGAGAGAAATATTTGATAAAAATATTAACATTGGCCAATATAGAGAGAAAGAAAAATGAAAGAACATATGAAAAAATACACCGAGAAAAGACATTGGCTTTTACATGATACAAGTACTGTCTACCATCACAAAATTTGCATAATCTGCTTCCAGGAACAGATGCATGCGCACATTTTTTTTTCGGAGCCGGGGTATAATGAAACGGGGGTGTTCAACATTAACTGTGTGTATAGGGTTTAATATCTCGTAATGACTAGCTATTAAGTCGAAATTTCGAGATAGTAAGTCAAAATTTCGAGTTATTATGTCGAAATTTCGAGATAGTAAGTCGAAATTTCGAGTTTTCGAGTTACTGAGTCGAAATTGCGAGATACTAAGTCGATATTGCGAGTTAATAAGTCGAAATTTTGAGTTAAAAAGTCTAAAATTCGAGATACTAAGTCGAAATTTCGAGATACTATGTCGAAATTTCGAATTACCTATCAAAAGAAATAAAAGTGTACCTGATCCTAATGCGCCATCGTAGCCGATAAAACACGGAGTGTCTTTGTAAAATGAAAGGAATGTTTAGCCTAGCCACTAGGCGTTAAAATGAATAATAACGAATTAAAATCATCTTCTACAATAAAAGTTTAGCTAGTCTAGTCTATCTGGCTCAATTTTTGGCCTAGATGTATATTTAAGACTCCACCAAACAGACTTGCCATTACTGACAAGCTCCATTACTGACAAGCTGAAAATTTTTTAATAAATAATTTAAAAAAAAATGATCAGACTTTTATTATCAGACTAGTTGCTACTCTAGGAAATGTTTTATGCTTTGAAAAAAAACTGGTCTTTCTGGAAATCTCTATATAGCATACCCATGCAATTCTGTCCGAAGGGACTTTTTCTTGCGTCAGGGCCCGTAAGTTTTAAGGGGAATGGGAACACCTGTCAGATTTTCCGCCATTTTTCAAAGGGCGACAACTTTCGGGACTTCCTGTTCGCTTGCCTATACTGAAAAAGGTATCTACTCCTAGGAGCAAACTCTTTCCTTTAAGAGTTGACCCCTATTGACATGGGAGACAAAAATACTTTTGGATGAGTTGCCTCCCCTGAATTTGACCTTTACAGTGTTGACGGGGACGTTAAACCTCAAATCAAACAAAAAAGCCTCCCTTGAAGGTGTATCCTTTCCCCTGAAAAGAAGAATTAATCTCAATTTTAAGTGAATTTTTGTTCCGTTAACAAACTGAATGACAAACAGTATAGATCCTGATCAGTTGGCTTCTTCAGCCGCCATCTGATCTTGATCAACACTTTGCAAAGGCAGGGTAAAGAACAAAAACAGCCAGCGGGACTTACACGAGTGTTCAGCTCGCATGATCTCCTTTACCCATTTTTATTGAATGCTTAGTGGGGGAATTCTGATCCCCTTGAATCCCACTTTTATATGAGCCCCGCCAAGCGAATTTGTGTCTTCGAGCATTCCGTCATGACAAATTTTAACTGCGCATGCCCAGCCATTCAGAGGGGCCAGGGATATGGCTTTCTGTCTGAAGGTTCCTGTTGATTCACTGCTTGTATGAGCGAGCAGCGAAGGTTCTGGCGAGACTGCGCGGATGCGCAGGCTCGCCTGAACCTTCGCTGCTCGCATAGGCGATAAGTAACAAAATCGCTTGACGGGGCCCATATAGTAAAACTTGGGTTTATTTTGCGTAAAACTTATTTTTTTTATTTTTGCTCTAAAATATAGATTGTGGGTACTCGTTAGAACCGCCACGACCCGGCGGTTCTAACGTGTACCCACAATCTATATTTAGAGCAGAAACAACAAATGATAAAAAATCACAAGTTTAAATCTTAAAATTTTGCATTGTTGCGACAGCGAACTTTACAATGTATTTTCGTAATTAATGTAATGCGGCTGAACTTTTTTGCAAACACTAAAGGCCCTGATCAGACGCCGCGATTGTGCACAGCGCCTGATCAGGTACTGCACGTTTTGCCGTGGTACCCGGATTTCACAAATTAATTGCGAGCCTTGTCGAGATTTTTATCTCTCTTATGCTGTCATAATGTACCAATAAGTCCATTTTTTAGAAATCGTTTATCATACGTACATAAAAAGGTATTCACACGTCAAGTTCAGAGGTTTTTGATCCATGAGATTAAATGACAACCCGCACACTTCTCAAATCGTGGGAAAATACCCTCAAACAAAATTTACTGAGATATGAAAGATAAATTACAATTTTATGAAACAGCGTGTCATATGAAAACGTTTCTTTTATCATTTTTTTTACTTCGCAAACATCAGACAGAGAGAGAGAGAGAGAGAGAGAGAGAGAGAGAGAGAGAGAGATTCAAACCAGCAATTATTAAGAGAGAGAGAGAGAGAGAGAGAGAGAGAGAGAGAGAGAGAGAGAGATTCTTACCCTGCTGTTCACGACTGCAAACAATGTAGATCCAGATTAGATGGCTTCTGAGGATCTACAATGTTTGACATTTTGCTTTTGAATTTGTAGGGTTAAATTACATCAAGTAATCTGAATGGTTCAAATTCAGAACTGGGTGTGGCTGAACTGAATATTCAGCAGGATGAGGGTTAATAATGGAATATCGTATAATCATGGTTTACATGATTGTATATTTAGTATTATTTACGCCATTTACCTACATGTAACTAGTACATGAACCCGGTGTTATTTAAATAAATATTAAATAAAAACAAAACGCCCCCTTGAGGCAGTTCAAACAAGTATACATTCTTTCGTGGAGATTGGTAATGAAATCTCTCTCCCTTCCGCTGATTCAAGAAGGGCAGCTCACTCCTACCAAAATCCGACAAATGGTTCCTCAATTTGAGTAGCTTTGATCTTTCAAGCTCCAACAATTAAAACAAACAGATCCTAGCAAAAGACTATAAATCAGATAATATGTCAGACTATCTGATTAAATTCTAGAAAAAGGCACACTGGCTGTAGAAAGGAGATAAAATTCTAGAAAAAGCAGAGTATAATTAGTTTTCCAGATTGTAGCAGAGTTGAACGTTATTTAGTTTCCATTGACCAGCCTGCTCAAAACTTTTTTTTTTGTTTTCATCAGGTGAACAAGTCTGTGAAATGAACGCCCCCCCCCCCCCAAACCCCACTTTATATAGAGAAAATTGGGGTTTACGGGTGTATACATGATTTGCCTTATTTCTGTCCAAAGATATAGTTTGTGGGTAATCGTTAGAACCGCCTCATGAGGCGGTTCTAGCGAGCACTCGCAACCTAAGCTTGGAGTATAAATAAGAAAAATATCATGGATTTTCATCAGAAAAGTAGCCATTTTGGTGATGTGAAAAAATGCACTATGTGTCACGGCTGTGTTATCGTAATGGTTGTGGTTTTACGGCCCTTCCAAGATTATTTCACTTATTCAGTTGGGCCAAGCGATAATCGGAAGTTTGCAAAAACCGGAGTGCCCGGAGAAAAACCACGCAGAACTTAGCGTCTCACACGTGACCCCAGCCAGGCTTGAACCCACAGCGGCTTACTCATGTGTCGTCAGTTTCGGCTCTACGTGGAAGCACCATTCAACTCAATAAATTTCTCCAAGCCACGATAGGCGGGCGACTTTTGGTTTGATATTGTGTATGATTTGTTTGTTTGTTTGATCTGAGGTTTAACGTCCCCGTCAACACTGTAAAGGTCATTTTGGAGACGTTGCTTCCAATTTTGTGGGACTTTTACCCGACATTGAGATGAAATGACATATCAAGCTCTGTCGCCCAATGAAACCAATAGGGTTTATTAGCATGGACGGCCCGCCTCGCACCGCAGTTCCTGGACAGGCTTAGATCCTCTAAGCGGTTTACCAGTACTAGTGTGCGGGCCAGATTCAGCTCTGCGTGGAAGCATCATGCAGCCCATATATTTATTCAAGCCCCTATGGGCGGGGGCGGATATTGTGTATGATAACTGAATAGTCGATTCTATGCTAGTTGAAATCTTACCAAGTCTTTTTGTGAGGATATTTACGTAAAGTCGGAACCGAAGCGTAAAGTGGACATATTTTGATGGGGCCAAAAATAGACCTTTCCTGATATGACTCTTTTTAAAAATTCAGTTTGAAAAAATAAATCTGAAATAAGGACAAAGGAATAAGGAAAAAGGAATAAGGAAACAGCTTATCACTCGTTGCAAACAGTGCAGTCCCTTCACTGTTTCCTTAAAGTTCAACCAATTTTTATCAATGATTAAATTGTAATCAGCCATGTACCCCTTAACTCTTAAATGCACCCCCTCTGTATGTGGGATGGGACATCCCATTCTGAAAATATTTTTTTTCTCTTTTTTTTTTTTTTCTTTTATTTATTTGTGATTTTTCCTCATTACTAAAACCTCTTAGTTACTTATAAACATTCTTACTTTATCTTATTTACTTACCTACCTGCTATTGAATCAACGTTGAAACAACGTTGTTTCGCCATTGAATCAAAGTTGAGTCAGTGTTGTGTGCATGCAAGACTTGCTTACTTACCTACTTATCCACTCACTTGCCTGCTCGCGTGCTCGCACACTCACTCACTCACTCGCTCAAACCTGTTTCTTTTAATTTCCTCTGTATAGTTAAAAGCCATCTGTATTGTCCTTACTTTTAGCAAATTCTTTTGAGTGTTTCCAGATTTTTGCCAGCTCTGGTAATAAAATACCCATTCTGACAGTCCAAAGCAGAAAGATGGTTTAGTTTAGAGATTAAAGTCTGATAACAAACTAGAGAAAATTGAGAAAAAGTCTGTATTTTGTAAGAGTGAGCTGTCAGTTTCTGTCGAGAGAATGTGCTCTGTACTGCTTAACCGCTTACGTATAAGCCTGCCCAGGAAAAGTGTGGATATGGAAACTGACCGTCTCAAAAATGACCTAAATCTACGTGACCATAAAGCACCGCTTTCTGATAATAAATATTGCATTGTCCAAAAGCCATATTTGAATGCCAGCAAAAGAACTCGTTTCCTGGATTCTTGGGTCGACTGTCTAGTGTTTCTACAGAATTTTCCCACCAGCTGTTGTCCACGTGACCATAAAGCACCGCTTACTGGTAATGATTATTCCAATGTCAAAAACCATGCTAGACGTCAGAGTGCTGTTTTAATAAGATTAGCTGTAAAACATGGCCTCAGCTCATGTGTTGGGACATTAGCAAAACGTGTAGAGTGTAGACCAAGATCAGTCGCCGTATTCTGTGGCGCCTGATCATGATCTCCCCTGTCTGTTTAAAATACAACGATTTAATGGTTAAAAGAGACTAGTACAATCATGCAATCCACATTCAGGGCTATTTTCCCAGCCTATTGACCCAAAAGAGCTTTAAGTTACGGACACGCATTACGAAAACACGCCTATTCAAATATATTGAAAATTTTACCAAACAGATAAAAAAAAAAAAAAGAACTTTCAGATAAAAATATTTGATTTTTTTTTCTATTTCTGCACAAAAGATAGATTGTGGGTACTCGTTGGAACCGCCTCGCCGAGGCGGTTCAAACGAGTAGCCACAAACTATGTTTTTGAGCAGAAATACGAAAAAAATAATGTATACCCCTGTTACTGTACACCCAAGTTTTACTGTATAAAACTGGGGTTCAAGGGGGGTCAAAGCTATATAGGCGTGTTTTCGTGATGGGACAAAGGAAAATCTCCTGCTTGACTGTACTCCTTGTTTGGTCGATTGTCAATCGACCGAAAGCCTAGAAAGCTTTCTGCTGGTCGTTCGCTGCTATTATCCGTATGATTGTCACTGACAAATACAGATAAACCGCCTGAAAATCAAATCTAAACATAGCGCAATAAAATACATGTTTAGCAATACACAAGTGGTTGATCCATATATACAGGCCTTTCGTCCCATATTTACCCGCCTGACGTCCCATAAACTGAGCACTTGCCCAGACAGCAACGTCATATCGCCGTCGGGCCGATGTTGGCCAGACATTCCTTGCTGGCTGCCAGGTCCAGTTCCATTTCAGGGACAGTCGACCACTCAGTGCTGCCAGTGCTTGATGGTTTGTTTGTGTGTTTGGAGTTTAACGACCAGTCAAAACTATTTAGGTCATATTAAGCTGATCAGTTTACCTATCCAAACTTTTCCCGGGCAAGCTTACACGTATGCGGTTAACCACGCAGTACATAGAGGATCTCACATGAGTGCTCATGTATTACTGAATTTATTAAATGAGTTGAGGAAAAGGGATAAAATGCGAGGCTTGCCGAGCATTTTATTCCTTTTCCTCAACGAGTTTAATATATTCAATACAACATGAGCACAAATGCAAGATTCCGTTTATCACATGACATTTAAAATGCATTTTATTCACTATTGTTTACAAAAAAAATCAATATTCCGCCATTAGTAAATGCGACGTCGTTAAGGACGTCGTACATGTAACGTTACGGGACGTATCTAGCTAATTTGCATATTTAATCCACTAGTGGAGTATCGAAAATATTACATGGCGTTATTACACTCTCAGACGCGACGTCATGTGATAAAGTGCATATTTTTTGCGCCAGAAACTGACAGCTGCCCTTCTTGAATCAGCGGAATGGAGAGAATGACTGTATATATGTAGAAAAGAGTTCACGATCAGTCTCCACGAAAGAATGAAGGTATATTTATCGAACCCGCGACCTCCTGATCACCAGTCAGACGCATATCCGATTGAGCTATCGAGGCCGAGCAGTGTTTGATTGGCTAAGAGCAAATCAAACGAGAAGTCATAAACACGACCCCGCCGCTTGAAAAATTGTTTTTGTTTGATTGATTTGAGATTTAACGTCCCCGACAACACTATTTATGGCATTTTGTAGAAGATGCTTCCAACGTTGTGGGACTTTAAGCCGACATTGTGATGAAATAACATCTCATGCCCTGTCGCCTAATGAAATGGGTTTATATGCATGGACGGCCCGGCCGGGCAGGCTTAGACCTTCTAAACGATTTACCAGCACTCAAATGTTAAGTCTGTTTCAGCTCTGCGTGGAAGCATCATGCAGACCAATTAATTTCTCCAAGCCCCGATGGGCGGGGCCCTTGAAAATGTGGTGGATCGTTATGCTGTATTGCTACAGTCGAATTTCAATAGCCAGAACATCTTTGGGACCATGAAAACTCATTTGTGTTCGAGGCAGATGTTGCTCGAGCCATTCAGTGTTGGTCAATGGCCCAGGTCGGGAGGCACAAGCATTGCGATATTTTACTCATGTGACATAGTCCTTTTTTCACATCTCCAAAATGGCTACTTTTCTGATGAAATACGTGATAGTTTTCTCATATATACTGCAACTATAGTTTACGGGTGCTCGTTAGAACCGCTTCATTGAGGTGGTTCTGACGAGTACCCACAACCTATGTCTTGAAGCGGAAATAATAAAAAACATAATGTATACCCCCGTACACCCGAGTTTGTTCTATATAAAGCTGGGTTTAGGGGGTGTTTATTTCACGGATTTGTTCACACGATGAGGATATGTTTTCGATTTTCTCTAAAATAAAGATATTGCGTGTGTGATTAGAATCGCCTCATCGAGATGTAATGAAAACACACGGATTTGTTCACACGATGAGGATATTTTTTCGATTTTATCTAAAATAAAGATATTGCGTGTGTGCTTAGAATCGCCTCATCGAGGTGTAATGGAAACACACAACATAACGTTAGCATGATCAACATAAAATATGAAAGGAAAAGAACTCTCTCATTTATCCCAAATATGTTAACAAATGTTGTTGACTTTTATTATAATCGCCTTGTTTCGGAGGGACTCAAGGAGTTCGAAAGAACCGTTACCGTGATAATCGAGTCATCTGTGTTTGAGCCATCTTAAGGGGAATAGGAACGCCTTCAGGGGAGGCAACTCCTGCCAAAATAGTTTTGTCTCCCATGTCAATAGGGGTCAACTCTTAAAGGAAAGAATTTGCTCCTGAGGAGCAAATTCTTTCCTTTAAGAGTAGACCCCTTTTTCAGTGGGAAAGAGCTTATAGAAAAGTGAACAGGAAGTCCCAAAAGTTGTTTCCGTTTGAAAAATGGCGGAAAAATCTGCTAGGTGTTCCCATTCCCCTTAATTTCGACGTATTACTGAGTTTGCACAATGTCGTCTAATCTGTAATGTGCTTTTGGTTTTGTTACAGTCACATAGAATGCCGAATCATAGATTTTAAACTGTCTTTGTTTAATGAGCGCCAAAAGTGAACAAAGACCGAAACGTGGGAAAGTAAGGTTGCATTTTACACCGACTGCAGTTTAGACACTTTTTCTAGATTGATCTCCCTTCGTTATTATCTCCCCTTCGGTATACACATAACGATCGTTGTTTTGTAGCCACCTGGCGGGGACATTTACGAAAAGGAAACCAATCTACACTTTTTCCTTATTAATTTTAAAAATGATAATCATTCTCTTCTATCCATTGATTCAACAAGGACAGCCACGCGACAGAATGGTGAATAAGGAGGCAGCGGATTGGATTACCACCAGGTACGGTCGTGGAAACTACTGATCAAATATTTTTTACGGTCATTACATGTACCGTCGGCTGATACGAGACCGACGCGACATTTGTCAAATGTAGCAAGTAAGTTATTCGCCACTTTACGAGAAGTGTGGTTAGTACATGTAAACAGACCGGTGCCATATGTCCATAATAGTGTTGATTGGGCCGTTAAGATTGTGATCATCCAGAATAGTTACTTATGCACTGTACTGGTTACATTTGACTGCATCACAGTTCAAATGATCGACCGATATGGCCAGTTTTGACTGCCCTAGGTCGCAATTTTTAAAACAAAGTTACATGACCCCTCTGTCAGATTACATTACCTACCCCAACATAAAGGGGAATCGGTACACTGAGGGGTTAATAATTTTGCTCCTTTGGGGCAAAGGATAAAAAATCTTTACCTCATAAGTTGACTCCTATTTATGTCTATCTGTTATCTATGTTTCCAGCACATCTTAGTTTATACTAATTTATTTTAGTTCGATTGCGATGAAAGCTTCAAGCTTATTGAATCGCTCTCGAACACTCATTCCGGGTGTTGTCAGGTGCGCGAGAGAGAGGCAGTGACTATTACACCTCTGCTACCCATTTACACCTGGGTGTAGTGGGGCAGTGTCATTAAATGACCTTTACAGTGTTGGCGGGGACGTTAAACCTCAAATGAAACAAACAAAGCGTGCCCAAGGACACACCTCGATACCGGTGGCCGGATTCGAACGCACAACCTCTCCAGCACATCTTAATTTATATGCAAGGAATCTTATCTAATCAGGCAATTACCATTCGTATCTTTTCTTACGAACATTTGTTATATCTTTCATAATTTTACTCCAACAGCGCTTGGCTACTGAGGTGGTAGGCGGTTCTAACGAGTACCCACAACATATCTTGGAGCAGAAATGAGAAAAACATTATGTATACCCCTTTACACGAAAGCCCGCCTTTACAAATACATGTACATTGTAAATTTTACCGCCGAAAATTTAAGATGCACATTTTTTTCATTTTCTTATTTCTGCTCAAAATATAGATTGTGGGTACACGTTAGAACCGCCTCATCGAAGCGGTTCTAACGTGTATCCACAGTCTATACTTTAGAGCAGAAATAAGAAAAATAAGGTTTAGCCCTGAAAACCCCAGTTTTACTGTACAAAAGTGGGGTTCAAGGGGGCTCAGAGTTATATAGGCGTGCTCACCTTATCTGTTTCCATGAAAATATTTTTTGATATTTTTCAGGTCAATCTTTATGTAGGTTGTGTTCACCTCTGCGTTAGCCCCCGCCCATAGTGGCTTGAAGAAATATATGGGCTGCATGATGCTTCCACGCAGAGCTGAATTCGGCCCGCACACTAGTACTGGTAAACCGTTTAGAGGAGCTAAGTCTGTCCAGGAACCGCGGTGCGAGGCGGACCGTCCATGCTAATAAACCCTATTGGTTTCATTGGGCGACAGGGCTTGAGATGTCATTCCATCTCAATGTCGGGTAAAAGTCCCACAAAATTGGAAGCAACGTCTCCAAAATGACCTTTACAGTGTTGACGGGGACGTTAAACCTCAAATCAAACAAATCACCTCTGCGTAGGTCTCTTATCTCTGTGGGTTCGATAGTGACGCTGGTAAACAGTGAAAAGCTATGACAAGTGACTGCTTTTTTTCTCTCTGGGTAATTGGGTGTATGCCGACCTCCCTCATTAGTATGAAACAGGAGCACACGCCTTTCTCTTGAGAGGATTATATGGTCCTGGCAGAACACGACTGGGACTTCACACACGCACGCATGCACAAACTCAGCAGGTGCCGAAGAAAACACAACAATATGCTTTCATATATGGTGTTTTTATTTTTTGAGATGGGTTCCATGGTAACCACATACTAAACAATTAATAACAGCATTTTAAGAAGCCTAACGATTAAGGCACAATGACGGTGCAACAGCAGAGAGAGGGAGAGAGAGAGAGAGAGAGAGAGAGAGAGAGTTCAAATGTAACAATAATCAATAACAATGCTTAAAATCTTTAATGCTTCAAGAGAGAGAGAGAGAGAGAGAGAGAGAGAGAGAGAGAGAGAGAGAGAGAAATAGGGAGAGAAAGATAGAGAATAAAATACAAGTTAAACAGGTTACAATATAACAACTATCAATAACAGCACTTAAAAATCTTATATGCAGAGTGAGAGAGAGAGAGAGAGTGGGGGAGAGAGAGATTAAGTACAGGTTAAACGTTAAACAGTTTTCAACATAATGACAATCAATAAGAGCACTCTGAAACATCACGAAAACACGCATCCCCTTGAAACCCACTTTTATGTAGTAAAACTGGGTTTAAAACTGGAGTTTACATGCAGCCTTATTTTTTCTTATTTCTGCTGTAAAGTATAGATTCCGCCTCAATGGGGTGGTTTTAACGTGCACTCGCAATGTATATTTTGAGCAGAAATAAGAAACATATCACAAAACTGACGGTAGAATTTACAAACTACAGTAAAATTTCCATATTAAGACCATCTTTGGGACTGTTCAAAAGTGGTCTTTAAGACCATTTTTGAACAGTCCTAAATGCGGTCACTTACAGGAGGACATGGGTGTTGAATACACAAAAGATGAATACCTGAGGCCTATAAATAAGCTTTTAAAAGCAGAATAAGTCATTTTAGGCGGTCTTATTAGCGGAATTTTTGCTGTATTTGTGTGTTCGTGGTTTCGTGATGATCGTAGATGATAATACAGCACAGAGAAAGTGAGAGAGAGTTTGATTTGATTTGAGATTTAACGTCCCCGTCAACACTGTAAAGGTCATTCTGGAGACGTTGCTTCCAATTGTGTGGGATTGTAACCCGACGCAGGGGAAATGACATCTCAAGCCCTGCCCCCCACCTCCCCCCGCCCCCAATGAAACCAATAGGGATTATAAGCATGGACGGGCCGACTCGCACCGCTTTGCCTGGGCAGGCTTAGATTCTCTAAGCGGCTTACCAGTACTCGGGTGTGGGTCGGTTTCAGCTCTGCGTGGAAGCATCATGCATCCCATCTATTTCTTCAAGCCCCGATGGGAGGGGGCCGTAGAGAGAGAGAGAGAGAGAGAGAGAGAGAGAGAGAGAGAGAGAGAGAGAGAGAGAGAGAGAGATATTTTGGCAACCCAAATGACCTATAATCACAGTAATGTATTTTTCCAGGTAAAATCCATGAAATGCATAGCCTTGTTAATCCCGCGCGGTTCAAGGATTCAGGATGACAGAATATTCCCTGTAAAATGCGTTGTGGGCACTCATCAGAACGGCCTCAACAAGGTTGTTCTAACGAGGACACACAACGTCTCTGCAAAAATGGAAACATCGCATAACTTCGTGCATAATGGGTATACATGGTTGGACATGAATTAAACAAATCATACTTCATATACACCGTATTGAGCAACTCCCATCACGTCAACAAGTCTATATAATGATTGAACTTTAAGCTTACAAACCCCACTTCATCACGATAACCAGCCCGTGAAACGAAGACCTCCCTAAACCCCACTTTATATAGAGAAAATTCGGATTTACGGGGGTATACATTATCTGCCTTATTTTTGCTCAAAAGCATAGATTGTGGGTACTCGTTAGAACCGCCTCATTGAGGCGGTTCTAACAAGCAATCACAATCTTACTCCTTAGAACCGCCTCATTGAGGCGGTTCTAACGAGCACCCACAATCTTTGTTGAAAGAAAAATTATACCTAATATTTATCATTTTCTGACACCATGTTGGACGCCATTATTTCTTATGGACATTTTTCCTAATGTTTTATTGAGAAAACTGTATAAACATGGGAATACATGACTTCCCTTACTGTTTTTAAAAAAAAAATAGATTGTGGGTGTTTGTAAGTACCGCCTCTCTGAGGCTCTAGGAGCAGTTCTAACGAACGCCCACTATCTCTGTTTGAAGCAGAAATATTAACAAAACAAATATCACAAGTTTGCCACACATGGGCGTATTATCCGATGCTTCAAGGAAATGTTAACACGTGTCACCAAGGGCGCCACACATCCTCCACTTTCATAGGGCTGGGTGTCCGGCCATGGGCCACAGCAATGTTATGAAGTTGGAAGTCCATATGATTTGCAAGGAATTTTTGTGAAACCGGTGATACACTTTTTGCAGAGTCTTGTTTTCCATTTTCCGTAATTCCGGAAAATGCCGACTGATCGTAGGCTTTCAAACTCGCCTTAGTCCTCGGAGGCGTTTGAGGGTTATACAATGGTATTGCTTCATTTATTGTGTCCGTTTGTTGATCCACAGATTGTGATTGTCCCAAATACAACGCGACCGCCCCAGAAGCTGACGAATTCGGCACAATTTGGAACGAACTACACATCTGACTGTTCGCACGACTTCCGTGTTGCACGGGTGACGCATGTCCCAGAGAATACACACTAGTCGCGTTCGATTGGAGAATAACGGGTGAAGTTTCCAAACCGGTTGGCATTAATAAGCAACCTGATGGTACACTATGTACTTGGTCCGCATGCTGAGGTATTTGAACATTTAAAGGATTTGAACACTGTTGGCTATCACGTGACTGATGGTTTACTGATGTCACTACGTTTCCAAGGTGACCTATTAACCGTCCTCTTACTTCACTGTCAACCCCCTGTACGGAACTCAAGTATCTTACAACTTCATTGGCACATTCCGTAAATCCAGCTTTATATTTATTGGCTACTGTAGGATCATGTGATAGTGCTTGCGTCACGTGATGACGTTGCAACTGGCGTAGATGTTTCACTGTCATCTCCAGAATATCTGCCTTTTCCAGTTTTGAATACTGGTTTGTCTGGAAACAAACAAGAAAAATCATTATACACTAAATGTTACGTACAGCAATAAAGCTAAAATAGTAAAAAAAATGGCAAAATGATTTTACAGGCAACCCTCTTTATACCGACATTCGATAGAACGACATAACTTTTTAAAACGACAATGGAACAAATGGGGCGGATTAATGGAGATATTCATGAAAATACTCCAGGAAACAGATGTTCTGGGCATTTGTTTGAATCGCCTCGCCGAGGCGATTCAAACAAATGTCCACAACATTTGTAACAAATGGTCACCACATTTGTTTCTTGGACGAAGAGATTCTACATATAAAAGTGTTCACTTGGAGTAATTAAGGGGGAAAAGTCCCCTATTTGATCATTACACTACCCTTATTCGTCAAGTTTTTAAGCACAAGGCCGGGCCATTACCCATATCCAGACTGCCACTACAAAGCTTATCCTGTAGACTACTGCAACGCGCCCACAACTAGTCCATGCTGATTTTCGATGCAAACTGGGCATACCCTGCGCACACTACAGATTATGATGATGGCGCAAATTTTCGTGATATACACCCGCCTACTAAGATGCAATGTGGCATAAATAAGTAATGAATCAAATGCCAGTTACGAAAATTGTCGTTTGTGATTACTTTAAAAGACACAGATGCCAGCAATGTGGACCCAGTCCAGTGACTGCTCCACTAGGCCTGAACAGTCCACACTGCTTGTCTGTATACAAAAATATGTCTGAAAGGTTTGCAAAAGATGCAGCAGTCAATATAAACAGACGACTTTTTCATATGCAGTTTTTTCTCGACATCTTAAGGGGAATGGGTACACCTTCAGGGGAGGACACTCCTGCAAAGATATTTTTGTCTCCCATGTCAATAGGGGTCAACTCTTAAAGGAAAGAATTTGCTCCTAAGGAGCAAATTCTTTCCTTTAAGAGTAGACCCCTTTTTAAGTGGGACAGGGCTTACAGAAAAGCGTACAGGAAGTCCCGAAAGTTGTCTCCCTTTGGAAAATGGCGGAAAAAATCTGCCAGGCGTTCCCATTCCCCTTAAGGGGCAACATTGGAAAACATGTACCATATACTTACATCTTTTCTCATGGCTTGCAGGACCAGTGTTTTCAGCTCTCCGAGACTGTTGTTGATTCTTGCTCGTCTCTTCTTTTCCATAAAAGGCTTATTACTCTGTAAAGAAAGAAAACAGTGACTTTTTAGCTCAGTGGTAGTTAGCCAGTATATTGTTACATTTATAGAGGATCTTATACGCCGACTCTTGTTATAGATATTTTTTTTATTATTTTTTTTTTTTAAATGATTCCCCTAACTGTGTGTTTTATGGTTTGACTCGTACCCTGGCAAACAGTACAGGCCTAGATCAGACGCCACAGAACGCGGCGTCTGATCAAGGCCTACACTGTTTGCGGAAAGCTAAGTCATTTGAAGAAAACACAACCTGACACCCCTTTATTTTCGAATAGACTCCTGAAAGATTCCATTTGGTACAAAAAGGGTTAAACAACGGATTACTTGAATAAGTAACTTTGTTAGCTGTCGATATCAGAGATCCCGATTCCTTGTGGATTATTCAGTGATACGCAGAATAACGTAATGTCATTTATAAAGATTTCGTAAACGGAAAGAAAAAAAAATAGATCTTATCGGAAACATATTGTTAGTTGACAAATTCTTTAATTAGCTTACCCTTCTATATGCTGAATCTTTCCTTTCTGTTGGTGAATGTAGTCGTTTTTCAGTACAGATGTCCGCCATTTCACTCATCTACTCCGTAAAAATAATTTTATAACATCGAATGTCTTTCTACGTTGATCTGCCACAGGTGACAAAACTCACATTAATGAATCCACAGGTTGTTATCGTTTGGTTTTGACAATATAGCAGACGACAAAAGTGCGCCTGTGAAGGTATTCGGTTTTTCTTTCCCACGAGCTGAATTTACCAATGAGAACGAGCGACACAATCAAGCGCGCGGCTGGTCTCGTGCCTACTCAGTCGTGATTGGCTGAGAGTGAGGTTATACGATACACGGTATATCGGAATGTCAATCATACGGCAACAAGAGTGGTGTTAAGTGCTCGCACGCGCCGGTGGTATTGTACTGCCGGATCGCTATCACTGTGGGAAAACTCCGCCTCTTGGGATAAAAGGTTGCTCTCTTGTTCCGCACTGTCGGGTGACTAAACAATTTAAACATTGATAGTAGCACCTGGGTCGGTTCGAATGAAAACGTACTTCTTGTACATGCGAGAACATAGCTGGCGCAGAATTTCTTCGAAATTTATTTTCATTTTTATACTTATTTATTTTTATATATATTTATTTTTTGTTTCTTTGCACAAACGCAGTACAGTGGTGTGCGCCCACGAAACTTCGCTGATCGCTGTGTGATATTAAAGGACCTATGTTCACAGTGCTGAAAATGATCCGTAAATGTCCAAAGAACGGGTATTTTACCGTTCGTAAACAATTTGACAGGTGTGCTGGATGTCCCAGATCGCCTCTAACCTCTGCGAGTGTATTTGGTCGCACGCAATCTCCTGGAGTGTCCCGCGGTTAAAGGGTGGTGGGAAAAGTAATTAAAATCTGTTGTATTTTAAAATAGGTATTGTAGAAAGTGTGTCAAACAGAGGACATTTCAATGGCCCCGGGAAAAGTGTTGAGAGTCCCTTAAACCCTAGCGGTTTCTTTGACTTCTTATCGGACATTAAACCACCGCCTTCCTATTGACACTGGGCAATGGAATAGCACACCGTTAAATGAGAGAATCTGCAGACTTTGTGCCGACGACGTTGGCGACGAGTACAATTATATTTTGAAGTGTATTTTTTTTTTGAAGATCAGCGATATAAATACATTAAGCGCTCAGTCGGGTGTGTGTGTGTGTGTGTGGGGGGGGGGGGGGGGGGGGGGGGGTCGATACCTGCCGGGGTCGGCAACATTCTTTCGTGGAGATTGATCATGAAATCGTTTCTACGTTCATTCTCTCCTCAAGAAGGGCAGTTGTCAGTTTCTGGCGAAAGAATACGCACTGTACTGGTTAACCGCTTACGTGTAAGCCTGCCCAGGAAAGTGTGGATATGTAAACTGACCAGTTCAAAAATGACCTAAAATAGTGCTGACTGGGCCGTTTGACTCCAAAACAAACAAACACACTAATAAATTAAGCCTTTTTACATAAGAAATCCAAATTTACTGAAATTCAGCACATTAATGAACGAAACAAATGTTACGGAATTAAGAAAATTATGCAAATTTATTGATATCATCAAAAAAGAAACGCATCAATAAGCGCTATTAATAATTTCGACATTTTTGCAGTGTACAATATGAGAACAAGAATCTGGCTGCGCTAGCATTAGCATCCACTGAGCAGCTTCATGAAACTTTGTATTTTGCCGTCAACGTTGATTCCACGTTGCACGTCGATGTATAGTCTACTCTCTGAAAGTTGTTCATATATAACGAACCTGTGAAGGCGAAGTTTAACGTGACGTAGCAAAGTGAAATAATCTGTATGCGTACAATGGGGTTTCCATGTCTCGAGCACCTTCGGGACCATGAAAATTTGTCCGAAACAGGGACAGTTCGAGCCACCGAGGGTTATTCGAAGAGGCATAGTGCTTATATAAAATAAAGGCATGCTGAGTGTACTCATTAGAATCGCCCCATCGAGATGAATTTTATGAGTATACCCAACAAACCTTTTCATAATTAAATATCTTAACTATATCTTATCAGGACCAACATAGGGGCTCAAGGGCGGGTTTGAATCAGCCATTGAAAGCGAACCATCGGGTTCGAGCCATCGAATTTTCACTGTACGTATATGCAGAGACTCTTGTGTCCAAAATCTCGATTGTCCTCGAGTCACTGATATGTATACCATGTTTATAATATTAATCCTCATGTTGTCATATTGATTTATCACATGCCGTCGTTGATAAGCAGTGGATAACGTCATGTAATAAAAAAATCGAATGACCACACGTGAAATAACACTTTGGCGGGATTAACTAACGTCATAACGACGTCCATATCAACAATGCATTTTTTTGGGGTAGAAAATCTGTCAAATTTAAAGGCAAAGAAATCCAATTTAAAGTGGTCATATGATAAACAGAATCTTACACTCGTGATCATTTCATATGAAAATTTATGAAACTCGCCGAAGGCTCGTTTCATAAATTTCATATGAAATGACCACTCGTGTAAGATCCTCGTTATATAACCTGAGTATTAAATAAACTTGGAAACCTTTAGATGCCATTTCATCTCAATGTCGGGTAAAAGTCCAACAGAATCGGAAGCAACGTCTACAGCATGTCCTAAATATAGTGTTGACGGGGACGATTTCAGCTCTGCGTGGAAGCATTATGCAGCTTAATCTATTTCTCTAAGCCCCGACGGGCGGGGGCTAAATCATTTTTGTTGAGCTCCGATATTTCGAAATGGGCGTTCGGGTTTTTATTGGGAAGTGGTAGCCATATGAACATGTGCTTGTATATAGAGTAAAATTCCTATATTAAGACCACCTTTTGGGCTGTTAAAAAGTGTCCTTTAAGACCACTTTTGAAAGTCCCAATGGTCGTCTCTCATTAGAGGACACTAGATGTAGAAAACACGTAGAAACTGTAATGAAACTTACTAAATATACTTTCAAGAGCAGAAATAGTCATAATTTCGCGTAATTTCACTGTTTTGTTTGTTTGATTTGAGGTTTAACGTCCCCGTCAACACTGTAAAGGTCATTTTGGAGACGTTGCTTCCAATTTTGTGGGACTTTTATCCGACATTGAGATGAAATGACATCTCAAGCCCTGTCGCCCAATGAAACCAATAGGTTTATTAGCATGGGCGGTCCGCCTCGCACCGCGGTTCCTGGATGCAGGCTTAGATCCTCTAAGCGGTTTACCAGTACTAGTGTGCGGGTCGGATTCAGCCCTGCGTGGAAACATCATGCAGCCCATATATTTCTTCAAGCCCCTATGGGCGGGGGCTAAATAATTTCACTGTATATATGTAGCTTTGGGGCCTATAATAAATAGTTGGGTGCCTGGATTTTTTGATTGAAGCTATTCCTTGACATCAACCTTATTTTTGATCAAGTGAACAAACTCATGCAAGCTACACCTTTTATTGACGCTTATTATAGCCGCAATACAGTTTTGCGTGTAAACGCAGTTTGACCAGGGTCTTCGTATAGTCTGGACTCTCTTAGAAAATATTTGAACAGGCAGTCTTACTGTAGTTTATATTTCTTGTCCTTTTGGATCATGGATTCCATTGTGGAATTTGGAAAATATCAGAGGGTCACCGATGAGGCACAATTGATCGAAAACTAGCTAGTCTGGCCATTACGAAAACATGCCTATAAAATGCATTGTTAATTGTACCGCCGAAAATCGAACATTTTACGATGAAAAATTGTGATATTTTTCCTATTTCTGCTCAAAATATAGATTGTGTGTACACGTTAGAACCGCCTCATCGAGGCGGTTCTAACGAGTACCCACAATCTATATTTTAGAGCAGAAATAAGAAAAATAACTTTTACCCCTATAAATCCCTGTTTTGCTGTATAAAATTGGGATTCAAATGGGTCAGAGTTATATAGGGCCCAGAAAACATGTACACTCCATACTTTTCAGTTCTGTGGTGCATTCTTTGCTTCCAAAGGATAATCCTTCTACAGAACATATTTACTAGATTCTGATCTAATATCACTGAAGTATGCCTTATTTTGTGTTCAATGGTCGGCCCCCGCCCATCGGGGCTTGAAGAAATAGATGGTCTGCATGATGTTTCCACGCTGAGCTGAAACCGACCGCACATGAGTAGTGGTAAACCGCTTAGAGTGTCTAAGCCTGCCCTGGCAAAGTGGTGCGAATTGGACCGTCCATGCATATACACCATATTGGTTTCATTGGGCGTTAGGGATTGAGATGTCATTTCATCTCAATGCCAGGTAAAAGTCCCACAAAATTGGAATCAGTGCCCCCAGAATGACCTAAAGTGTTGACGGGGGCTTTAAACCTCAAATTAAACTAAACTTCGCACGTCTTGCAGTTTGTGATGAAACTGAACGGTGTCTTGTGGAACGACTCCATTGTGGTGGACGAGTACTATGGAACGTCGTTTGAAAATTGTCACAAAACTTATTAAAACAGCGTTTATCAAATCTAATAAATTTTCGGAATTCTGTATTTATTAACATTTCATTGACTGACAGGTCCACAATAAATTACCATCCAGGGACCACAGTTCATAAATTGGTCATTTAAAAGCCATCTTCGACTAAAAGGTCTTTCTCCAACATACAAGTTGATACGCATTTTAATACATCTAAAAGCTATCTTTGATATACGCAATTTTCACAACTTCTTCTTGTTGATTGAAGGAAAACGATAAGACCTTTAAGATAAGAAAATAAAAATGGCGCTTAATTACAACTGTCAAAATTTATGACCGAAAAAAAACGAACAGTGAGAAATAAGAACGCTTTTAGCAAGCTATAATAAATCAGAATTTATGAAATAGTCAACTGTCAAAATATATTTATAATAATATTATTATTATTGTTATTGGTTGGCACCTGTATGGTTGGCTAACCTGAGGCCACATTAATATGACATGAAATTATAGTGAATTATTTCATAATTTTCATATCTCCAAACCGGTTTATTTTACCGATCAAAAATTGATATAATTCGTATTTATACTCCAAATATGAGTTGTGCGTGCTCGTTAGAACCGCCTCATTGAGGCGGTTCTAACGAGAACTCACAACCTACGTCTTGAACGAAAAATGTAAACCCTTGTAAACAAAGTGTAAAGGTGGGTTAACCAGGATGTTGATTACACGGGGTCCTTGTTTGTTTGATGTCAGGTTCCCCATCAACACTACACAGATCATTTCCAATTTACCGACATCGAGATGAAATGATATTGCAACCGTTTATATGCATGGTCGGTATAAAAAGTCCTTAGACTTTGTTTGTTATTTGTTTTGTTTGTTTGTTATTAGGTTAAACGCCTCCGTTTACACTGTATAGGTCATTTTGGAGACATTGCTTTGTTACAACGCATAATGAAGTAATGTAGTAATTTCTTCATTTTGAAATTTTTACTTTATTATGCGTTGGCATAGTCGATGCGAAATGAAATAAAATGTAGTTTTTACTTCATTATGCGTCGATACTAAGAGGTTTGCGCAAAATGAAAAGAATTATTTCATTTTGCGGTGATAGGTGGCATACTTAATTTTACTTCATTATGCGTCGACAGTTTGTTTGTTTGATTTGAGGTTTAACGTCACCGTCAGCACTATTTGGTCATTTTGGAGACGTTGCTTCCAATTTTGTTGGACTTTTACCCGACATTGAGATTAAATGACATCTCAAACCCTGCCGCCCAATTAAACCCAAAAGGGTTTATATGCATGGATGGGCCGACTCACAGCAGTCTTCCTGGGCAGGCTTAGACCTTCTAAGCAGATAACCAGTACTCATGTAAACACAAATGAGGGAAAAACATCAGGCATGAGACCAAAATACCGTAAGGCGTTCAGTTTTAACTCTATACTTACATAATCAAATACAGTGAAATTCCCTAAAATTAAGACAAATTTTGTTTTTAAAGCATATTTTGAAGGTTAAAGTTACATTTTCTTTGTGATTGCGACATTCAGTGTGCTCTTGTGGAAGACCATCTTTGGGACTGTTCAAATGTGGTCTTAAAGACCATTTTTTGAACTGTATCAAATGTGGTCTTTATATTGGAATTTACCTGTATTGCTTCCCAAGTCTTTGGTCTCCTTTCGTAGACAGCTATGTTCTTCCATCATTACTTCATTTTGCGTCGATATGGTGCATATCAACGCGAAATGAAATATTTTTTCTACTTCATTTCGCGTCGACTGCGCCACCGCATAATGAAATAAAAAAAAATCAAAATGAAGAAATTACTACATTACTTCATTATGCGTTGTAACAGTGCTTCCAATTTTGTGGGACTCAGCTCAAGCCCTGTCGCCCAATGAAACCAATATGGCTTATAAGCCGCTTTGCCTCTAAGATTCTCTAATCAGTTTACTAGCACCCGTGTGCGGTCTGTTTCAGCACTGCGTCGAAGCATCGTGCAGCCAAACTATCATTTTTCAACCCCCGATGGGCGGGGGCCGAGTCCTTACACTAATGCAATTATAAGGGGAAGTTTCGTGTAACCTTGCAAGGGATACAAATTATTCAATTATATTTTGACCCTATCAGTGGGTGTCCAGTGTTAACGGAAAGCAAAAATTAATTCATTTATTTAAAGAGTAGACCCCATTTTCAGAATCATTGTGTTCAGTGGGAAATGGAACAGAAAGTCATACAAAATGCTTTGTAAAATAAACGCTTGAAATATGAGATGTCCACCCCTTTAACTTTTGGCCTCCATTCAGGCTGGGCGGAAATGAGCTGGTGGTATTACATAATGCCTACTTCCACGAAATTTTTCATTCAGAATTTTGATCGGGAAATTTACTCCATAATTACAGTAATTTCAACGAAATTCCCGCCCACGAATCTCGACGTGAATAGAATGCATTAAGACTTCATCCTCTTCTGAGAGCAACCTCAGGCAGTATTATGACAACACACCCGTGTGGTACAATGGCGCTCCTCTCGTATTAGACTGATACCAGTCATTACCGAAACACGCCTATACAAATTCATTGTAAACTTCACTGCCGAAAAAAAAACGGACGGCGTTAGGATTTTTTTTTTTTTTTGACATGGCGTTATTCACTAAACAGCAACTATGGAACTGGCCACTATTCATTACGAAAACACGCCTATACAAATACCTTGTAAACTTTATCGCCGAAAAAAAAACTAAAATTTTAAGATGAAAAATCGTGATATTTTTCTTATTTCTGCTCAAAATATAGATTGTGGGTAATCGTTAGAACCGCCTCATCGAGGCGGTTCTAACGAGTACCCACAATCTATATTTAGAGTAGAAATAAGAAAAATGAGGTTTACCCCTGTAAACTCTCAGTTTTACTGTATAAAAGTGGGGTTCAAGGGGTCAAAAATATATAGAATGCATAAACATGAATACTGCCACATTTTATTTTTCATGCCACCATGCCAAGCCAGTTTTTTTTATACTGACTCAAACATATTTATTCATGTTAATTACTAAAGAAAAGCAACAACAACAACAACAACCGGCCCCCGCCTATCGGGGCTTGAAGAAATAAATGGGCTGCATGATGCTTCCACGCAGAGCTGAAACCGACCGCACACGAGTACTGGTAAACCGCGTAGAGGATCTAAGCCTGGCCAGGCAAAGCGGACCGTCCATGCTTATAAACCCTATTGGTTTCATTGGGCGACAGGGCTTGAGATGTCATTTCATCTCAGTGTCAGGTAAAAGTCCCACAAAATTGGAAGCAACGTCTCCAAAATGACCTATACAGTGTTGACGGTGACGTTAAACCTCAAATCAAACAAACAAACAAACAAACAAACAACAACAACAAAAAAAATCTCATCAGACTTTATAAGCCTACGTTTCGTGTATTTAAAACTAGTTTTTAGATGGATCCTGATTCTGCTCTAAACGTACATTACGACAACACATGCGTGTGACATACAGTACAATTCCAATATTAAGACCACCTTTGGGACTGTTCAAAAATGGTCTTAAAGACCACTTTTGAACAGTACCAAAGATTGTCCCTGACCAGAGGACACTGTGGACAGACAACACAAAGAAAAATTAAGTGCATCCTTCAAAATAAGCCTTTTAAAGCAGAATTAGTCTTAATTTTAGGTGGTCTTAATAGCGGAATTTTACTGTACTGATTTTTTTGTCATATTTCCAAAACTTATTTTCCTCATACTTTCCTGTGACATTACGCAAACACGCCTATACACATTGCCACCTTTATCACCGAAAAAATGAAAAATTTAAGATGAAAAATTGTGATATTTTTCTTATTTCTGCTCAAAATATAGATTGTGGGTACTCGTTAGAACCGCCTCATCGAGGCGGTTCTAACGAGTACCCACAACCTAAATTTTAGAGCAGAAATATGAAAAATAAGGTTTACCCCTGTAAACCCCAGTTTTGCTATATATATGTGGGATTCAAGGGGGTCAGAATCATATAGGCGTGTTTTCGTGATGGTTTTCTCATTTATACTCCAAACATAGGTTGCGGGTGCTCTTGAGGCGGTTCTAACGAGTACCAACGATATCTTTGAGTATAAATAAGAACAGTAATGTATACCCTTGTAAACCTCAGATTTCTCCATATAAAATGGGTTTATAGGGTGTTTATTATAGGGACTTGTTATTGTCTATGCCCATAGGCGTAGACATTATAGATGTATGGTTTAACACGGAAGTACAGCCATTAATTACTAGCAATACGGGTTGGCCTTTATATTTATGCAACAACAAGTATAAGCTTTCACAAGAACAAAAAACGGAGCCCACAACAAGTATAAGCTTTCACACAAAAAGAGGTTAACGGACAGAGCTCTGGCACAGAATTGCTATCACATTTGTACAAGCCCATAGTTGCTGTCATATTTGTTCAGGCTAATACAAAATATACATTTACAAATTCTCGACCACGATAGACCACTACCTATCCTATAAGCTCCACAGGAGCCTTCGGCTCTGGTGAGCTAAGAAAAACTTGCCTCGAAGTTAGCAAATTTTTTGGGTTAATCCCCAGTTAGTCTTCTGTAAAGTGTAGGAAAGTTATCTACTAAACTTCTCCAACAGATTCCAAACATTCCATTTAATAAGATGATACAAGCATATTGAAGTTGCACATGTGCCTTTTCAAAGATGAAAAAGGACTTTTTGACAAAATTACAGTATTTGCAACTTTGACATTTCAGACATTATACTTAAGTCGGCAGGATCCTGGGTGCAGACCGGCAATTAGAATATTGCCAAAGACAGTTAATCGTATATATCACATATCTGTGATATAACTCTAGACATTCACATTTAATATGTGCTAAGCGTAGACCTAGCTTTTTGTAAATGCTATACTTGTCGTAATGTAGACTAATATATCAACGTTTTATATACACTGTGAGTGAGTGAGTGTTTGAGTTTTAAGTCCCACCAACAGCTGAGGTCATACGGAGACGGAACCTCGGTTTAAAGACCCATCCGAATGTCTGAAGAAGCCCGGGATCGGTCGTGCGACTCATGGTTTACTAGGCGAGTAGCGTAACCACTACACCACGGAGGCTTCTTTATACACACTGTATGTTTATGACTAAAAGATAGGAAATAAAGTATACCCTGTTAAACTCCACATTTCACTATAAGACCACGACATAAATGAAATAGCAGGGCAAATCTCTCCCTCACCCCTTTTGATTTTGTTTGAGAGGGACAAGTCTGAGGTACAGCATCGATGCAAACTGTCACCGAAATAGAAGTAATTGTAGAAATAGCATGCCTTTCTTCTGTCTCTATTATAACTCAACTGTTTCTTCTTTTGCATAACGTCCCATTACATGTTATACTTTTTTATGTATAGAGCAGTTATGTAATGGTCAATTACTGAATAATTTACTTTACATATTATGTTTTTCTTGGCAACCGTCATTATCATGCGTGTGTTAGAAACATCAGAATTGTCACTCGTGCTTCGCACTACTGAAAATTCTGATGTTTTCAATACACTCGATGGAATGTTTTTGGTATTCACCTCAATAGAGCAAAAATAATGTTCAACCCATTTTGTACCAGAAACCCCAAAACGGATACCCTGGCAAACAGTGCAGGCCCAGATCAGAACGCGGCGTCTGATCAGGGCCTCCACTGTTTGCTAAAAGTTAAGCCATTTTCCAAATAAATTTTGATGAAAAGACAACCTGACACCCCTAAATTTTGAAATGGACTCCTGCTATAGATAAGGAGGAAGATTCCATTTGGTACAAAAAGGGTTACCGCCCCCGCCAATCGGGGCTTGGAGAAATAGATTTGGCTATACGATGCTTCCACGCAGAGCTGATACCGACCGCACATGAGTACTGGTAACCCGCTTAGAACGTCTAAGCCTGTCCCGGAAAATTGCTGCGAGCCGGCCCGTCCATGCTTATAAACCCTATTGGTTTCATTGGGCGGCAGGGATTGAGATGTCATTCCATCTCAATGTCGGGTAAAAGTCCCACAAAATTGGAAGCAACGTCTCCAAAATGACCTAAATGGTGTTGACGGGGACGTTAAACCTCAAATCAAACAAAATAAAATCAAACAAACAAAAAGGGTTAACCATCGCCCTAAATTTCACCGAGGTTCTACAAAATAGCAACTATAACGAATGGGCATTCAGAACCCAATTTGTTTAAACCTTAGAAGGCCCAACAGCATCTTAAGGAAGAAAAGAGCCCAAAACCTCGATCTACAGAAGTTGTCCAATAAACTGATGGGTCGCATGATGTCCGTCGAAAATCGCAGACTGGGTTTGAATTTTATGTTCTCGGAGATGTTGTACAGATGAGCTAGAAAGCCTTCATGCGGACTGAACAAATTACAGTAAAATTCCTATATTCAGACCACCTTTGGGACTGTTCAAAAGTGGTCTTAAAGACCACTTTTGAACAGTCCCGAAGGTGGTCTTATTAGGAGACACTTGGTGTAGATATAACAAAGGAAGAATAACTAAAAACCTTCTCAATAAGCCTTTAAAAGTATTGTATTGTATTGTAAAGTTTTAGCATTTTACGTCCGCTACGGTCAGGCGCGTTAGCATTACCCCACAACAGGACGTAAAGTTTAAGTGCTTCTGGGCTGCAAATCGCAGTAAAGTTCAGCGGTATGCAAATCGTGAGGACCTACCAGTGCCCTCTCCTAATTAACCGAAGTAAAGTGGAAGCAGTGTAATTTTGAATTTTGAACGCCAGGTCGAAAGTGGGCATAAAACAACAGAGAAATCAAGGCCAATTTCGGCTGCAAAACGCGATTTTTCGGTCTTGCCCGAGAGCAAACTAGGTCATGTTGCTCTCTCTTAGGGCCGCGCGATTGGCAATCGGTCTGGCTACACATGAAGTAGCCGTGCAGTACCTATGGTAAACAGAGTTTTCGGACATGTTCACGATCAATTATTTCCAGCACTCTGGTGGGTGGATGTTGTAGACCTCGCTGTCTTCCCAGTCCAGCCGAAAGCCCTTCGCTCGCGCCGGGTCTTGATCTTTGCCGTAGATCCAGTAGTACTCGGCCAGCTCGTACTCAGGCGTTGTCCTGGTTTAAGGGATGTAGTACTGGCCGCTTTTCGTCGTCGCTTGGTCGAACATCAAGCAGGCGATCTTCCCGTGGCGGTCTGGTTGAGCTGGGCCCTTGTAGGTTACTCTGGCAACTTCAGCGTAGGTCCCGTTCTGATGTAGTCTTAATAGCGGATTGTATTTGTTTAAACTGCCACAAAACCACAAGGTCGGGGATGACGACGTAAAAATCGATTTAAGCCCCACACCCCCGCCACCCACACCCCACCCCACGCCCCCTACCCAACGTAACCGACCCAGTGAAAAAAAACTTTTTACTGACCGTTTCAAGGCGGTTCTTCTGTTATGGCATTCGTCTTTTCTTTTGTGTATTTCTAATGGCTTATTAATTTGGATAGCCGTTTGGCCATTTTGTGAGCTTTATGGCTTTCCGCCAGTGACGTTTTAATTATATTGATGATAATTTATGTTCGTCTTCCTTTCCCTTTGATGTCTAAGATGAGGGGAGTGAGGTAATTGTGTCGATTGCCTTCTCTTTTGTTTTCATTGACCACTTCTATTTTCATTATGCTTTAACCCTTTTTGTATCAAATGGAATCTTTTTTTTTTTTTTTTTTTTTTGGGGGGGGGGTGATTTGGGGTTTAACGTCCCCGTCAACACTGTAATGGTCATTTTGGAGACGTTGCTTCCAATTTTGTGGGACTTTTACCCGACATTGAGATGAAATGACATCTCAAACCCTGCCGCCCAATGAAACCAGTAGGTTCTTATATATAGTAGGAGTCCATTTCAAAGTTAAGGGGTGTCAGATTGTGTTTGCTTCAAATGGCTGAACGGTTTGCAAACAGTGTAGGCCCTGATCAGACGCCGCGTTCTGCGGCGTCTGATCTATGTCTGCACTGTTTGCCAACTACCCGTTTTGGGGTTTTCGGTACAAAATTGGTTAAGCGCTGGAGAAAATTGATTTATTGATCGATCGATTTGAGGTTTAACGTCCCCGTCAACACTGTATAGGTCATTTAGGAGACGTTGCTTCCAATTTTGGGACTATTACCCGACATTGAGCTGAAATGACATCTCAAGCCCTGTCGCCCAAAGAAAGCATTAGGATTTATAAGTATGGGCGGTCCGAATCGCACTGCTTTTCCTGAAGAGGCTTTGGGTGTTTGTGTCGCTTATATTATTTTGTTTTGGAAGCCAATTGGCCATTTTGTGGGAAATTAACTGACCTTTTGGCTTTCCGCTATTGATGTTTCCATTAGGGTCTAGTTGTTTCATGTTTGTGTTTCTTTCCCTTTGGTGTCTCTGATGGGAGCTGTGGGTTAATTTTACCGATTCCTGATAATTGCCTTCACTTCTATTTAGATCCTCTAAGCGGTTAACCAGTATAGGTTTTGCCGTCGGTTTCAGCATCATGCTTGGCTTCCGCCCATAGGGGCTTGAAGAAATATATGGGCTGCATGATGCTTCCACGCAGAGCTGAATCCGGCCCGCACACTAGTACTGGTAAACCGCTTAGAGGATCTAAGCCTGTCCAGGAACCGCGGTGCGAGGCGGACCGTCCATGCTAATAAACCCTATTGGTTTCATTGGGCGTCAGGGGTTGAGATGTCATTTCATCTCAATGTCGGGTAAAAGTCCCACAAAATTGGAAGCAACGTCTCCAAAATGACCTTTACAGTGTTGACGGGGACGTTAAACCTCAAATCAAACAAAATCAGCATCATGCAGCCCATCTATAACTTCCAGCCCCGATGGGCGGGGGCCGTCGCTGGAGTAAAGTGTAAAATCATAACACCATTGTAATATGGCATCGTTGGAAAAAGATGTAATGTAATAAAGCTACATATACCATACAGTAGTATGTGTATAACAAATCAAAGTACTGAAAGTACTGAGGAAAGTTGATTTATGAGGAATAATTATTATATAACAATGTTAGTCGTAGATCAAGCAGTTATCTAGATATTTTGTTGAAAAAATCTAGAGACTAACTTCCCATATCACAGGTCCTGGTGTATGAATGCCATTTGACGTGTTGCCAGTAACAATTCTGATTCTGATTCTGATTTGACAAGGTCCCAGAGGGTTAAAAAATTCGACAAAGAAAAAAAATGATTCATCGATTGTTTTGAGTTTAGTGAATCATATTTGTCTTCTCCAAGAGAAAGGGAGAAAAGATATAGAAGAGACCGTAGAGGAGATGATTTGTTTGTTTGTTTGTTTGATTTGAGGTTTAACGTCCCCGTCGACACTGTAAAGGTCATTTTGGAGACGTTGCTTCCAATTTTGTGGGACTTTTACCCGACATTGAGATGAAATGACATCTCAAGCCCTGCCGCCCAATGAAACCAACAGGGTTTATAAGCATGGACGAGCTGACTCGCACCGCTTTGCATGGGCAGGCTTAGATCCTCTAAGCAGTTTACCAGTACTCGTGTGCGGGTAGGTTTCCGCTCTACGTGGAAGCATCACGCAGCCCATATATTTCTTCAAGCCTCGATGGGCGGGGGTCGTTGTAGAGGAGATGAAAGTGAGGGACAGAGGAGAAAGAGGAAAATGAATGGAAGTGGAGAAACAGAAGAAATAACAACACTCCCCCACTCTACCGCTGCCTGCTGCAAGGACAGCAGGTGTTGTCCAACTGAAAGTCAGTATCAGCTGGACTCCCCAGTGACAAAAGATACACATCGCCATTGCCTCACTCAACTACCCACACGAAGAAAAAACGGAAGAACGAAAGATAAACGTGTCTGCCAATTTCTTCATGGTCAAACCATAAATTAGCTCAGTACATATCTGCTAATAATCTTACAGAGAAGTTCTCCTAGCGGGCACATGATGTCTTAGCAACGTCGCATCAACGTCGCAATGATACGACGATGCACATACGTTGTGCAGCCGCTTGAAACTATGTTCCTTTGGGCGTCGGGACATAAAAAGGAGAATAACTTGACAAAAAAAAAAAAGATCATTTTTAAACCATTTGATTTAGACATTATAACCCTGATCAGACGCCGCGTTTACCCAAGGCGAATTAAAATACGTTTATTCCAACCTGTACGGGGTCCTAAAGCATTAACCCATAAATGCCAATTAATTGTTTCAATACTGGGACATTCTGAAACAGTTAAGATAGATTAGAGGCCACAGAATATTGCGTCTGATCGGTGTCTTCACTATTTGCTAGAGTACGGAACACAGCTTACAATTAGAGCTCTCGAAAGCAGGCAAATTGTAGATCAGTAAAGGGTTATTTAGTCGGTCACTGATAAGCTAACCCTTTTAACCCTGTAGACCTGTGCAGACGCCGAGGTAGAAATACACTGCATCTATGCAAACCTTGTTGATCCTGATAAGACGGCACGTAGCTAGAACGTCTCGCCAGAATCTACATGTACACCGTTTGTCATCATGTCATTGAACTAATCAGAAATCCCTTTCTATAAGAATATATTTAAAGCGAGAAGAGTCCTGTTTAGAAACTCGGGGATGAAAGAGTAAAACATAAATATCATTGGAAAGCGCTTAGGAAAATAGCCCCAGAGTACTGTTTTCTTTTCAGAATTCGTCTTTCTGTGCCAATTTATATTATATTCAATCCGTATAAAGTTCCAAAAACTGAAATATTTTGAAAGACGTTCCATGCCTGCAAAATTAATTTTCAAGAGTTCATTTGAACTATTTTATGCAGCGAACGAACAGCGGAAGTGGAGTTACGCGGTCCAGTACCGGAAGTAGAAATGTAATGACATAGAAACTTGATTTTAAAAATCAACTTTCAAAAATAAAGTTATGAATGATAACTAACGAAAATGTATAGTACTACAGACGATGATTAGTATAAGCGTTTCGCTTGTTTTCAAATCCTGTCGTTGTAAATTGTACATGTACTGTTCGAATTGACTTATCAAATGAAATGAAAAAAAAAAAAAATATTGTTTAAACCAAAATATATAGTCTCCTCAGGGAAACTGGAACACCATCACGAAAACACGCCTATATAACTTTGACTCCCTTGAACCCCACTTTTATATAGTAAGACTGGACTTTACAGGGGTAATCATTATTTTTCATATTTCTGCTCTAAAATATAGATTGTGGGTACTCGTTAGAATGGGGCGGTTCTGACGTGTACCCACAATCAATATTTTGGGCTGAAATACGAAAAATTTGTACCCACAATCAATATTTTGGGCTGAAATACGAAAATATCACATTTTTTATGCCCCCGGAATCAAAGATTCGGGGGCATATAGTTTTGGTCTGTCTGTCTGTTTGTCTGTTTCTCTGTTTGTCTGTTTGTTTGTCTGTCAGCAAAAACCTTAACATTGGGTATAACTTTTGAATAGCAACTGATGGAGCTTTCATATTTCAAATGTTTATTCCTTGTCACAAGACCATTCAAGAGGTTTTGTTTGTTTGTAACCTCCCCGTCAACACTGTAAATGTCATTTTGGAGACGTTACTTCCAATTTTGTGGGACTTTTACCCGACATTGAGATGAAATGACATCTCAAGCCCTGCCACCCAATGAACCAATAGGGTTTATAAGCATGGGCGGGCCAACTCGCACCGCTTTGCCTGGGCAGACTTAGATCCTCTAAGCAGTTTACCAGTACTCGTGTGCGGGTCGGTTTCAGCTCTGCGTGGAAGCATCATGCAGCCCTTTCAAGAGGTACCATAAATTTGACCTCGTGATAAGTAAGTGATACGGCTTTCATATGTCACACGTGCATTCCTTGTCACAAAACCTATCTAGTGGTACCATAATTTTTGACCTCGTTACCATGACCTTGACGTTTGACCTACTTTTTAAAAACAATAACATTGGCTATAACTTTCGATTGGTAAGTGGTAGGGTTTCATATTTCACATGTGCATTCCTTCTCACAGGACCTTTCTAGTTGTACCATAATTTTTGACCTCATGACATTGACTTTGACATTTGACCTACTTTTTAAAAACTTCAACATAGTCCATAACTTTCAATTGGTAAGTGATTGGGCTTTCATATTTCAAAATGCATTCTTTTTCACAAGACCATAATTTTTGACCTCGTGACCTTGACCTTGTTCATCTTAAAATTTTTCAGCGGTAAAATTTAAAATGTATTTGTATAGGCGCTTACAATACATACAGAATTTAAACAACTTGCAAACCCGACAAACCTGCAAACCCGATTAACGGATGTATCCGACGTCAGTTGGAACCAACTGAACGATAAAAGTCAGTCTGAAGTATCCATCACTAGACTTGCCCAAGTCCCTATATTTACATTTTTTATTTTTAAATGAAAGTCCCTTTAAACAAAAAAAATATGAAAAAGTCTCTTTAGTCTTCATCTCTGAATGTTAATTTCACAATTTTCATAAAAGACTGTATTGCTATTTCATTTACAATGTACTTATTATATTTTTTGCAAAAACAATTATTTCTACAATGGACACCTAATTAACAGACTTGGGCAAGTCTATAGCCATCACGAAAACATGCCTATATAATTCTGATCCCCTTAGACACCACTTTTATATAGTAAAACTGGGTTTACAGGGGTGCACTCGTACATTATCTTTCTTATTTCTGCTCAAATACATAAAATAAGCGTACTCGTCAGAACCGCCGGTTGTAATGAATACCAACAATCACTGTTTTGTGGAGAAATATAAAAATTGTCAGAATTTTAGCTGAAAATTTACATTTGTGGTGGTAAAATTTTCATTATATTTGAAGATGCGTTTTTCGTAATGCAAAGCCAGTACTTTGAACATAAGCATGCACCAAATTAACAAAGATTGGATGTTACAACACACTGGAAACCAGATAATCACGGGTAACGCTTTGGAACACTATTTTTAACCAATTGCATGCGGGAAACCCCTAAAGGGTACCTTGACAAACAGTCCAGGCCCAGATCAGACGCCGCAGAACGCGGCGTCTGATCAGGACCTGTACTATTTGCTAACATAATTTCATGTCAAAATAGAATACAAAGAAAAAATAGGCCTGACACCCTTTATATGATAAATGTACTTGTCCATCACATAGCAATGGAAGAGTCCGCTACTAAATGAGTAGCCAGTCTTGTTCAGTTGTTGATTCATCACATCATCTATCTCTGGTGCACTTAGTTTTTCTTCTACAATACTCGTATCCTTTGGCATGCTTTAATTGTACAGTACTGCTATCACAAAGACTCCTACTCGTACATGCACGTGCATGCTTATTGGCACTCAGCAACCATAGTGGACATGGTATTTAAAGGCATTTATTCTTGATTATTGAGGACTATCATTTCATTACATAATATTATGTAGCCCTCAGTGCTCACTGGAGAGAAATCCTCTGTCTTCAACAGGTAAGGGGCCGCCTTGGGGAAAATCAATAAATTACTTACTGTTAACTGGTGTACGTCATTGATTTTCCCCTTAAGTGTCTCAGTCAGGGGATTCAACAAGAGCTACTAATCACCCTATTAAGGGCCGCCTTTGATCTGCTATAGTCAGTATATCACAGGGGGCAATAAAACAATTATGGACACACGGTGTGTTTTACTGTTACAGAATAAATGCCTTTAGAATGCAATCACCGGTGTAACTCGAGACATAATCAAGACATTGTCATGTGTTAACTCGTTTTGTAAGTTTTAATTAACCCATATATGACAATGGAATATTCCATCCAGTAAGTTTGGAGTGGACCATTTCCAATTATAGGGGTGTCAGGTTTGTTATTGCTTGTATGAAATTTTACAAAAATGAGTGTTCTTTAAGCAAATAGTGAAGACACAGATCAGACGCCGCGTTTTGCGGCGTCTGATCTGTGTCTGCACTGTTTGCCAATGTCCCAGAAAAGGGCCGCGAGGCATATATGGGTTAAGGTTTAACGTCCCCGTCAACACTAATTAGGTCATTTTGGAGACATTGCTTTCAATTGTGTGGGTTTTTTTACCCGACATTGAGATGAAATGACATCAATGAAACCAAATGGTTTATATGCATTGGGTGGTTTGACTCACACCACTTTGCCTGGGCAAACTTAGTCCTCCTAAGGGGTTTACTAGTACTAGTACTCATGTTTGATCAGTTTCAGCTCTGTGTGGAAGCACCATGTAGCCCATCTATTTCTTCAAGCCCCAAAGGACGGGGGCGAGGGTTAACTCGCAAAGTTCTATATACTGTGTGTATTCCGTTCGAAAGGCCCGCCTAACACGCTATGTACAATACTTTCTGTTTTGTTGTTGTGCGTTTCAGTGACATTAGTACTATTGCTATTGGCACTATGACTGTCAGTGTTCAGAGCTCCTCTATGCCCACCCTTGTAAATCCCACTTTTGCTATGTAAAGTGGGATATACATTACGAGCACACTGTCTCCACAAGCCCACACTCTGTCTAATTCACTTCCTTTGCGAAGAATCATTGTTAAAATGGACGTTGATCTGTTATAGTCCATCAAGAACTGAACACACCTGTATAATTTTGACCCTCTTGAATCCCACTTTTATATAGTAAAACTGGGGTTTACAGGGGTAAACCTTATGTTGTTTTTTTTTTTTTTTTTTTTTTTTTTTTTTTTTGCAATTTCTGCTCTAAAATATAGATTATGGGTAATCGTTAGAACCGCCTCGACAATCTATATTTTGAGCAGAAACAAAAGAAATCACAATGCTTCATCTTAAAATGTTCGTTTTGTTTTTTTGTTTGGTGGAAAAAAATACAATGTATTGTATACGCGTGTTTTCGTATTAATGGAGCTAACGTTTTCTGATTGCTAGACATTTCTTTTCCCGAGATTCGCGAAAGAAAAAATAAAAAAAAAAAACAAACAAAAAACGTTTTTATGACGCGCAGTTAAAAATGTCATCAGACTCTCTCTCTCTCTCTCTCTCTCTCTCTCTCTCTCTCTCTCTCTCTCTCTCTCTCTCTCTCTCTCTCTCTCTCTCTCTCTCTCATTCTCTCTACATGAGAAGGCCTTAATAAAGATTTAATGCGGATTTAACATTCCGTGACTCTCTCACCATATCTCATATTGATCGAAGCTGTTAAGAAAAGCTGTTATTTTATAACTTTCAATACTATGGAATTCAACTTTCCAAATAAAATCGAAATTTAAATGCCTTGTACCACAAACTTTTACCATAAAACCCACATTTCAAGATTCTTTTAATCAAAAAGCGTCACTGACATCTTATAAAGGCTTCAAATTAAAGCGTAAACTATTCAATTCGCCCCCTTAAATTTTTAATTCAGTAAACCGCAACAATTGGGTATTGATGCTCTAGAGGCAAGCCTCTTTATGAACAGACCACCAAAGGGTTTTACTTTTAACCGACTTTGTACGGATATGCCCAAAACGAAACTTCGACTAACAGTGAATGATCGCCGGGACTGGATAAGGGTCTTCAGTATAAATTTCCAACAAAATAGAAACAAAACAATCAGCCGCTTTCTAAATTAAATCAAATTACTAAAACAAATCTGTGGAATCAAATTTGCCAGTGTTGTACAAAAAAGTGAAGGCCAGGTCAAAGCAATTGATGTAGCAAAACTGGAAAGTTTGGAGTGCTTGAGTAAGTTAAGTCAGATCATAGGACTTTTATTTCAACAAAAGAATTATTGCTTTATTTGAGAAGTAGATCAGCACTAGCTGTGATTTGTTGAGTAATAAATCACAGATTGGATGTAAGTTGTGAAGTAGATCAAATCACGAGCGCGTAGCGCGCGTGATTTGTCTACTTACAGCTGACCGCCAGGAGACTGGATTTAGTAACCACTGACAAACAACAACAGATCGCCAAAATAAGATAAAAACTAGTTTTCATCTCATATGGAGCATTTTGTCGTGAACCTTATTTGTGTAGGAGATAGACAAGTGGACCTTGATGTCTTGATCACTCCCCTGAGCATCAAGGTTTGGGATTACTATTACGTGACTGTATCAAACACATTACGTTAACACACCCGTGCGGCATAGTGCATTTTTCCACATCTCCAAATGGACATTTTCGGATGAAAATCCGTCATATTTTTCCTATAAATACTGCAAACATAGGTTGTGCGTGCTCGTTAGAACCGCCTCATTGAGGCGGTCCTAACGAGTACCCACAACCTATTCTTGGAGCAGAAATAAGAAAAAAATGAATACCCCCGTAAAGCCCAGTTTTCTCTGTTTAATATGGGGTTTAGGGGGTCTTCATTTCATGGACTTGTTCACGTGATGAACTTTCAATATAGTATAGTTTGTAAAATCGCTCTTGAAACCATCCAATGAATATGGGATAGAATTTGCCAGTGCTGTACAAAAAGGTGATGTTAAATCAAGGGAAAAGATCAGCAAAGCCAGAAATGTTTGAGTAAATTTGTTTCACATATCAAATTTTATGACCACGGGTATTTTATTTCTGGAAAATGTATTTTTGTTTTTTAATATGGTCATGACTTTATCTTTTGATTGTTGGAATTTGAAAAAAATGTTCATTCTCCCTCCACCTGCTGAGCAGTTTATCTTTCTATCTATCTATCTTATGATACTGCGTCGGTCACATTTGACCATTACCACAGGTGTATATTACATACACTCCAGGTTTTGCAGGATGAAAGCCTACCCAGTAATCATGTAATTACGGTAGGGATCTTTAACCTGCACAGGGGATGGTTCTCCCTGCACAGTGGGCCTCCAGTTAACGTCCCGATCCGAAGGACGGTGCACTTTATGACATTCATCCCTGCAAATGATGCCAATGGAGCGTGTTCGGACACCGAAATTTTATCGCCGCTGCCGGGGATCGAACCCGGGACCTCTAGCATCAGAGGGAAGTGCACTAACCACTGAGCTATCACGCTCCACTAGCTATCACGCTCCACTGCGTGTTTCTTGGAAAATGATGTTCAAATTAATCTGACTCTGGCAAGTCATAATCGATCTATAGCAACATATTTTGAAAGTTACGGCGATCACAATGTTGTATCGTCAGGAGAGGTTAACAAAAAGTACCTTGTTACAAAACGTTGTGATTTTTTTGCACCTGACACTCTTTAACAACCTCGTGTACAATTGTATTAAGTACCATCAATATCTCTCCAAGGTTAGAGGAGTT
Organism: Lucinisca nassula; assembly: GCA_963580285.1. Classification (NCBI taxonomy): domain Eukaryota; kingdom Metazoa; phylum Mollusca; class Bivalvia; order Lucinida; family Lucinidae; genus Lucinisca; species Lucinisca nassula. The sequence goes on from OY757023.1 coordinate 59,578,398, forward strand.
TTGGCTATCACAAAGTTGCATCTACGGACGGACAGACAGACGACATGCTGATCCCTATATCCCCCGGTCCTTTCGGTCGCGGGAGACAATCAATTTTACCAACAATGACCTGCATATGAAGTAAATGGATTCTGCAACCAGATAAGAACAAGAATTTGCCAAGCTTAACTCCACAATTTGTTCTCAAAATGTGGCTCCAAACTCCACTCATGACTCCACTCCATAGAATACACGGTGCCATACAAAGGAGCGTAGCTACCTGTACGCAGATACGCAATTGCGTACACATTACAAACGTAAAAAATAGACGTAGAAGAAGAAGAAGAAGAAGAAGAAGAAGAAGAAGAAGAAGAAGTAAAAGAAGCAGAGAGAAGAAGAGGAAGAAGAAAAATAAGAAGAAAAAGAAGATTATGATGGAGAAGAAGCAGAAGCAATAGAAGAAGAAGAAGAAGAAGAAGAAGAAGAAGAAGAAGAAGAAGAAGAAGAAGAAGAAGACGAAGAAGAAGAAGAAGAAGAAGAAGAAGAAGAAGATAAACTGTATGTGTCATTAGCTAGCATAGTTTCCTCCTTTGCCACGGGGACCGCACTTACAGGAAAGAATTTGCTCCCTGAAGGTAGCAAATTCTTTCCCGAAAGAGTGATCCCCGTTTGGTAAACGGAGTTATTATTTCTAGTATTTTCTTTGGTTTGCGTACAAATGATTTTCTTCTAGCTACGCCTCTGACGGTGTAGGCCTAAATCAGACGCCAGGTTCTGATCTGGGTTTCCATTGTTTGCCCATGTCCAAAACATGGTACGCTCGGCATATATGGGTTAATTCCCACGATATCGTCGGGATCATGAAATTTTGATCAAGATAGGTGTTTTTGTTTGTTTGTTTGATTGATTTGAGGATTAACGTCCCCGTCAACACTGTATAGGTCATTTTGGAGACGTTGCTTCCAATTTTGTGGGACTTTTATCCGACATTGACATTACGATAAAACACCCGTGCGACATAGTGCATTCTTTCATATCTCCACAATGGTTACTTTCCGATGAAAATTTGTTATAGTTTTATTATTTGTACTTTAAACATAGATTGTGGGTATTCGTTAGAACCGCCTCATTGAGGCGGTTCTAACGAGTTCCCACAACCTATGTATTGGAGCAGAAATAAGAAAAATAATTTTACCCCCTTAAACCCGAGTTTCTCTATATAAAGTGGGGTTTAAGGGGGTGTTCATTTCACGGGCTTGTTAACGTGATGGAGATGAAATGACATCTTAAGCCCTGTCGCCCAATGAAACCAATAGGGTTTATAAGCATGGACGGTCCGACTCGCGTCGTTTTGCCTGGGCAGGCTTAGATTCTCTAAGCGGTTTACCAGTACTCGTGTGGGGTCGGTTTCAGCTCTGCGTGGAAGCATTCTGCAGCCCCGCATCTATTTCTTCAAGTCCCCAGGGGCGGGGACGGTCACGAATGAAAAAATCGAATATCTTCGGGATCATGAAGTTTTGATCGAGATACGAATCGTTCGAACTACTGGTTGTTACCATACACCCAGGAAGGGTACGACCTCAGGGTATACACAGGCCTCATACAGACAAGATTTTCCATGCATGAAATACCCGATTTTGTAACCTGAACCCTCATCTTGCTAAACATGACAACCATTACCTTTGCAAACAGTGTTGATCCAGATCAGATGGCTTCTGAAGAAGCTATCTGATCAGGATCTACACTGTTTGTAATTCAGTTTGTGAACTGAACAAATATATTATATCTAGTAAATTGACTGGTGCATAGTCAGATAGCTAAATAATTGTATTCAGCAGGATAAGTGTTAAATAGTGATTTTAAACAGAAAATAGGAGGAAAAATCAAAATATAAAAGCCTGAAATCAAGAAAAAAAATCAAACTCTAAAAGCCTGAAATCCTGCAAATGCCAGAAAAATATGAGGACTGTATTCAGTTAAATCCCAACACCTCATAAAAAGCTCATTTTGAAGGCTGCACTTAATGTTTCTTTGTGTTTTCTGCCCACTGTGTCTTCTGGCCAGGGACCACCTTTGGCCGTTTTCGGTTGTTCAAAAGTGTTCTTTAAGACCACTTTTGAACAGTCCCAAAGGTGGTCTTAATATAGGAATTTTACTGTATTTTCGACGTTTTATAAAAATAAAGGTATGTTTTGTGTAGTCATTATAGAATCGCCTTATCAAGATTAAATATAAGAATGTCTATGGATTAAACAAAATTCATGGATATCTCGAGTTATTCGACTTTGGAACGAGTTGTTAAATGCACCATCCATGTTCGAGTTATCCAAGTTTGACTGTATAATCATGACGTCACATCTATCTCCCTGGTCACGTGTGAACAACGGAAAGTTAGGTGTTTTTCTCGAGGTACTCCGGTGTACGTGTGTGTGTGTGTGTGTGTGTGGGGGGGGGGGGGGGTGGGGGACTTAGAGAAATAGACTGGACTGCATGGTGTTTCAACACAGAGCTCAACTAACCGCACATCCGCTTAGAAGTAAGGCTGACACGATTAATCGTATAATCGATTAATCGATCGATAATCCCCACAAAAATGATTATCATTTCTGATTTGCTTTTAATCGATTACTTGATAGGTACAATTTACTACCCAAAATTATGCATAAAATAGCTGGATGAGTGGCAAACAGTGCAGACCCTGATGAGACGCCGCATTATGCGGCGTCTCATCTGGGTCTTCACTGTTTGTTCAGGCCTGTCTGTTCATAAGTGCAACACATGGTAAGAGTAATGCTCAGACAGAAAACCAGACAAGTAAAATAATGACAAAAACCTTAGCGATTACTAATTGATTATCGATCGCAATGACAGGATCGATAATCGATTATCCCTTCAGCTCCGATTAGCCAGCCCTACTGAGAAGTCTATGCATGCCCAGGCAAAGTGCGTCAAATTAATATAAGCCCTATTGGTTTCATTAGGCGACAGGCCTTGAGATGTCATTTCATATAAGTGTCGGGTAAAAGTCACACAAAACTGGAAGCAACATCTCCAAAATAACATATTAAATAGTGTTGTTGTCTCTTGGACCACTCCTGAGACGGATGGTCAAGTGGTTTTTCTCCGGGTACTCCGGTGCTTGTCACATTTATTTATTAATGATAAGTGAAATAATCCTGTAAGGGCCAACAATCTCGTCACATTGTACATTCAGACATGATTCTGTACACCTGCAAAAATACCTGAATGAACAATCACCCTCGGTCGTATTCAGTTTCTCTCCGGTGCGGTTTGTAACTTGAAATTTTATTGGCTGGATACAATTTTCAGTTAAATTTGTTTTTTAAAAACGTCCATTAGAGACACGTGGCTGTGCATACGGAGCGTTAAAAGATAAATCGGTGGGAAAACTCCGCCCCCTTTCCCTTTAAGTATGTTCGATTACATTGCAAACAATTTACCTTGACAAAACGGGTCAACTCGAACAACATTTCTTTAGATCGGGCTGCACACGGGCACCGATTAAAAGAGTAACTTAAACATTAACGAAATGAAGCCGGACGCAAAAGCTAACTTAAACTGCCGTAATCGTGTAGACGCTGAAAATAGGCTTGTTGTCAGGTCAAGTTAACTATCTTTCCTCCTTTCGGAAAGGCACATTTTTCCACATCGAGGCTTAAATCATTGCGCATTGACAATGAGCCTGTGGTTTCAACTATCTCTCAAACCCATCGGAATGTGAAAGGCATTGTTCATTCGCGTGGGAAAATAGTTCAAAAATTGCTCAAGTGTACAGTGAAATTACCGAAATCAAAAGAGCGACAGTATGTTTTTAATATAAAGACCCATCAAAAATCGCATCTGTTTCCTGTGCGCTCGAGCCATGGGAACGGTCTGATAACAGGTTGTTTGAGGAAGGAAATATAAATAGCGCGGTAACGGTTAAACATTTAATCTGCTGTTGCCGTACATCAGCAGACAATATTATTGTATTAAAATATTTTGAAGAGTAGGCTCCCAGTGGAGGTACTCTGCTGCATAAGCTTAGACAATTTTTGGGGATTGGAAGTGTAGATTTTAGAATTTTAGTGTGTGTGTGTGTGTGTGTGTGGGGGGGGGGGGGGGGGTTAGGGAACATTAGGGAACAAAAAGGTTGTTGTTTTTTTTCATGGGTTCATGCCATTTAGCAGATTTAATTGTTTATGGCGTGGGAGGGGGACTCTTAAACTGATAAAACCTTTGGAATTTTTTTTTTCGGGGATCGGGAGGGGGTGCGGTGGGGGATGTTAGTCTCTTTTTTAATACTGTTTTGTTCCTTTCTGCAAAACAGTTCACAGTTCAACGGCTTATGGTGGTTACAGAGCTATACTAGACCTTGATGACTGTATATAAATTTTGACACCAGTACAATCATTAGATAAAACATACTTTAAAAAAAAAAAACAGAAAGCACGCCGCGGCCCCCGCCCATTGGGGCTCGAAGAAATAGATGGGCTGCATGATGCTTCCACGCAGGGCTGAAACCGACCGCACAAGCGTACTGGTAAGCCGCGTAGAGGATCTAAGCCTGCCCAGACAAAGCGGTGCGATGCGGATCCGGACCGTCCATGCTTATAAACCCTGCGACAGGGCTTGAGGTGTCATTACATCTCAAAGTCGGGATTAAAGTCCCACAAAATTGGAAGCAACGTCTCCAAAATGACCTATACAGTGTTGACGGGGACGTTAAATGTATAATTCGAGAATATTTTTGGTATGTTAAAATTTGCAGCTCTTTGTGGGGGTATTGATAATATACTGGGTATTTTTGTGGGTACACTGTCATGGGTTGAACACTAGATGCTGGGTACCAGCCTATGTAGCGGTAACCCCCCCCCCCCCCACCCCACCCCCCGGAGTAAGGTAGGTCGATTGTTTGTCAGTCGACCCATTCACTAAGTGTTGATGATGGTGCCAACGAGAGAACGCTCCGGCAAGCCTACGCATAAGCGCAGACTCGACAGAACCATTGCTGCTCTGGCATACTGGAAGAGACCTTGAGGGAGACTCACGCAACATGTTATGCGACTACCCAACAAGCACAATACAGTGAGCCAACGCCGGGCCAACAGCGATACGACGTTGATACGTCGTATCGCTGTAGGTCCGACGTTGTCCCGGCATGTTTGCTGTCATTTGGTTGCACGCGCGTTTGAATGTTGTGCAAGTGAGTTACGTGCCTTAGAATCAAACTGAACTGGACACACGTGTTTGGGTTTGGCAATCAGTGAAGACCCAAAGAGTCTGATCAAAAATACTGAAAATAAAAGAAACAGTCTAATTTTTCGTTCAGGACTATTTTCACAGTTCAGAAACAATCGACCCTCTCTACATTACCAAATGGCTACTTTTCTAATGAAAATTCGTGATATACTGTAAACATAGATTGTTGGTGCTCGTTGGAACCGCCTCAATTAAACAAATATTGTTGGTGCTCGTTGGTAATGAGGCGGTTCTAACAAGTACCCACAATCTATGTATTGGAGCAGAAATAAGAAAAATAATGTATACCCGCGTAAACCCCAGTTACCTCTGTATAAAGTGGTCATGTTCACGTGATGTAGTGCAGTCAAAGGCGCTATAATTTGGTGATTTTTCAATAAAAATGTTGACGGAAGATTAAATTAAACTCGCCAGCAACCTTTCATTTTAAATTTTTGAATAATTGCGTTTATCAATTGTAAATTTTGGGAGTTGCAATACGAAGCCAGTTTGAAAATGGTACTTATCGCTTAACCAACCAGCGTAGGTTCAGATAAGCCTACGTACAAATACAGTTTGCTGCTTTGCTGTTTTTTTTTGTTGTTTTGTTGTTTTTTTTGTTGATTTTTTTTTTGCGTGTGTGGGTGGGTGGGCGTGGGGGGGGGGGGGGGGGGGGTTACGGCCGTTAAAAGATATTTCACTTATTTATTTCGAGCCGATCGTTAATCAGTTGTGGGCGAAAGCCCGAGTACCCGGAGAAAAAACACATCACCATGTGGCCCGAGAGTGGCGCGAAACACGGCGGTGAGAGACCTAATGAATTTATCCCATCACGAAAACACGCCTATATAATTTTGACCCCCTCGAACCCCAATGTTATATAGTAAAACTGGGGTTTGCGGGGGTATACATATTTTTCTTATTTCTGCTCAAAAACACAGATTGTGGGTACTCGTTAGAACCGCCTCGACGAGGCGGTTCTAACGAGTACCCACAATCTATGTTTTGATCTGAAAATTTTTATTTTTGTTGGTAAAATTTACTATGTATTTGTATAGGCGTGTTTTCGTAATGCAATATGCCACAAAGACCTGTTAATTATGAAAGCACATGTAGTACTGATATACATGTAAAGAGGGCCGGCCTCGGTAGCTTAGTCGGATGCACGCCTGACTATATATAGTGACCAGGAGGACGTTGGTTTGATACCTGCCGGTGTCGCCACATTCTTTCTTGGAGATTGATCATGAAATCTTTTCTACTGTCATTTTCTTCCTTCCGCTGATTCCAGGAAGGCAGTTGTCAGTTTCTGGCGAAAGAATATGCACTATGCACTGTACTGGTTAACCGCTAACGTATAAGCTTGTGGAGGCTCAAAACAAATGGTCTTGATAGTGTTGACTGCAGAATACATAAAGAGCGAAAGCTACAAATTAGCATGTACTTGTCTGACCATATGATCAGATTGTGCAGATGCACGCCTAAGTAATTTAATGGTTATCAGGCAGTCACACTTCGGAACAATCAGACGCGAATAAGACTGCACTGGCCTGCATGTACATGTTGAGACTGATAGACATTCTGGATGGTTGAACTTACAATACGTTCTATAAAAGGGTTATCATTTGGAAGCGAGGAATACACAACAGAACCGGAAAATATTAAGAGTGCACTTTTTCTGGCCAGACTAGCTAGTTTCGGCCAATAAGGCCTCATCAGTGACCCTCCAATAATTCCAAAATTCCACAATGGAATCAATGATCCCAAAGGACAAGAAAATATAATCTACACTATGATGTAGGGCAGGGAGACTTTTTACGGCCGCCACACATTCCCAGATACCAGCTGTAGTGACGTTAAATATGTTCTATAAAAGGGTTATCCTTTGGAAGCGAGGAATACACCACAGAACCGGAAATTATGAAGTGTACATGTTTTTATTTGAGGGTGGACGATATTATAGTAGTAGGGTTTTCTCATAGAAATTGTGATATGCAGATATTTTTTGACAGTGCGGGCTTATTTGCTGAGTATCTGTCCTTTTATTAAATGGAATATGAAACTAACACTCCAGATGTCTGGATGCTGTGCAAGTTCAAGGTGCAGCGGCATATCTGAATGCTCGAAGGTGGCTTAGGCAATAAAATTGACTGTTTTTCAAAGAGGATTCCTGAAAAAGTTTACTGGTTGTGGTATAGCTTTCTGTCTATTTCTTTGCAAGTGACTGAGTGTCCATGGCATTTCAACAGGTACCAAGTCCTGGTGTTTTGGGAGTAAATTCACAGGATCTGTGAAAGTGCTTTGGAGTTGTTTTTTTTTTTTTTTTTTTTATGGAAAACATAGTGGGTGGGGTAAGTGAAATGATGCTGCTGTCAGTGAAGTATTTCTTTTGGTATTCTATTTTGTTTTGATTTTGTGTATGTGTGGAGCACTTTAGTTATCGTATTGATAACGATTCAAAAAATCATTGTGGCACGGACAAAAAGTATTGCGATTAACTGTGTCCTGATGCCCAAACTGAAGGCACCTTTTGTTGTGCTGTCGTAATATAGTCAGCTTACTACATGTATCGAACTACACCGCTAATAACTGACGATGTTACAGTAATCCGGTGTGGTCTAGTGGTTAGGATTCCTGGTTTTCACCCAGGCGGCCCGGGTTCGATTCCCGGCACCGGAAGCAAATTTTTAGCATTTTTTTTATCATTTAGGCGTGCCGGTTTCCAGTCCCGGACCAGGAAGCATAATTTTAGCTTTAATTTTTCAACAAAGAAGAGTTTAAAACTTATCATTTTTTTTTATCATTTAGGCGTGCCGGTTTCCAGTCCCGGACCAGGAAGCATAATTTTAGCTTTAATTTTTCAACAAAGAAGAGTTTAAAACTTATCATTGCCCCAAGCCATGTATCAAATACAGTGGCCGAATAAGGCACAACTGCATGCGGGGTATTCGTTTGAATCGTATCCAGGAGGACAGATAAGAAAACAATAATTACTTAACTAACTAGTTTATCTCATTCTTGTCACATTTTGCATTCCATAAAGCATAAGCGATCAAATTTTTCCCTGCATCAAGGTTTTCACATCTACTCTGTGCATATGTGTATCTCAATGTCGGATAAAAAGTCCCACGAAATTGGATGCAACATCTCCAATATGACCTATAGTGTTGACTGGGACGTTAAACCTCAAATAATAAAAAAAAAACAAGTTGACGGACACGATAAAATCAAACACAACCAATAAAATCTCAGCAATAATAGGAAGAAACTAATGGAAACACAATATTTGGCTATATGTGAATCGAGGTTAACATTTAGCGTTCGTGCCACGACATTACGATAACACAGCCCTGAAACATAGTGCATTTTTTCACATCTCCAAAATGGCTACTTTTCTAATGAAAAACCATGATATTTTTCTTATTTATACTATAAACTTAGGTTGTGGGTACTCGTTAGAACCGCCTCATTGAAGCGGTTCTAATGAGTACCCACAGCATATGTCTTGGAGCAGAAATAAGGAATATTATGTGTATCCCCGTAAAACCCAGTTTTCTCTATATAAAGTGGGGTTTATGGGGGTGTTCATTTCACGGACTTGTTCACGTGATGAATACAGCTATGAAACATAGTGCAGTTTTTCACACCTCAACAATGGCAATTTTCTCCCAAATGACCTATACAGTGGTGACAGAGACGTTAAACCTCAAATCAAACAAACAAACAAGAAAGCACGCCAGTATTTTCTTGTAGATAATAAAGGGGTTGATAGCCAAGGGACTGAAGTAAAACGATTTTCTATAAGTTAAGCAAGCTTTAATTATGTCCCTTCAAGGAACGGTCTGGCGCCAGACTAACCCATTTACTAAGTGTTGATGATGTCCACGCAGAATGCGGCGTCCGTTTGTGCACTATAATATGGCCGACACAGTATGGAACGCATCATAATTTTAAATTATATAACGTCAGCCGGCCGCGTGCAAATTGAATTAACCGCTAAAGGGACCTTTTATAACCATTCATCTTGAATAAGAACGTTTTAATACAAACAACATGGTGGCCGTTTTTCAGAAAGTGGCTAAAATCATTTTCGTTTTGCTCCCAATATAACAGTAATTTTATTTAAGATAATTGAAGACTAGTGTATTTGGCTTCAGAAAATTGCAGGTGTCATTCCCGGACCACAGGCGGAAAGGCGTATTACGTCAAATAATGATGACGTCCGAAAATGCAATGGAAACCATACAGAAAAGTGTTGACCATGCTTGTTAAAAATCGTATACTCTGACCAGCTACGACAAAAAAAGGTGTCAAAGAAATGATTAATCACAAATTCTTATGGAAGGTCTAAGCCTGTCCAGGAACCGCGGTGCGAGGCGGACCGTCCATGCTAATAAACCCTATTGATTTCATTGGGCGACAGGGCTTGAGATGTCATTTCATCTCAGTGTCGGGTAAAAGTCCCACAAAATTGGAAGCAACGTCTCCGAAATGACCTTTGCAGTGTTGAAGGGGACGTTAAACCTCAAATCAACCAAAATCTTATGGAAGGTATCACGTTTTGCATAGGAAAACGGCAACCGGAAGAACGTACGAATCCTGCAGCTATGGAGACCACAGCAAACGCTTTTTTTAATATGTAACACTTATTTATTCAAATTTGAGCGTAATTTGCAGGAATGTCACATATTTCATCAAACTTTTGAGATTAACTTTAGTATACATTTTCTTCTCGTTAATTAAGGAGGATGTGAAGGACCACCAACTTCAATTATAATGGCAATGCTGCACAATGGTTCAGACCGACATTATTCGTTTCCCAGTGAGATTTAAATTATATGCTATGGGTGGAAATGGAAGAGACAACACTTTTGTTTTTAAACATAGGCCACAGGAGCTTGATGTTCTGTCCATCGCTAGTTCATAAGGTTCAAATCAAAAGTGACACTAAGCCAGTTCGTAAATTTCTTTGAAATTGAAGCATTTCTTTGAAATTGCAGCAGAGTCTTTTATATATTTGGACATTTTCCAAGCGCTTGTGCATGGACATACATTGACTACAATATAGTAAATACAGAGACTTGTTAGTGCCATACAATCTACCGTTGTAACGATATATGACGAAAATTTCAGTTTATTTACGTATTGTAATGGTAATCGTCATCGTCATCAACGGATTTAATCACGCATACACGCCTATACAAATACATTGCCACCTTTATCGCCGAAAAAATGAAAATTTTATGATGAAAAATTGTGATATTTTTCTTATTTCTGCTCCAAATATAAATTGTGGGCACTCGTTGGAACCGCCTCATCGAGGCGGTTCTAACGAGTACCCACAATCTATATTTTAGAGCAGAAATAAGAAAAATAAGGTATACCCCCGGAAACCCCAGTTTTACTATATAAAAGTGGGGTTCAAGGGGGTCAAAATTATATAGGCGTGTTTTCGTAATGTTTATTTACGTGCAGGTACAGGACTAACAACCACAAACGTGGGCCCCCTTCCAAGTAGCTGGCTTGCTGCACGCATGGCAGATCTTACACCATATCTCCAGGCTTGTCTATCATGAGGATCGATAGCAGAGAGCTTTCATTCTGTGCAATCTTTTTCTGTCAGCTGCTTTCATGTCAGCTTAGGCCTTCCAGGCCCCGCTTTCAACCTACTACATGTCCACCAGTGGAGCCTTCTCTCTTTCAGGATGAGGTCCAGGTCTTCAATGCCAAGACACTCAAGTAGTTCGCTGGACCTGATGGTGGCAGTGTCCTGTGGCTTGATATTGCAGATCTCTCTGATCATTGCCCTGTCATTCCGCTGAAGACGTTGGAGGTTTGGCTTTGTCAATGGCCATGTCTCACTGGCATAGAGCATTGCGCTCCGCACACAAGAGCTGTACACACGGCCACGTATCTTGAACGAGAGGTGGCGGGAAGAGAGAACTGGTTGTAACTCCTTGATTTTCTTCCAGGCTGTTTTCACTTGTGATGTGGTTGAAAGGTCGCAACCACCCGCTGCTGAGAGCATATCGCCTAGATAGCAAAAAGAAGCAACAACTTCCTTTTGTTTTGGATCTGACTGTGACTTCCCTCTGTGGTCTGCCATCTAAGGGGTGTGCAGTTCCTTGGCACCGTGTACACCTGTAATCAGGGTCCTCTAACAAGCGCTTGAGCCCACTGCATTTCTTGTGCACCCAAAACTTGCAGCCATTGCAAAATATTTATACTGTTGCTGCCCCCTCCAGTGCGACATACAGCGCATGGGAACTGGCCTGTACTCTGCGAGAGGTCCAGACCTTTTATTTATTTATTTTATTTATACAACATTTTAAGAGGGTGGCACAATTAGCTGCAAAGCTATATTACCTTGTGGCCCTCTGTAAAATACACAGATAACATATAAAACATATGGAAAACATTACAACATACATTATATACATATACATGTATACAGTAAAACAAAGACAATGTGGTCTCATAAGACGTATCTTGTTAAAACAGCTACTAAAATTCTTGAATGTTTCAAAAGAACAGATCGTGTGTTGAAACAGTCAACAGCAGATGTGGAATATGATTTGTGTTTCCGGTTGAGACCACTGTTTATTAAAACATTAATTTATTAGAGGGCACATAAAACATATCACAGACTATCGGGTTTTATCTAAAATAGATTAAGATGCGTGGACAATGAATGGTCTGTGACTTAAAAGGAATGCATATGTACAATGGTGAACATAAAACATGATAAAATGTTACCAACAGTGCCTAACAAAAGGGTTTTACCTGTCTTTTAAAAGCACCTAATGACTCAGAGTTTCTGACTTCGAGAGGCAAAGAATTCCGCATGAAAATGCCCCACTATAAAGTGCCGTGCGGGACCTTGGAACTTACAGTGTACCATTGGACCTTGATCTTAAATTTAATGGATGTTTGTGTGACATGGGTGTAAGCAACTTGTTTATATATTCTGGGGTCATATCATTTAAGGCTTTGTAGGTAAGAACAGCTTTATTATATTTTATTTTACTCGTCACGGGAGTCCAACCAAGCTCCTGGAACATAAGGGCAGATGGAGTATCAAAGTCAGCACTAAGTATAATCCGTGCTGCTCGTTTTTGCAGTTTTAACAACCTTTCAATATTAGCAGTTGATGTTGATCCCCATGTAACTGAGCCATAGTCAAGAAGCGGTAGAATATACCCTTGATAAAATAGCGTTTGGACTTGTATGGGAACATATTCCGATAGCTGTCGCAACAACGATATTTTAGAAGAGACAGCAGCGCAAAGATGGTCTATATGGGTATTCCAATTTAAGTTTTCGTCAATATAAAGGCCCAAAAGCTTTTGATTTGACACCTGCTTTATATTGATGCTGTCAGATTTTATGTCTAAAAGATTGGAGCCATCCAAACGATGCCTAGTTCCTATAGTCATGCATGAAGTTTTCTGATCATGTACATGCATTTTGTTACATCTACTCCAATATTTAGAATTGTTAAAATCGGATTGTAGGTGGTTTTCAACGGTTTGTTTATTGTTACTAAAAGTGTGAAAGGTGGCATCGTCGGCATATAAGTCCGCATAGCAATATCTAAGAAACAAGGGTAGGTCGCTGATAAATAGCAAAAATAAGGTAAGACCAAGTATCGAGCCCTGAGGTACACCGGAACGAACATGTGCAAACTCAGATAAGCCTTTGTCGTGTACTATAGACTGTTGGCGACATATAAGGTATGACTCGAACCAACGGACTGTGTTTAGGCTAAGTTTGTACAGGGAAAGCTTTTGTATCAGAATACTATGGTCCACAACATCAAATGCTTTGCGAAAGTCGATGAAAATTGTTCCCACGATGTCCCCTTTATCAATGCAAGCCATCCAATGATCGATCAGCTTAACCAGTGCAGTTTGGCAACTGTGTTTCTGTCTAAACCCTGATTGACTCTCATGTATTACTTTGTATTTATTTAAGAAGCCTATTAAATGATGGTTGACATGTTTCTCAAATATTTTAGAAATTGTTGGTAGGATTGAGATCGGACGATAGTTTGAGGGGTCCGATTTAGTTCCACCTTTATAAATGGGGAAAACTTTAGTATATTTTAGTTGAGATGGGAATTTTCCGCTAACAATGCTTTTATTGATCAGTAATGTTATCGACGGTGATAAAACATTCGCGGCCAATTTTATAATTCTAGGCCCAAGACCGTCAATGCCCGTGGCTTTTGAAGAATCAAGTTTACTTATAAACGATAGAACTTGGTCGCAAGTAATGAAAGGAATATGGAAAGATACATTTTCGGGTATTTTGTCATTCACAAATTGACTTAGTCGGTTAGTGTCATGTTCAGGCGACTCAGTGTAGTTTTTGTTAAGTATATCGGCTATTGAGGAGAAAAATTCGTTCAGTTTTGCAGCAATGTTTTCAGAATTTTTAATCGTTTCATCATTGTAAACTAACTCATCTGGGAGGTTATTTGAAGATGTTTTCTTGTTTGTGTTGAAGGATCGTAGGTGCTGCCATATGACTCTAGAATCTTTAGATTTGGAAACTGAATCGGAAAAATATTTCCGTTTAGCCGATCTTATTAACTGCCGCGTGTTATTTCGATACTGTTTAAAATCCGCCCATTGATTTTGGCGCTTGCAGTTGTCTCTTAATCTTTGCATCTGTGTTATTTCCGTGGTGTACCATTGGGGCATGCGATTATGTTTCACCCTTTTGGTTTTCACAGGAGCATGGTTGTCTAAATACTTCATTATTATTTGATGCCATTTAACAAAATCGGCATCGAGGTCAGAAGAATTTGCAGAGAAAGAGCTGAGTTCATTTGCAAGATCTGTCAAAAAGATAGGTTCATGGAAGTTTTTAAAGCAACGATATGTTGTGAGGATATGATTGTTTTTAGAAATTTTGTAATTTACTTTTCTTGTAAGACATACCGGAAAATGATCACTAATAGAAAAATAAGGAACGAAGCATTCAGTAATATGTTCCGGGTGAGTAGTATAGACATGGTCAATTATAGTTGAAGTTGATTCCGTTATTCGAGTTGGTTCTGTTACTAATTGGGACAGGTCAAATAACTGTACCATTCTATGCCATTTCTGATTTACCGTGGAACTATAATCGATATTGAAATCACCCATAAGAATGATTTCAAGCCCGGTTGTTTGTGCAATAGACAGTTCCTCCTCGAATAGCTCTATGCATTCGGACTGTGCATTTGGAGGGCGATACACGGTGCAAATCAGAAATGGCCTTGTGTTTGGCAGGGTTCAGTCTGACCACTATGTTTCAATCTGCGAGACTTCAAGTTCTGGTCGGCGTCTGCACTTAAGCGAATTTCTATGATATAAAACTAAACCGCCGCCAGATTTATTTTGAGTGTCAGATCTATCTTTTCGTAGCATATCGTAACCATTGATGACCACTTGGCCATCTGAGATACTTGCCTCCAGAAAAGTTTCGCAAATACCTAGGATATCTGGACAGTGCTCTGTTGCCATAGCTAAGCGAATTTCGTCTAGCTTGGGAGCAAGGCGTCTGATATTTAGATTACAAAGATGTAAGCCTTTGGATAAAAATTGTATGTCTGTAGTGTCTGAAGATACTTCATCAGATAGGCAAGTGGTGTCATCGTTGTATGTGTATTGTGTATTGTCCAGATTCAGCCCCTCATGTTGGGCAATGGGAGAAACTCGATTTTTCGAGTCATTCTGCACCCTATTCAGATCAAGCGAGTAATGAAACGGCGTTTCTAAAGTTGTGCTATTAGGCAATGTGTGGTCGCTCTGAGAATTGCGTTCTATATACCCTAATTCATCCTAGTGTGCAGCACGGCCCGTGATCTTAGAGTTTCGTCCATTGAACCAACACTTTTGGGTACTGTGATTTGTCATTGAACAAATATGGCAGTATTTCTGAGGGCGGTATCTTCTGCCTGTAGGCGGCGTGTTGCCTCGTCGCTGTCTCTGTGGTGTAACATTTGAGGATTTTGTTGGTCCTGTTATCTTACAATATGTGTCAATAGTTTGTAGAAGTTTTCGTGTACCAGTGACGTTTAAATGCGTTTTGTCCATGTAATAATATGTGTCAGGAATTTCACCAGACGCCAATAAAAAGTTATCATAGTTGTCAATGTAATCTATGTCGTTTGCATCGCACAGCGATTTCAACTGCTGATTGTAGGGCTCAAGATCAGAGGTGCCTCTTGGCAGTAGGCCGGATACAATAATTCGGCGGTCATTAGACGCCAAACTCTCTAGCAAAGCAATGTAGTCATCTTGAAAAGTATACATATCTGCTCCACTATCACCATC
The DNA here is from genome assembly GCA_963580285.1 of Lucinisca nassula. Lineage (NCBI taxonomy): Eukaryota > Metazoa > Mollusca > Bivalvia > Lucinida > Lucinidae > Lucinisca > Lucinisca nassula. The sequence goes on from OY757023.1 coordinate 59,593,943, forward strand.
GTTTCCACCAACATGGACAATTATTGTTTTGCAGCTGTCCATGTCATATTGTTCTAATTTGGACTTCAGTGTTTTGACGGTGGCACCTGGGAAAGATCTAACAGTGGTGTTGGGATTAAGTTCATTGGTTTTCACGCCTTTAAGAATGGAACTACCAATTAGTAGTGTTGTTTCTCTTATGCATTTTCTTGATCTGTCTGTTTGATCACCAACTTCAGATTCTGTATTTGTGTTCACACGTGTGTAAGGTTTTTGGAATTGTTTCCGTTTCTGTTGAGGTTCAGCTGGTGTTCGTTTCGGGTTTTGATTATTGTTTGATTTATTATTAACAGGTGGCTGGTTGTACTTTGACTTTGGTCTACTTGATGTCCACGGCTGGGTAACACTTTTCTCGCCAACAACGATCGGGTTGTTAACGTTCTTGTCGGGTTTCTGCACTGGTTTAGGTTTCTCAGTCATCGCTTTTATACTGGCAGACTGTTCTTTCACCTTGTCAAGAACTGCTGATGTTTTATTGAGAATTTGACATGATTTCTGGTCATGTGCAGTTTTAATACTAGCAACCGTGTTAAACCTGAACCACAGATCATGATCTTTGTCTTTCCTGTATTCACTAGACTTGCCCAAGTCTGTTAATTAGGTGTAGAAATAATTGTTTACAAAAAATAAAAATAAATAAATAAATAAATAAATAAATACATTGTAAATGGAATAGCAATACAGTCTTTTATGAAAATTACGAAATTAACAGAGAGAGATGAAGACTAAAGAGACTTTTACATATATTTTTTTTTGTTGTTAAAAGGGACTTTCATTTAAAAATAAAAAAAATGTAAATTTAGGGACTTGGGCAAGTCTATGTATTCACTCTCATTTAGGTAAATCATAAAATTTTTTATACCACCTTATCATGCTTATTATATACAAAAACCTCTTCATTAATTGATTGTGTTACATAAAAGGATGTGACTGTCCTTGGTCTGACCGACCAGAATGCATATGCAGAGCTCACAGTTCAAACAATCTACACGCAAGCCACACTTAACAATACAGGGTGACAGTCTTCAAGGGGGTATTTTGATATTAGAACTATTTGTCCAATAAAAATAATAATTTACATATATTTCTTAAATCTATCAAGACTATCATATACATAATTTCTATACAAAGATGTATGCAAGCTGTTTTCTATTCATTTATCACCCTTGAAAACGTATTGTATATTGCACGACCCGCAGAAAAAGCGACCGACTGAAGTCGGTTGATTTCTAAGAGTGCCCTAAAATCACCGTGTCATTCTGTCAGTCTGTCTGTCCGTCCGTAACCCGTTTGTGAAAATTGGTGATAGTGACTTAACCGCTTGGAATATTTAAACAATTTTTGGCATACTGATAGATATCAATGAGATCTAACCAATGAACTTGCAAAATATTACATTCCATTTAGTATAGCCTCGCCGAGGCGAAAAATGTGAAAATTTTCGAACTGCTTCTCCTCGGAAACCGTTGGGCCGAATGAAGTCAAATTTCATATGGAGCCTCTATGGGATGGGGGAAACCAAAATTCGCTCATGGGGTCCAGGTCACATGACCAAAATGGCCGCCAAGCAATATATGGTCTGTCTGTCTGTCTGTCTGTCTGTCTGTCTGTCTGTCTGTCTGTCTGTCTGTCTGTCCGTCCGTAACCCGTTTGTGAAAATTGGTGATAGTGACTTAACCGCTTGGAATATTTAAACAATTTTTGGCATACTGATAGATATCAATGAGATCTAACCAATGAACTTGCGAAATATTACATTCCATTTAGTATAGCCTCGCCGAGGCGAAAAATGTGAAAATTTTCGAACTGCTTCTCCTCGGAAACCATTGGGCCGATTGAAGTCAAATTTCATATGGTGCCTGTATGTGATGTAGGAAACCAAAATTTGCTCATGGGGTCCAGGTCACATGACCAAAATGGCCTCCAAGCCATATATGGTAAAAACCCTTCAAAAATAGTCTTCTCCAGAACCACTGGGCAGATTTCCACGAAACTTGATAAATAGCATCTGGGACGAAGGCCCATCATAAATTGCTAAAAAGGTGACCCTGGGTTGGCCTTGACCTTCTTTGTGCCTAGGTCAAACTTTGACGCATATGCTTTTGTTGGAATATTTAAACAATTTTTGGCATAGTGCTTCTCCTCGGAAACCGTTGGGCCGATTGAAGTCAAATTTCATATGGAGCCTCTATGGGATGGGGGAAACCAAAATTTGCTCATGGGGTCCAGGTCACATGACCAAAATGGCCGCCAAGCTATATATGGTAAAAACCCTTCAAAAATAGTCTTCTCCAGAACCACTTGGCAGATTTCCACGAAACTTGGTAAATAGCATCTGGGACGTAGGCCCATCATAAATTGCTAAAATGGTGACCCTGGGTTGACCTTGACCTTCTTTGTGCCTAGGTCAAACTTTGACACATATGCTTTTGTATTGGAAAAGTGAGAATGCATTTTATCCTGCAAACGATTCAGAATACAGTACTAAAGTATAAGATATATTTTTGCTCCTTACGATAAGGCGCATTTATTGGGGAAACCGTTTTAGGTCCAGGTCACATGACCAAAATGGCCGCCATACCCATATATGGTAACACTCATAAAGCTAAAAGCATCCGGCGGGTTGTGCACTTCAGCTGAAGTACTGGTTTACATTACAAATTGCTGATTTTGTTACTATATGTATTTAAGATGTATGCAATGTATTAAATAGAAGTATCATAACGTTTTCTATTTGGATGTAATCTATTTAATTCATATTATTTTATTTTTACATTTGCATGTATAAACAATTCATCTTAAGCTTATTTGAAAATGTGCTTATTCCACTTATGTTTTATTATCCACAAATAGTTAGGACCAGGTCCTCAATGCCAATCCGCACAAGTAGCTCACTGGACCTGATGGTGACAGTGACTTGCAGCTTGCTATTGCAGATCTGTCTGATCATTGCCCTGTTATTGGAGGTGGCCAAGTCTCGCTGGCATGGAGCATTGCGCTCCGCACACAAGAGCTGTACACACGGCCACATGTCTTGAATGAGAAATGGCGAGGAAGACAGAACTGGTAGCAGCTCCTTGAACTTCTTCAAGGCTGTTCACACGTCATGTGGTCGAAAGATTACAGCCACTGGCTGCAGAGACAATGTCTCCTATAGGTAGCAAAAAGAAGCTACCACCTCCATTATGATACCACTAGAAATTCTTGTGACATAGAATGCACATGTGAAATATGAAAGCCATATCGCTCACCAATCGAAAGTTATGGCCAATGTTAAAGTTTTTAAAAACTGTAGTCATACGTCAAGGACAAGGTCGTGAGGTCAAAAGCTATGGTACCACTGGAAAGGTCTCAATGCATACGAGAAATATGAAAGCCATATCAGTTACAATTCAAAAGTTATGCACAATGTCAAAGTTTTTACGGACAAACAAACAGATATAGAGAGACCAAAAAATATATGCGCCGGAATCTTTGATTCCGAAAGACTCGGGGGCATAAAACGTTTCCAAAAGTCTCTATGTCTAGCATTTCTACTGTTTATTTAATAAAATTAGTGTGAAATCGCAAAACAATTGTTCACGTGCTATAGGTGAGTGCATGTACGCTGTGAATTATCTATGGTTAAATATGACGGCAGAGATATATCGGCCAATAGCTCGCTTATGCCCGAGTTGCAGTTCTGACACCTGCCAGGATCATGTAAGGCGGGTATACTTCTTTCTGAAAATGTAAAAAAAACTGTTATACCGAAAGTAAAACGAAAATGAAAAATTTTGTAAGGGCCACCATTGTAAAACATATTTTAGAAATATGAAATTTAGCGGCGCCGAAATACTGTCGTATAGCCGACGAGTGACCGCTCCGGCAAGCATACGCATAAGCGCAGACTTAATAGAACCAATGCTGCTCTGGCACACTGGAAGATACCTTGAAGGAGACTCACGCAACATGTTATGCGACTACCCAGCTAACACAATACAGTGAGCCAACGTCGGGCCAACAGCGATACGACGTTGATACGTCGTATCGCTGTCGGTCCGACGTTGTCCCGGCATGTTTGCTGTCATTTGGTTGCACGCGCGTTTGAATGTTGCGTAAGTGAGTTACGTGCCTTAGAATCAAACTGAACTGGACACACGTGTTTGGGTTCGGCAAACAGTGAAGACCCAAAAGAGTCTGATCAAAAATACTGAAAATTAAAGAAACAGTCCAATTTTTCGTTCAGGACCATTTTCACAGTTCAGAAACAATCGACCCTCTCTACATTACCAAAATGGCTACTTTTCTAATGAAAATTCGTGATATACTGTAAACATAGATGGAACCGCCTCAATTAAACATAGTTTGTTTGTTTGTTTGTTTGTTTGATTTGAGGTTTAACGTCCCCGTCAACACTGTAAAGGTCATTTTGGAGACGTTGCTTCCAATTTTGTGGGACTTTTACCCGACATTGAGATGAAATGACATCTCAAGCCCTGTCGCCCAATGAAACCAATAGGGTTTATTAGCATGGACGGTCCGCCTCGCACCGCGGTTCCTGGACAGGCTTAGATTCTCTAAGCGGTTTACCAGTACTTGTGTGCGGGCCGGATTCAGCTCTGCGTGGAAGCATCATGCAGCTCATATATTTCTTCAAACATAGTTTGTTGGTACTCATTGGAACCGCCTTATTGAGACAATAACGAGTACCCACAATCAATGTATTGAAGCAGAAATAAGGAAAATAATGTATACCCGCGTAGACCCCAGTTACCTCTGTATATAGCCCCAGCCCATAGGGGCTTGAAGAAATATATGGGCTGCATGATGCTTCCACGCAGAGCTGAATCTGGGCCGCGCACTAGTACTGGTAAACCGCTTAGAGGATCTAAGCCTGTCCAGGAACCGTGGTGCGAGGCGGACCGTCCATGCTAATAAACCCTATTGGTTTCATTGGGCGACAGGGCTTGAGATGTCATTTCATCTCAATGTCGGGTAAAAGTCCCACACAATTGGAAGCAACGTCTCCAAAATGACCTTTACAGTGTTGACGGGGACGTTAAACCTCAAATCAAACAAATCAAACAAAAGTTACCTCTGTATAAAGTGGGCATGTTCACGTGATGTAGTGCAGTCAATAAAAATATTAACGGAAGGGGGTCGCACGCAAATTAAATTAACCTCGCCAGAAACCTTTCATTTTAAACTTTTGAATAATATTAATTGCGTTAATCAGGGAGTTGCAATACGAGGCCAGCTCATTTGAAAATGGTACTTATCGCTTAACCGACCAGCGTAGGTTCAGATAAGCCTACGTACAAAGACAGTTTACTGCTTTGCTGTTTCTTTTCTTTCTTTTTTTTTTTGGCGGGGGTGGGGGGGGGGGGGAGATTTTTACGGCCGTTTAAAGATGTTTCACTTATTTATTTCGAGCCGATCGTTAATCAGATGTGGGCGAAAACCCGAGTACCCGGAGAAAAAACACATCACCATGTGGCCCGAGAGTGGCGCGAAACACGGCGATGAGAGACCTAATGAGTTTATCCCATCACGAAAACACGCCTATATAATTTTGACCCCCTCAAACCCTATTTTATAGAGTACAACTGGGGTTTGCAGGGGTATACATTATATTTCTTATTTCTGCTCAAAAGCATTGATTGGGGTACTCGCTAGAACCGCCTCGACGAGGCGGTTCTAACGAGAACCCACAATCGATGCTTTGAGCAGAAATAAGAAAAATATCTCTTTTTTTTATCTTAAAATTTTCATTTTTAGTGGTAAAATTTAGTATGTATTTGTATAGGCGTGTTTTCGTAATGCAATAGGCCACGGAGACCTGTTCATTATGTACTGATATACATATAAAGAGAGCCGGCCTCGGTAGCCTAGTCGGATGCACGCCTGACTAGTGACCAGGAGGACGTTGGTTTGATACCTGCCGGGGTCGCCACATTCTTTCTTGGGTTTTGATCATGAAATCTTTTCTACGATCATTCTCTTCCTTCCTATGATTCCAGAAGGGCAGTTGTCAGTTTCTGGCGAAAGAATATGCACTGTACTGATTAAGCTTGTGGATAGGTAAATTGGCCGGCTAAAAAATGATCTTAATAGTGTTGACTGCAGAATACATAAAGAGCGAAAGGTACAAATAAGCATGCACTTGTCTGGCCATATGATCAGATTGCGCAGATGCACGTCTAAGTAATTTAATGGTTATCAGGCAGTCACACTTCGGAACAATCAGACGCGAATAAGACTGCACTGGCCTGCATGTACATGTTGAGACTGATAAGCATTCTGGATGGTTGAACTTACAAGTATCATTTGAGGGTGGAAGTTTTTTTTTCAAAATATTATAGTAGTAGGGTTTGCTCATAGAAATTGTGATATGCAGATATTTTTTTACAGTGCGGGTTTATTTGCTGAGTATCTGTACTTTTATGAAATGGAATACGAAACTTACACTCCAGATGTCCGGATGCTGTGCAAGTTCAAGGTGCAGCGGCATATCTTAATATTCACGAAGGTGGCTTAGGGACTAAAAAGTGACTGTTTTTCAAGAAGGATTCCTGAAAGAGTTTACCGGTTGTGGTATACGTTTTTGTCTATTTCTTTGCAAGTGACTGAGTGTACATGACATTTCAACAGGTACCAAGTCTAGGTGTTTTGGGAGTAAATTCACAGGATCTGTGAAAGTGAGGTGGAGTCATGTTTTTTTATGTAAAAACATAGTGGGTGGGGTAAGTGAAATGCTACTGCTGTCAGTGAAGTATTTCTTTGGGTTTTCTATTTTGAATTTGTGCATGTGTGGAGCACTTTAGTTATCGTGTCGATAACGATTCAAAAACTTAGTTTGGCACGGACAAAAAGTACTGCGATTAACTGTCTCCTGATGCCCAAACGGAAGGCACGCATACTACTACTACATGTATCGCACTACACCACTAATAACTGCAAAGTTTACAGCAATCCGGTGTGGTCTAGTGGTTAGGATTCCTGGTTTTCACCCAGGCGGCCCGGGTTCGATTCCCGGCACCGGAAGCAAACTTTTATTTATTTTTTTTTATCATTTAGGCGTGACGGTTTCCAGTCCCGGCACAGGAAGCATAATTTTAGCTTTAATTTCTCAACAAAGAAGAGTTTATTCCTTACCATTGCCCCAAGCCATGTATCAAAGACAGTAGCTGAATAAGGCACAACTGCATGCGGGGTATTCGTTTGAATCGAATCCAGGAGTACAGATAAGAAAACAATAATTAATTAACTAATAAGTTTATCTCATTCTTGTGACATTTTGTATTCCATAAAGCATAAGCGATCAAATTTTCCCTGCATCAAGGGTTTCACATTTACTCTGCGCATATGTATATCTCAATGTCGGGTAAAAGTCCCACGAAATCGGAAGCAACATCTCCAATATGACCTATACAGTGTTGACTGGGACGTTAAACCTCAAATCAAACAAACAAATAAATTACCACCAAGGGTTGACGGACACGATAAAATCAAACACAACCAATGTGTGTGTTTGAATTCGGGTTTAACGTCGCTTTCAACAATTTTTCAGTCATATCACGACGGTGTCTGGTTGCGACAGGGAGCTTAATGCTCACTTTTATAGTGCTGCCTCACTCAATTATCATGTCCCAAACGCATTACATGATACCACGCCCAGTCACATTATCCTGACACTGGGACGACCAGTCCTAGCTCAACCCCGTAAATCTGAGTGCCAAGCGAGGAGCAGCTAGTACCATTTTTAACGACTTTGGTATGTTGCGGCCCGGTATCGAACCCGTGACCTCCCGTTCCCCGGAGCGGACACTCTACCAACTGAGCTATCGGGGCCGGTCAAACACAACCAATAAATCTCAGCAAAAATAGGAAGAAACTAATGGAAACACAATATTTGTCTATATGTGAAGCGAGGTTAAAATTTAGCGTTCGTTTCACGACATTATGATAACACAGCCCTGAAACATAGTGCATTTTTTTCACATCACCAAAATGGCTACTTTTCTTATGAAAATCCATGATATTTTTCTTATTTATACTGCAAACTTAGGGCTGTGGGTGCTCGTTAAAACCGCCTCATTGAGGCGGTTCTAACGAGTACCCACAGCCTGGGTCTTGGAGCAGAAATAAGGATAATCATGTATATCCCCGTAAACCCCAGTTTTCTCTATATAAAGTGGGTTCATGGGGGTGTTCATTTCACGGACTTGTTCACGTGATGAATATAGCTATGAAACACAGTGCAGTTTTTCACACCTCAAAAATGGATTATTTTTCTCCCAAATGACCCATACAGTGTTCACAGGGACGTTAAATCTCAAATCAAACAAACAGACAAGAAAGCACGCCAGTATAATTTGGGTATACATGTATTTTTTTTATTTTTTATTTTATTTTTATTTATTTTATTTTTTTGATAATATACTTGGACTGATAGCCAAGGGACTGAAGTAAAACGATTTTCTATAAGGTATGCACGCTTTGATTATGTCCCTTCCACGAAAAGAAGTGTTGATGATGTCCACGCAGAACGCGGCGTCCGTTCGTGCAGTATTATATGGCCGACACAATATGGAACGCATCATAATTTTAAATCATATTAACGTCAGTCGGTCGGCGTGCAAATTGAATTAACCGCAAATGGGTTATAACCAGCCAGCAGCCTTTCATAACCATCAGCACGAATCATTCATCTGGGATAAGAACGTTTGAATACAACCATAATTCAGAAATATGAAATTAAGTTGAGTCACAAAACTGTCACACGCACAGCCAACGAGAGAACGCTCTGGCAAACCTACGCATGAGCGCAGACTCAACAGAACCGTTGCTGTTCTGGCACACTGGAAGAGACCTTGAAGGAGACTCACGTAACATGTTATGCGACCACCCATGCAGCTAGCACAATATAGTGGACCAACGTCGAGACGACAGCGATACGACGTGCCAAGTTAACGTCGTATCGTTGTGGACCCAAATGCTTTTCAGTCATTTGGTTGCACTCGCGTTTGGATGGTGTTTTAGTGGGTTACGTGCTTTAGGGTCAGACTGAACTGGACATACGTGTTTGGGTTTGGCATCCAGTGTAGACCCAAAAGAATGAAAATTAAAGAAACCGTCTAATTTTGCGTTCAAGTCTATTTTTACAGGCCAGAAACAAACGACCTTCTCTACATTACGATGGCACATCCGTGTTTTTCACTTCTCCAAAATGGCTACTTTTCTGATGAAAATCCATTATATTTTTCGCATATAATATAAACTGTAAACATTGATTGTGGGCGCTCGTTAGAACCGCCTCAATGAGGCGGTTCTAACGAGTACCCACAATATGTGTATTGAAGCAGAAATAAGAAAAATAATGTATACCCGCGTAAACCCCAGTTACTTCTGTATAAAGTGGTCATGTTCACGTGATGTAGTGCAGGCAAAGGCTATAATTTGGGGATTTTCAATAAAAAATATTAACGGAAGGGGGTCGCACTCAAATTAAACTAACCTCGCCAGCAACCTTTCATTTTAAATTTTTGAATAATTGCGTTTATCAATTGTAAATTTAGGGAGTTGCAATACGAAGCCAGCTCATTTGAAAATGATTCTTATCGCTTAGCCGGCCAGCGTAGGTTCAGATAAGCCTACGTACAAATACAGTTTGCTGCTTTGCTGTTTCTTTTCTTTTTTTTTTTTTTTTGCGTGGGAGAGGTTTGGAGGGGGTGCAGTTTTACGGCTGTTTAAAGATATTTCATAGAGGATCTTACATGAGTGGTCATGTATTATTGAATTTATTAAACGAGTTGAGGAAAAGGGATAAAATGCGAGGCTTTGCCGAGCATTTTATCCCTTTTCTTCAACGAGTTTAATAAATTCAATAATACATGAGCACGAATGCAAGATTCTATTTATCATATGACATTTAAAACGCATTTTATTCATGATTGTTTAACAAAAATGTCAATATTCCGCCATTAGTAAACGCGACGTCGTTTAGGACGTCGTACATGTAACATTATGGAGCGTATCTAACTAATTTGCATATTTAATCCACTAGTGGATTATCGAAAATAATACATGGCGTTATTACACTCTCAGACGCGACGTCATATGATAAACTTATTTATTTCGAGCCGATCGTTAATTAGAAGTGGGCGAAAGCCCGAGTACCCGGAGAAAAAACACATCACCATGTGGCCCGAGAGTGGCGCGAAACACGGCGGTGAGAGACCTAATGAATTTATCCCATCACGAAAACACGCCTATATAATTTTGACCCCCTCGAACCCCAATGTTATATATATATAGTAAAACTGGGGTTTGCGGGGGTATACATATTTTTCTTATTTCTGCTCAAAAACACAGATTGTGGGTACTCGTTAGAACCGCCTCGACGAGGCGGTTCTAACGAGTACCCACAATCTATGTTTTGATCTGAAAATTTTCATTTTTTGGTGGTAAAATTTACTATGTATTTGTATAGGCGTGTTTTCGTAATGCAATATGCCACAAAGACCTGTTAATTATGCAAGCACATGTAGTACTGATATACATGTAAAGAGAGCCGGCCTCGGCAGCTTAGTCGGATGCACGTCTGACTATAGTGACCAGGAGGGCGTTGGTTTGATAACTGCCGGGGTCACCACATTCTTTCTTGTATATTGATCATGAAATCTTTTCTACGGTCATTTTCTTCCCGTTGATTCAAGAAGGGCAGTTGTCAGTTTCTGGCGAAAGAATATGCACTGAACTGGATAACAGCTTACGTATACGAGGACTGTTCAAATACGAATGCAAGTAGAACGTTTTTTCATGCACTAATGCGAAAATCACCTGGAAATAAATATCACAGCGAAGAAAAACATTTTGCCTATACATTGATACCAAACCTGTTAAAATCCGTCCACTTTAGCCATGTATATCGTTCGATAAACACTGTCTACTCTTGTATACAAATACAAAACATGATTGGAAGAAGGTCAGAGTACGCCGTTGAAATACGGTCCTATATTAAGAATCGTTGTATTCTTGGTATACGGTGCAAAGACATTTTTGATGAAATATGTTCGGTTTATGGGCATAATGAAATGTCTTTTCCGGCAGTTTTTCGTTGGTGTAAGAAATTCAGCTGTGGGCTAGGCTCAACAGAAGATGCACCACATGATCGTCGGCCGAAAAGAGCAACATCTGCCAAGATGGTTGCTAGAGTGAAAGAAATAGTTGCTACCGATGCACGATACACCACTAGGCAAATAGCTAGTATGGTTGGCACCTCATTAGGAGCAGCTCATACAATTCTGAAACGGGATTTGAAAACGAGAAAGATCTGTGCTAGATGGATTCCCCATCTGTTGACAGATGAGCAAAAAAGTGCGCCAAGAAGTTGCTTAAAAAGCTTCCAAATTACAATACACGGTCTTTCGCTAATGTCGTCACAGGTGACGAGACATGGGTTCACTTTTTTGAGCCAAAACGAAAGATTCAGAACAAAATATGGGCTACAAAGTATTGCAAAAGACCATGCATTGCAAAGCGGACCATGAGCGTCAAGAAGGTAATGTATGCCATATTCTTTTCAAATCAGGGCCCTGCTATTCAGGTTGCTGTGCCTAAAGGCAAATCTGTAAATGCGAAGTTTTACAAGAATAAAGTTCTTCGAAAATTGAAAAAAATATTTCAAAGAACGAAGACCCGCAACTGGTTTGGCCAATGTCAGATTACTACACGACAATGCGTCATCGCACAAGGCGTTCATTGTGCAAGACTATCTGAAGCAGGAAAAGGTTGTTGAACTCCCTCACCCCCCGTATTCCCCTGACCTTGCCCCGTGTGACTTTTTTTTTGTTCCCGCGGCCGAAATATACCTTTCTGGTCGAAAATTTGTACAGCGCAAACACATCGGTTCTGCAATATTCCAGTGCCTTCATAGTATACTTCGAAAAGACTACCAAAATGCATTCAATGATTGGATCAGAAGACTGAAAGTTTGGGGAATACTTTGAGGGGACAAAATACATTTTTCATCGAAATCTATCACGGAATCATTTTTATGTGCTTAGTTGCATTCATATTTGAACAGTCCTCGTAAGCTTGTGGATATATGTAAATTGGCCGGCTCAAAATGATCTTAATAGTGTTGACTGCAGAATACATAAAGAGCGAAAGCTACAAATTAGCATGCACTTGTCTGGCCATATGATCAGATTGCGCAGATGCACGCCTAAGTAATTAAATGGTTATCAGGCAGTCACACTTCGGAACAATCAGACGCGAATAAGACTGCACTGGCCTGCATGTACATGTTGAGACTGATAAGCATTCTGGATGGTTGAACTTACAAGTATCATTTGAGGGTGGAAGTTTTTTTTTCAAAATATTATAGTAGTAGGGTTTGCTCATAGAAATTGTGATATGCAGATATTTTTTGACAGTGCGGGCTTATTTTCTGAGTATCTGTACTTTTATGAAATGGAATACGAAACTTACACTCCAGATGTCCGGATGCTGTGCAAGTTCAATGTGCAGCGGCATATCTGAATTCACGAAGGTGGCTTAGGGACTAAAAAGTGACTGTTTTTCAAGAAGGATTCCTGAAAGAGTTTACCGGTTGTGGTATACGTTTTTGTCTATTTCTTTGCAAGTGACTGAGTGTACATGACATTTCAACAGGTACCAAGTCTAGGTGTTTTGGGAGTAAATTCACAGGATCTGTGAAAGTGAGGTGGAGTCATGTTTTTTTTTATGTAAAAACATAGTGGGTGGGGTAAGTGAAATGCTACTACTGTCAGTGAAGTATTTCTTTTGGTATTCTATTTTGAGTTTGTGCATGTGTGGAGCACTTTAGTTATCGTGTCGATAACGATTCAAAAACTTAGTTTGGCACGGACAAAATGTACTGCGATTAACTGTCTCCTGATGCCCAAACTGAAGGCACCTTTTGTTGTGCTGTCGTAAAATAGTCAGCTTACTACATGTATCGAACTACACCGCTAATAACTGATATTGTTACAGTAATCCGGTGTGGTCTAGTGGTTAGGATTCCTGGTTTTCACCAAGTCGACGGACACCATCACGAAAACACACCTATAAAATTTTGACCCCTTTGAACCCCACTTTTATATAGAAAAACTGGGGTTTACAGGGGTAAACCTTAATTTTCTTATTTCTGCTCAAAAAAATAGATCGTGGGTACACGTTAGAACCGCCTCGATGAGGCGGTTCTAACGAGTACCCATAATCTATATTTTTAGCAGAAATTAGAAAAATATCACAATTTTTTATCTTAAAATTTTCCTTTTTTCAGTGGTAAAATTTACAATGTGTTTGTATAGGCGTGTTTTCGTAATGACGATAAAATCAAACACAGCCAATAAATCTCAGCAAAAATAGGAAGAAACTAATGGAAACACAATATTAGTCTATATGTGAATCGAGGTTAACATTAAGCGTACGTGTCACGACATCACGATAACACAGCCCTGAAACATAGAGCATTTTTTCACATCTCCAAAATGGCTACTTTTCTGATGAAACTCCATGATATTTTTCTTATTTATACTGCAAACTTAGGTTGTGGGTGCTCGTTAAAACCGCCTCATTGAGGCGGTTCTAACGAGTACCAACAGCATATGTCTTGGAGCAGAAATAAGGAAAATTATGTGTATCCCCGTAAACCCCAGATTCTCTATATAAAGCGGGGTTTATGGGGGTGTTCATTTCACAGACTTGTTCACGTGATGAATACAGCTATGAAACATAGTGCAGTTTTTCACTTCTCAAAAATGGTTTATTTTCTCCCAAATGACCCATACAGTGTTGACAGGGACGTTAAACCTCAAATCAAACAAACAAAAAGAAAGCACTCCAGTATAATTTGTGAATACATGTATTTGCGTGGGCCTATTAGGCCCACGCAGTAAGAATATGGACGAGATTGAAAAATGTCTATGGTAAAACATCAACGTTTGCGAGACGCTTCTCAGCCACGAAATCAAGCACGAAATCAAGCGTTTGCTTCATGTGGATCAATAGATTGGTTCCCTATTAGATTGGTTCCCCTTCGTTATTACCTCCACTAGATTGGTTCCCTTGTCGTAAATGTCTCCGCTAGGTGGCTACAACATAGGTAGCAGTACACAGTTTCCAGCCTGTGCACATGGGGAAATTTCTTCATAAGTAAGAGTAGGGATCAAATTCAGTGTCTAAATACTGTTTGGCAATTATGAAAGCAATATCTTGAATTCAGTGTATTGTTTTTGTGTCATTGTGGAGAAATATGAATTAATTCATGGTCACATGACCTGGATTTCAAGGGATGTAACTGAAAATACGAAACTACTGCTATACGAATTTATCGCTACACTTTCTGTTTAAAATAGCTGTCAGACTTCATTTGGATATTGCTAAAAAAGTAAACGGCTGGCAGGGGTCAATTTCTAGCCCCCTTTCATTTTTGGTAGGTGTACAATAGAGCTGAATGCTGACAATTGTCCTTGCAAATGCAGTGTGCTGCCAGGGCTTCCTTGAAAACAGCAGAAAATGGTAAAAAAGCAGCAGAAGTGGGTGGGGTAGGATTTGTTTACATAGCCACTACATTGGCTGTACAGTGTACAAGCTACGGAAACCAGCTTCAAATTATTCTGTGGCAAGTCACAATGCAGTGATAACACAAAAGAGAAGGGTTGCAAAGTGTACTATTTGTTACGGCTCAAAAAACTTCGTCCGCTGCGTGTCCGAGTCTCGCCGACAGCTTGGAATAGTGGTTTGCTACCATTAACCAATATGTCAAATTTCAAAGTGCCATTTAGGACAATCTTTTTTATCTACTCCTTTACCAGAATCAATATTTAGATAAAAACACCATTGTTTCTGATGAAATTGGGTCATAAAACTGAAATTTGTATGTAAGCCTACAGGTAGGGTCTGAGGCAAGGGAGACAACTCCAAAATCAGAATTTTAGTCTAGATGTTTGTTAATCATTTTGGTGCTGTCAAAGCTTATTCAATCTCAAATTAAAGGTGATTAAACCCATTTTGACCAATATTTTGGGCATTTCGTGTACAAACGATAGATTTTAAATGATTAATTTTCTCTCATTTTCAGCTTGGAAAGCCGTAATACTGAAATAGTGTTGATTAGTCGCAAAGCACCGTATTCCATGCTGTCAGCGAGACTTTGATGCGCAGCGGACAAGGTTTTTTGAGCCGTAACAAATAGTTACAGGTAACCAACTGTTGTTAACCTAGTTTAAACAGGAAATCCCAAACTAAGGCACTGGCAAATAGTGCACGCCCACATCAGTCGTCGGCCTAAATTGGTGCGTATGATGAGGGCCCTCACTGTTTGCAAGAAAGAGTCATTTTTTATAATAAATTACTATAAACAACCCAACGCGTAAAATAATTGTGTCTTGTTTTTTGTTTTTGTTTGGTTTTCTTGCACGGGGGGGGGGGGGGGATTTACTGCCCTTTCGAGATTATTTCACTGATATCGAGCTGATTTGGCATCATAGGTGGCAAAACTGGAGTATCCGGAGAAAAACACCCTGACCTCCAGTTGCAGAACTTGGTGTATTGGTGTATCACATCGTGTGACCCGAGGCAGGCTCCCCACCACAACCTTGACAGAACTAATGATTAAGAGTCAGCTCTCTATCCAATAGGCCACAGAGGCCCGTAATTGTGTCTTGTATGCTGGGGTATCCACAGCTTCTCTCAGCTGAGATTGACTGCTAGCAGCTGTGTTGTGAGCTAATAATGGCAATTATTACTGTTTTTCTTTGATTCCACAATTAAACTTATCATAATAAGGTGGAATTACTACCAATTTGACACTTTTGAGAAAAGTCATATTTGTCTTAAAGGTAGCAGTACACAGTTTCCAGCCTGTGCACATGGGGAAATTTCTTCATAAGTAAGAGTAGGGATCAAATTCAGTGTCTAAATACTGTTTGGCAATTATGAAAGCAATATCTTGAATTCAGTGTATTGTTTTTGTGTCATTGTGGAGAAATATGAATTAATTCATGGTCACATGACCTGGATTTCAAGGGATGTAACTGAAAATACGAAACTACTGCTATACGAATTTATCGCTACACTTTCTGTTTAAAATAGCTGTCAGACTTCATTTGGATATTGCTAAAAAAGTAAACGGCTGGCAGGGGTCAATTTCTAGCCCCCTTTCATTTTTGGTAGGTGTACAATAGAGCTGAATGCTGAGAATTGTCCTTGCGAATGCAGTGTGCTGCCAGGGCTTCCTTGAAAACAGCAGAAAATGGTAAAAAAAAGCAGCAGAAGTGGGTGGGGTAGGATTTGTTTACATAGCCACTACATTGGCTGTACAGTGTACAAGCTACGGAAACCAGCTTCAAATTATTCTGTGGCAAGTCACAATGCAGTGATAACACAAAAGAGAAGGGTTGCAAAGTGTACTATTTGTTACGGCTCAAAAAACTTCGTCCGCTGCGTGTCCGAGTCTCGCCGACAGCTTGGAATAGTGGTTTGCTACCATAACGATTGGTAGCTAGCAGAAGCCATTACGTCTATTTATAGCATAAGCACTGACGCGGCATTGGAAATACCCGAGTTCAGCAAGGTAAACTGCTGAGTCAGTCATACCTGGTTCCCTCGTCGTTATCTCCGCTAGATGGCTACTTCTTCTTTGGTAGTCTGCTATTCATTAGCAGGGACCAGCTGCGTAAATGTGTTAATAAATAAAACGGGTTTCCCTTTGAACTGTAAATAACCCATTAATGCCAAGCGCTTCACTGGCAGTCGGAAGAATTGTCGTCTGCTCGCTGCATGTATTTTGATAAAAGCAGCAAAACCCCTGACCGGACTGTGCATATGCGCAGGCTGATTTCTGTCTCTACTTTTCTTATTTCTGTCTCTACTTTTCGCAAAATTAGTTCAATATTTCTTTGTGCCCTTTATGGAACGCTAGGCAAATGGGGGTAGTCATTTCCAGAAACGTTTTGGGGTTAATAACCTGAAAATATTAGTTCAGTGCACATACGTTGAATTTATCCATGGGGCTTTTCAAAAATGCAAGGTTTCGCAAGGGTGAATGCAACTTCTTTACTACTGCTATAGCACTGAGTAGATCGATATGTATTTGTTAAAACTGCCTCGTCGAGGCGATTCTAACGAGTATCCATATTATCTAAATCTATGTTTGGTCTGAAAAGAAGGAATATTTTAGCAACAGTATTTTATGGCCCTGATTGATTGATTGAATGATTGATTGGTTGATTTAAGGTTTAGCGTTCCCGTCAACACTATAAAGGTCATTTTGGAGACGTTGCTTCCAATTTGCGGGACTTTTACCTTCATCTCAATCCCTGCCGTCCAATGAAACCAATAGAGTTTATTAGCATGGATGGGCCGACTCCCACCGCTTTGCCTGGGCAGGATTAGATTCTCTAAGCTGTTTACCAGTACTCGTGTGCGGGTCGGTTTCAACTCTTTAATGGCCCTGAAAAATCACATTAGTTTGCAAGACTTTCTAACGTAAGAACACACAGAGAAACTAATAAGGACTGAACTAACCGCTTTTATATAGCTAGGTACATTTCCATGTAGAGTTATGTCTACATAACTGTTTAAGATGTATTGGGTTGATTTGCAGAATTGTTTGCGTAACAGTAACAGTTAGTTGGGGAAATACTAAGTCAAAGCACTGTGAGTACCGGTGGGTCGATCGTCTCTGAGTGTAGGTTGGGAAAATATATCCTGAACTGAGAATTGATCTGTTCGTTGAACCATTAAATTCCAGTATTTAAAGCAAACAGAGTAGGAGTAGACCTGATCAGACACCGCGTTACGTGGCATCTGATCAGGTATACACTATTTACCAAAGCCCCCCCCCCCCCCCTGCACGAGCACAGCCCAGAATTTACTTTTTACACTGCACCTCTTAGGTGCTATAAACAACCAGTCCCGCGATTTTGTTAATTGTCAGCAACAATAAACAGCAGGCGTGAAGTTTCTGTATTAGAGAATGCCTCGTACACGAGCCCAGTGCAGATTTTCTTTGTGTCGATTGATAAGTCAATACCCCGTACATGAGTCCAGTCTAGATTTTACGTTTTACACAGCCCTCTGATGGCACAGGGAGAAGACTAAACACTGCTGCCTGGGTTTTGTTCATCGCCAGCAATAGTCACGCGGATAAAAACAACCAACAGCAACACTGCTTTATAACGTAGATTGTGGGTACTCGTTAAATCGCTTCTTTATAAGAAAAGTATTCAGTGAAAAAAAAAAAAGAAAAATAAATGACGTTCTTGGTGTTGTACTGGAAGCATTTTCCTTCAAGACATTACGCAAACACGCCTATACAAATACATTGCCACTTTTATCGAAAAAATGAAGGCTTTAAGATGAAAAATTGTGATATTTTTCTTATTTCTGCTCAAAATATAGATTGTTGGCACTCGTTAGAACCGCCACAAATATAGATTTTGGGCACTCGTTAAAACCGCCTCATCGAGGCGGTTCTAACGAGTACCCACAATCTATATTTTAAAGCAGAAATAAGAAAAATAAGGTAAAACACCCTGAAACCCCAGTTTTACTATATAAAAGTGGGGTTCAAGGGGGTTAAAATTATATAGGCGTGTTTTCGTGATATTTTCCAAATTATTAACGTATCATTTGTTAATGTGTTTATTCGCCTTCTGTATACACATATATCCAATCATCTCAACAGATTTATAATATTTCCTTGATAATGCTTAGCCTCATATGCAAGACAATATACACTGATATGTGCTTGAAAAGTTATTACAGGTACACGTATATCTCCTGTTTGAAATACCGAGGGAGGTACATGTAGAACAATCCGATAACGGATTTTTATCCCCCCCCCCCCCCCCGATGTTTATTAATACCACATTTCAAATAGAAGAAATGAATAATCTCTATACTCTATATTACATGCACTTCCATAGACTTTAAGGACCGAATGGATCTTGAATTTGGGGTCTGAATTTCCGTTCAGTTGACTGTTTACAGCTCATGTTAACGGTTCAATCAGCGTAGTGTTACAGAAGCTGGGTGGAAGAAAAACTGGATGGCCGCCATTTTGAAAGCGCTTTCTACAGTTTTGAACATAAACAGAAGAAACAACGTGTTTCAGTGATAAAACGCATGTCCATGTTTTCTTTTGTTTAAGAGTTGCATCCGACCCAAACGTCACTCATTCTGAACGTCTGTTGATGTCTTCCCAGACACCATTGCAATTACGTCATGAATGACGTCGACGAGACTGAAACTTTCCCGCATTTGAATATAACGGTTTTACTGCAAAAGCGGTATCTTGTATCTTGTACATAAAGTAGTTCCAGCTAAAGAGAATCAGATTTATTTCTCCGGCTAAGAGGAAATATTTCTTCTCAGCAAAAAGGAAAATACCAAGATTATGTCTGGTAGAAATCATAGTATTTCTCTGTTATGCATGTAATATAACATTTTATCCAACTTCTCCTTTGCAAACAGTGTAGATCCATCGAATGCTTCTGCTGATCAGGATCCACACTGCCATAGTTTCTCCTCTCTGGCATTTCCTCGCTCAGTCCCACCACTGCATCCCAGCTACTGAATAACAGTGATTCAGTGCAATGTTTTTAAACAAAGTAATTTGTTCATTCTACCTGTTAATGTAGGCCGTACGCAGGAGTGACAACCCCCACCCACCCCTCCTAATTTGGAAAATTATCTCAAATTCATGCAGTATTTCACATTCTGCAAATTACCCGGAATTCGCACCCTCCCCACATTTTATAGAGTCTGCGTACGGACCTGAATCATGTTCTAAAATGAAAATGTTGCTGTATGTATGGCGAACAGTGCTGGTCCTGATCAGACGCGATGTACTGTCGTTCCGATTTGGGTCTATGCTGTATGTCTAATAACGATACCACCTTTAAAAGTTTTGCTCTAAAATATTCCTAGGTTCTTAGATATGTTATAAGCAGAAGTGTGAAAAGTAACGTTATATTGTCTTGTTTTTTTTTGTCGGCTTAGCATACATATGTGCAAACGTCCATTTCTTTCTAACAATTTTATTAATAGTATTTTCCGAAAGTCGTCGCGTGAGAGCGCGGGCTATATTAAGATACTGTTTTTGTTTTCCTTTCATGACGGAGGCAGCCTGGCATTGGCCTGAACTATTTCGTTTGATCCTTAAATGCCAGTATTTAAGCAAACAGTGTAGTCCTGAGCAGCCGGCTGAGCAGACGCCACATTCCGCGCCACATTCTGATCTGGGTATTCAGTGTTTGCGGAACCCAGCACACGATTCCTTACCAGACTCTATAGATAGCTCTGACTTACATGTAACATCGACAAAAAAAGCGCGACGTTTTCTATTTATAATGATAATATTGGTTTCCCCAAATCAGTGATTGTCACGTGGGCAACAGCATTATTTTTTGATTTGCCTCTTAGTAACTTTGGGTCGATTGTAAAACAATCGACCCAAAAACAGGTGTTGAATCTTTACATTTCTGATACAGGTTTAAAACTACATGTAGTGACATGTTTTAGAATTCGTCTTCTTTGCCTTATTCTCGATCATTGGAGGTCCGCTAGAACCGCCTCAGTGAAGCCATTCTAAACTTTCTTTTTAGTAGAGTTACAATACTAATCCTTATTTCTGCAATCCCCACTTTTTATTATATAAATCATTGCCTTCTCTTCTACTTAACAGCAGTGCTCACTGCAAGGGTGTTAGTGTAATGTACGCACTATAACAAAAATGAAAAGTCCGTGAAATGAACACTCCATCAAACCCACTTTATATAGAGAAAACTGGGGTTATAGGGGTACAAATTATTTTCTTATTTCTGCTCCAAGACATAGGTTGTGTGTAAGAATCGCCTAGCAGAGGTGGACCTAACGAGAGCCCACAACCAATGTTTGCAATATAAATAAGAAAGAATGCACTGTGTCGCACAGGTGTATTATCGTAATGTTTTGAGGAACAATACCCCTTGCCCACTCCACATTTTCTCTCAATAAAGTAATGTTTGCAGGGGTGTATATTACTTTAACTTTGTAACGTGATGGGAATGTCAAGGAATAAACTTTTTGTTTTTCAGAAAAATACAAGGTCTGCATAAAACCGATCAGAAAAAGCAGAATGCGGTTAAACTTCATTCCTTTATTATAAGCTGCATTTATTACGATGATTTACATATTAGGTGAAAGTAGATTCATGTAGGTATTTGGATTCTTATCCCTGTCGGTGTTGCAGAGTAATTTTCTATAAACAAACGAGTGAGTGAGTGTTTCAGTTTTACGTCCCACCAACAGCTAAGGTCATACGGAGACGGGACCTCGGTTTATAGACTCATCCGAAAGTCTGGAGAAGCCAGGGATCGAACCTGCGACCCCTGGTTTACAAGGCGAGAAGCGTAACCACTCGACCACGGAGGCTTCTATATAAACAAACGAAGAGAAACCATCAGACAGCTTTACAATTCGGTGACGTATATTCATTGACCTACAGTAGCGCTCGGACAAATCACGTAATCAGCCATCAACTACAATCGTCCGTTTTTAAAATAGAAGTCTGTGTAGCTTTCTACTTCTTTGGGTAAATAAAACATGTAACTGTATGTAAAACTTTAGGTAAAACATGTAACTAAGACTTCTAACCCGAGACGCCTGTCTACGCTTTTGGTAAATATGAAACCAAATCTTCGGATTTGAGACGTCTGTATATAAATATAATGTAATAGACAAATGGAGATTGAAGCTGGATACATGTAGTGTTCATTTAGCAATGGGCAGAAAAGGTTTGGGAATTCGTAGGCACTAATACTACTAATACATTGAGACTATTCAACCACATAGGAAAACTGACGTAAAATAAACATTTACATTAGTTTAGCCTAAGTCAGACTTTGAAACAGCTCTCAAACGATGCACAAAATAAGTCATATAATGGACTGAACGGTACAGAGCAGTTAAGTTTAATTTGAAACACTTTCGAATACATGAATGTTTAAACGATTGAAATGTTTTCATTGATTTAAGCAAGTTTTAGCATTTTATAATGTGCAGATATTCCTGTCATTTGTTTGTGTTTTTTTTCATAAATTACAGAAAAAATGGTGGCTATTTTTTATATTAATCTTCGCGAGAATCCTATCCGCCATTATTATAACCACTTAAGTGAATCATTTTTCGTGGCAGATCCAGTTTTGATAAGTACTAACATTACGTTAAATCTAGCCTAAAGATACTTTTGTGTAAAGACAAAATCTAGTCTATAACATTAAAATCAAATCAAAATACCTTCGCATGTAATAAGTCATTCAGTTTAAAGAATTATCTAGAAGCAACTTCTAAAACATTTTTAAATTGTATATGACTGCACATCTCTCACCGAAACATGCTTTATTATTGATTTTGTAACAATGTGATTATTATTGCTAAATAAGAGTACCAATAAGCTATTCTAAAAATGCTTTGTTTTTCTTTTAATTGCAGACAATTAAAATACTTTAGACAACAAATAGTTTCAATATTTTTGTATTTATTTATTTGTTCTACAAATAAACTGCTGGTGAACTGATGATCTTATGTGTTTTAAAAATAATCCAAAAACCAAAGTTTAGAAAAATTGCCAGCCCACGTATTGGATTCCTTTTTTGAAGGAAGCCAACTTGTTTTTTTTAATATACTTGGACTGATAGCCAAGGGACTGAAGTAAAACGATTTTTTATAAGCTATGTAAGTTTTAATTATGTCCCTTCCAGGAAAAGAAGTGTTGACGATGTCCACGCAGAACGCGGCGTCCGTTCGTGCAGTATTATATGGCCGACACAGTATGGAACGCATCATAATTTTAAATCATATTAACGTCAGTCGGTCGCGTGTAAATTGAATTAACCGCAAAGGGGTTATAGCCAGCAACCTTTCATAACCATCGACATGAATCATTCATCTTGAATAAGAACGTTTTAATACAACCATATTTTAAAATATGAAATTTAGTGGAGTCGTAATACTGTCGCATAGCCGGCGAGCGAACGCTCTGGCAAACCTATCCATAAGCGCAGACTCAACAGAACCATTGCTGTCCTGGCACACTGGAAGAGACCTTGAAGGAGACTCACGTAACATGTTATGCGACCACCCATACAGCTAGCACAATAAAGTGGACCAACGTCGAGACGACAGGGATACGACGTGCCAAGTTAACGTCGTATCGCTATGGACCCGACGTTGTCCCGAAATGCTTTTCAGTCTTTTGGTTGCACTCGCGTTTGGATGGTGTTTAAGTGGGTTACGTGCTTTAGAGTCAGACTGAACTGGACATACGTGTTTGGGTTTGGCATCCAGTGTAGACCCAAAAGAGTCTGATAAAAAAACTGAACATTAAAGAAACAGTCTAATTTTGCGTTCAAGTCTATTTTTACAGGCCAGAAACAATCGACCTTCTCTACATTACGATGGTACTTCCGTGTTTTTCACTTCTCCAAAATGGCTACTTCTCTGATGAAAATCCGTGATATTTTTCGCATATAATATAAACTGTAAACATAGATTGTAGGTGCTCGTTCGAACCGCCTCAATGAGGCGGTTCTAACGAGTACCCACAATCTGTGTATTGAAGCAGAAATAAGAAAAATAATGTATACCCCCGTAAACCCCAGTTACCTCTGTATAAAGTGGTCATGTTCACGTGATGTAGTGCAGTCAAAGGCTATAATTTGGTGATGTTCAATAAAAAGGGGGTCGCACGCAAATTAAATTAACCTCGCCAGCAACCCTTCATTTTAAATTTTTGAATAATTGCGTTTATCAATTGTAAATTTAGGAAGTCAAAATACGAAGCCAGCTCAATTGAAAATGGTACTTTATCGCTTAGGCGACCAGCGTAGGTTCAGACAAGCCTACGTACAAATGCAGTTTGCTGCTTTGCTGTTTTTTTTTTTTTTTTTTTTTTTTATTTTTGTTGTGGTGGGGGGGGGGGGTAGTTTTACGGCCGTTTATTTCCCTTATTTATTTTGAGCCGATCGTTAATCAGATATGGACGAAAACCTTAGAACCCGGAGAAAAAAACACATCACCATGTGGCCCGAGAGTGGCGCGAAGCATGGCGTTTAAAGACCTTATGATTGTATCCAGTAGGCCGCGGAGTGCCTGATTAGAACACTCTTTGATGTAGTGGTTACGCTTGTAAACCAGGGATCGCAGGATCGACCCCGGGCTTCTCCAGACTTTCGGATGAGTCTTTAAACCGAGGTCCCGTCTCCGTATGACCTAAGCTGTTGGTGGGGCGTAAAACTCAAACACTCACTCACTCACGGAGTGCCTGTTAATTATTCATGTACACGTAGTACCAGGTAAGTCGGTGAAGAGCGAAAGCTACAAATTAGCATGCACATGTATGACCGTCTGATCAGATTGCGCAGAGGCAATACTAAGTAATCTAATGATTATCACGGACTCACACTTCAGAACAATCGGACGCTAATAAGGCTGCACTGATCTACGTGTACCTGTAGAGGCTGCCAACCGTTCTCGATGGTTGAACATACAAGTCACCAAACATGGCCCCCGCCCATCGGGGCTTGGAGAAATTGGTTGGGCTGCGCGATGCTTCCACACAGAGCTGAAACCGACTGCACACGAGTACTGGTAAACCGCTTAGAAGGGCTAAGCCTGCTCAGGCAAAGTGGTTCGAGTCGGCCCGTCCCTGCACATACACTTGGCGGCAGGGGCTGAGATGTCATTTCATCTCAATACAAGTCCCACAAAATTGGAAGCAACGTCTCCAAAATGACCTAAATAGTGTTGACGGGGACGTTAAACCTCAAATCAAATCAAACAAACAAGTACCAAACTGATAGTCAGCTTACTACATAATCAATAACAAGTATGAACGTCAGCAATCCGGTGTGGTCTAGTGGTTAGGATTCCTGGTTTTCACCCAGGCGGCCCGGGTTCGATTCCCGGCACCGGAAATATAATTTTAGCATTTTTAGACCTCCCGGCAAAGGAAGCTTTTGTTTGTTGGATTTGAGGTGTAACGTCCCCGTCAACACTGTATAAGTCATTTTGGAGATGTTGCTCCAATTTTTGTTGGACTTTTACCCGACGTTGAGATGAAATGACATCTCAAGCCCTGTTGCCCAATGAAACCAATAGGGTTTATAAGCATGGACGGCCCGCCTGGCACGGCTTTACCTGGGCAGACTTAGCCTCACTTAGGTCCTCTAAGCTGTTTACCAGTACTCGCGTGCGGTCGGATTTCAGCTCTGCGTGGAAGCATCGTGCAGCCTATCTATTTCTTCAAGCCCCGATGGGCTGGGGCGTACAACACTACTGAGGTCATTTTTGAGCCAGTCATTTTACCTTTCCACACTTTTCCTGCATGGGAAGGTTTATACGTAAACGGTTAACCAGTACAGTGCACATTCTTATGCCAGAAACTGACAACTGTTCTTCTTGAATCAGCGGAAGGCAGAGAATGACCGTAAAAAAGATTTCATGATCAATCTCCACGAGAGAATGTTGCCGAACCCAGCATGTATCGAACCCGCGTCCTCTTGATCACCAGTCAGACGCGCATCCGACTGAGCTACTGTGGCCGGCCGACAAGCCTATAGGCCTATACGTACAAATGCAGTTTGCTGTTCTGCTGTTTTTTTTTTTTTTTTGTTTTTTTTTAATTATTTTTATAATTTTGGTTTTGGTTTTGGTTTTACGGTATTTCACTCATTTCGAGCCGATCGTTAATCAGATGTGGGTGAAAACCTTAGTACCCGGAGAAAAAGCACGTTACCATGTGGCCCGAGAGTGGCGCGAAACACGGCGGTTTTAACCACTTGGCCACGAAGGCCTGTTAATTATACATGTACATGTAGTACTCATCTACATATAAAGGTCTCAGTCGGATGCGCGTCTGACTGGTGATCAGGATGCGGGTTCGATACCTGCCGGGGTCGGCAACATTCTTTCGTGGAGAGTGATCATGAAATCTTTTCTATGCGGTCATTCTCTCCCTTCCGCTGATTGAAGAAGGGCAGTTGTGAGTTTCTGGCGAAAGAATGTGCACTGTACTGGTTTTACGTATACGCTTGCCCAGGAAAAGTGTGGATAGGTAAACTGACCGACTCAAAAGTGACCTAAATAGTGTTGACTGGGCCGTTACAAACAAACTACATATAAAGAAAAGTCGGTGAAGAGCGAAAGCTACAAATTAGCATGCACTTGTCTATGTATCTATCTATCTTCTGATACTGCGTCGGTCACATTTGACCATTACCGCAGGTGTATATAACATACACTCCAGGTTTTGAAGGATGAAAGCCTACACAGTAATCATGTAATTACGGTAGGGATCTTTAACCTGCACAGGGGATGGTTCTCCCTGCACAGTTAACGTCCCGATCCGGAGGACGGTGCACTTTATGATATTCATCCCTGCAAATGATGCCAATGGAGCCTGTTCGGACACCGAAATTTTATCGCCCCTGCCGTGGATCGAACCCGGGACCTCTAGCATCAGAGGCAAGTGCACTAACCACTGAGCTATCACGCTACCACTCAGACCATATGATCAGATTGCGCAGATGCACGCCTAAGTAGGCTAATTTAATTATTATCAGGTAGTCACTAATAATACTGCAATGATCTGTATTTACATGTACACATGTACAGACTGATCAGCATTCTGGATAGTTGAACATACAGGCACCTTTTGATGTGCTGTCGAAATATAGTCAGCTTACTACATGTATCGAACTACATCACCAATAACGAAACATCTTTCAGTAATCCGGTGTGGTCTAGTGGTTAGGATTCCTGGTTTTCACCCAGGCGGCCCGGGTTCGATTCCCGGCACCGGAAAGATATTTTTTACATTTTTTTTTTTTTTCATTTTTTTAGGCGTTTTGGGTTCCATTCTCGGCACAGGAGGCATAATTTTATTAATAATATCATTAATTTTCCAACAAAGAAGAGTTAACAACGCTCTGCATTATTTAATCATATAACAAAGACAGTGACTGAATAAGGCACCTACATGCGGGATATTCGTTTGACTCGCATCGAGGAGAAATACTTAATGAACTAGTTAACCCATTAAATGCTAGTGGGCTCTTCCATTGCTATCTGTTGGACAAGTCCATTCGTCCTATAAGGCGTGGTATGCCTATTTTTTTTTTTTTTTTTTTCTTTCATTTTTATTCTTTTTTTGGCGGAACGTTCCTCTAGCAAACAGTGTACGCCCTGATCAGACGCCGCGTTCTACGGCGTCTGATCTGGGCCTGCAATGTTTGCCAAGGTACCCCTTTAGGGGTTTCCCGCCTTATCCCATTCTTGTCACAGGTTGCATTCCATAAAGCATGAGCGGTCAAATTTTCCCTGTATCAAGGTTTTCACATCTACGCTGCGCATAGATTTACATGTACGTAGGACAATATTCATGCCACTGTGGCTTAGACATCATTATTTCTTGGGTTCGAATCCCCTCCGGACAAACATGACAAAATCAAGTTGAAGATCGGGTATTCAATTCAATGTTCCCTGTCTGATCTTTCCATATTACAATCAACATTGGCTATAGCTGGCTCTAAATACGGAAAAGACTTCTAGTCGGGGATCCTCTGTAGGTGTGCTCAAATATGACAAAAATATGATTTTGCTTTTTGTTTGAATTGAGGTGAAATAATCTTGAAAGGGGCATAAAACCCCCAAAAATAAGTCATAGATTTTCATATTGTCTGCAGCCAAATCTATGTCTCCAAGCCCCGATGGGCGGGGGCCTGATAAATGTAAATGAACCAAACATTTATATAAGTGGCGTACATGTATGAAATACACGAGTCAGGGGCCATCGTTAGCTTAACGAGCTCGTTAGTTGTCAAATGGAAACATTTTAGCAAGTACAATACGCAGCGCATGTACATGACGTAATTGTGACGTCGTATCAACGTCTGTGCGACGTCATGACGTTTATGCAACGTCAACTCTATGTCGGTGCAACGTCATTGCACCGACGTTGGTTTGACCTTGCCCTAGTGACGTGTGCCTGCTGGGTATCTAATAGTCTGGTATTTTTGCTGAAAAAATGCGTGTATCTTTGCGACAGCTACCCAGTATATTAGCATCGGCGTATATTTAATGATAAAAGTTTTAATGAAACGATAACTAACCACATAGTTAGTTTTGAACATCGGGATCAAGAGTTTTAGATGCCTTGGTGTACCTGAATGAGACGGTACATATAATCTTCATGTACACACAGAGACTGATGAACATCCTGGGTGGTTGAACATACAAGTGGTACGGGCCTCCGCGGCCTAGTCGATAAGAGCGCTGACTCTTAATCATTAGGTCTCTCACACATGTGATTCGAGCCCGGCTCGGGTCACATGTGAGACGCCAAGTTCTGCAACGGAAGGTCAAGTGGTTTTTCTCCGGGTACACCGGTTTTTGCCCACCTAAGATTAACGATCGGCTCGATATGAGTGAAATAATCTTGAAAGGGCCATAATACCAAAACCAAAATACAAGTACCTTTTGCTGTGGCTGTCGAAATACTCAGATTATAAATAAGGATATTTGTGTAATAATCCGGTGTGGTCTAGTGGTTAGGATTCCTGGTTTTCACCCAGGCGGCCCGGGTTCGATTCCCGGCACCGGAAGTAAATTTTAGCATTTTGTTTTCTTTTCAGGCGTCCCGGTTTCGATTCGCGGCACAGGCAGCATAATTTTAACATTTTGTTCAGGCATCCCGGATTCGTTTCCCTTCACAGGAATCATATGAATGAATAAGGCACCTACATACGGGGGTATTCGTTGGAATCGCTTCGAGAAGTACAGATAAGAAAACAATAATTATTTGAGTAATTTTCCATTCCATTTTATTTCATCCAAAAGCATTAGCGATCAACTTGTTGACGGGAATCATGCGCTGCGAATATGCCGAATGTCATGTCGTCCTGTTTTACAGTGTACTGTGGTCTCGGTTTCATAATTTCGTGGGCTCGAATCCCCTCCAAACAAACATGACAAATCATTTTGAAGATCGGGTCTTTATTTGCTGACGTTGAAGCTGGTTTTCAATATTTCAAGTAACATTGGCTATAATTGTCTCTAAATACGGAAAAGACTATTGATCTGTGTCATTTCTAGTCGGGTGGTCGGGGTTTGGGGGTCCCGCATGCGTTTTTTTCGTGTGGCGCTGCTCAAATATGAAAATCATTCTACCTTTGTCAATTCCACTCTAAATAGAGAAAGGTTGCGAGGAATTTGTTTTGATTGTTTTGGGTTAATGACACGTCAACTTTTCTGTCGTCTTTCAGAGAAAGGGAGAAAGGGAAAAAGAGAAAGACGAGTTTGTTGATTAGATAAAAGTGGAGGACAGAGGAGAAAGAGGAAAATGAATGGAAGTGTAGAAACAGAAAATAAAATTTCCACCCTCTACCCTAACCTGCAGCAAGGACAGCAGGTCTTGTCCAATTATAAGTTTGTTTGTTTGTTTGATTGTTTGATTTAAGGTTTAACGTCCCCGTCAACACTTTATAGGCCATTTTATAGACGATGCTTCTAAGTCTTGATCTCAAGCCCTACCGTCAATTTAGATATGCTTTCAATAGCAAAAGTATTCTTAATCTTGCTCTGATCATAGCAAACCATTCATGACATACATGTACAGTGTTTCGGTGGTAAGTGTGGTTAATGTAAGGGCGATAACTATTTGATAAAATGTAAATTGTATACATAAGAGTAAATGCTCTTACGACAATGGTTTTGAATGTTAATAGGGGTTATCTTAGGACAATTTTGTGTCGTCTCCCAGAGAAACGGAGAACAGAGACAGAAGATACAGTAGAGGGACAGAGGAGAAAGAGGAAAATGAATGGAAGTGTAGCAACAGAAAATAAAATTCCACCCTCTACCCTAACCTGCAGCAAGGACAGCAGGTCTTGTCCAATTATAAGTTTGTTTGTTTGTTTGATTGTTTGATTTTAGGTTTAACGTCCCCGTCAACACTTTATAGGCCATTTTGGAGACGTTGCTTCTAAGTCTTGATCTCAAGCCCTACCGTCAATTTAGATATGCTTTCAATAGCAAAAGTATTCTTAATCTTGCTCTGATCATAGCAAATCATTCATGACATACATGTACAGTGTTTCGGTGGTAAGTGTGGTTAATACATAAGAGAAAATGCCCTTACGACAATGCTTTTGAATGTTAATAGGGTTTATCCTATGGACAATTTTGTGTCGTCTCCCAGAGAAACGGAGAACAGAGACAGAAGATACAGTAGAGGAGAAAGAGGAAAATGAAAGAAAATGAAGAAAAAGAAGTAAACAAAAACATTTCAATCTACGCTAACCTGCTGCAATGACAGCAGGCCTTGTCCAACTGAAATCCAATATCAGTTGAACGCCCAGGTGACAAAAGATACGTGACATGTTCGCCTCAACCCCTGTTGCACTTGAAAACTTGTCCGAGGCAGAGGAAGTTCAAGAAACTGAGTGTTGCTCATATCACTATCGTTGTTCGAGTCAGAGAAGTTTCATTGCACTATTTCGGTATTAAGACCACCAAAAATTAAGACTAATTCTCCTTTGCATTGAAAATTTCACCGCTGAAAAAAAAACCCGAATATTTTTAGATAAAAAATGTGATATTTTCCTTGTCACTTCTCAAAATACAGATTGTGGGTACACGTTAGATAGAGGCGGTTCTAACGAGTACCCACAATCTATATTTTAGAGCAAAAATAAGAAAAATAAGGTATACCCCTGTAAACCTCAGTTTTACCATATAGATTTGAATTTCAAGAGGTTAGAATTATTTAGGCGTGTTTTCATGATGAGAAAGCATATTTGAAAGATTTCAGTCATTCTTCTTGTGTCTTTTCCGCACTCGGTGTCTTCTATAATCAGACCACATTTGAGACCGTTCAAAAGTGGTCTTAAAATCACTTTTGAATAATTCCAAATGTGCTCTTATAAGAGGCATTTTACTGTAAATGAATCATTCTTAGGAAAATATTGCCATGTGGGATAGTATGCTCTAAACTGATATTTCGGATCAATTGTTATTTTTATTACAGTGTCTTCTAGAAACAGACCACATTTGAGACTGTTCAAAAGTGGTCTTAAAATCACTTTTGAATAATTCCAAATTCTTATTAGGCATATTACTGTATATGAATCATTATTAAGATTATACAGCCATGTGAGATAACATGCTCTCTTACCTTGCCTTGGTGTAACTGAATGCAAAACAACCAACCAGACGGTACATATAATCTTTATGTAAACGCAGAGACTGGTGGGCACCCTGGGTGGTTGAACATAGGAGTACCAAACTGAAGACATCTTTCATAGTCAGAGTAAGCAAATTACAAATCCATCAATAACGTTCACAATAAATAGTTATCCGGTGTGGTCTAGTGGTTAGGATTCCTGGTTTTCACCCAGGCGGCCCGGGTTCGATTCCCGGCACCGGAAGTACAATTTTAGCATTTTATTCAGGCGTGCCGGGTTCGATTCTGTTCACAGGCAGCATAATTTTAGAAACAAAAAATTTGTTTGTTTGTTTGCATTGGAGTTTAACGGCCCAGTCAACACCATCTTAGGTCATTTTTGAGCTGGTCAGTTTACCTGGACAGGCTTATATGTAAGCGGTTAACCAGTACGGTGCACATTCTTTCGCCAGAAACTGACAACTGCCCTTCTTGAATCAGTGGAAGGGTAGGAATGACCGTAGAAAAGATTTCATAAACAAAATCTCCACGAAAGAATGTTGCCGACCCCGACAGGTATCGAACCCGCGTCCTCCTGATCACCAGTCAGACGAAACATAAGGTAAAGTTCTTACATTAAGACCATCCTCAAAACTGTTCAAAAGTGGACTTTGAGACCACTTTCGAACAGTCCCAATGGTGGTCTCACTCTAGAAGCTTCTTGGTGTAGAAAACACAAAGAAAGAACAAGTGAAATGTTTATTTTTAAGGGATTATGACCAATTCTTTCAGCAATGGAAGCGACTTTTCGTCTTTTCAACCATAGTGGAGACAGAACCAGGGATAAATAAATATTTGCTTTCACTCCGATTCGAACCCACGCACAGATGCGGCGACGTCGCCTAGCACTGCAGTGGCCGACGCCCTTACCTACTGCGCTACAGAGGTATCCCCAGAAAAGCAGTATGCGAGCATCCTCAGTTTTTCTGCAGGATGCCTCTGTACCGCAGTAGGTAAGGACGTCGGCCACTGCAATGCTAGGCGACGTCGCCGCATCTGTGCGTGGGTTCGAATCGCAGTGAAATGTTTTAAATATGATAGATTGAGGGTTAACGTCCCCGTTAACACTATTTAGGTCATTTATCGAGACTTTGTTGCCAATTTGGTGGGCTTTCTACCCGATGTTGATTTCAAACCCTTCCGCCAATTTAAATATGCTTGTAAAAGCAAAAATAATCTTAAACTTTGTTGGTCTTAGTAGATATCATTCATGACAGCGCCAGCCGTGGTCAGGTGATTAACGATTATGTAAGGGCGATAGCTAATAGATTAAAACGAAAAGTGTAAATGTAAAAGTAAATGCCCTTGCCACCGTGCGCTGATTTTTGGATCGTCTCCCAGACAACTTGAGAAAATAGACAGAAGATTTGTTTTGTTTGTTTGTTTGAATCAACATTATTTAGGCCATTTTGGTGACGTTGGGATTTTAAGCGACATTTAGATGTATGACATCTCAAGACCTGCCGCCCAATGAAACAAAAGGCTTATATGCATCACACCACACACGGTTTACCAGTACTCATGTGTGGTCAGTTTCAGCTCTGCGTGGAAAAATCCTGCAGCCAAATCTATTTCTCCAAGCTCCAATAGGTGGGGCGAAATAGACAGAAGAGGTAGCAGAACAGATAAATGAGCGGGATAGGGGAACAAGGGGAAAATAAAAGAAAGTGAAGAAAAGGAAGGAATAAACACACACAGTTCCAGTCTTCGCTAACCTACTGCATGGACAGCAGGACTTGTCCTACTGAAATCCAATATCAGTTGAACGCCAAGGTGACAAAAGATACGTGTCATCTTCGCCTCACCTCCTGTTGCACTTGAAAGATTGTTCGAGGTAGAGGAAATTCAAGAAACTGAATGTTGCTCATAGCACTATCGATGTTTGAGTCGGAGAAAGTTGACTGCACTATTCCGGTATTACGACCACCTAAAATTAAGACTAATTCTGCTTTAAAAAGCTCATTATGAAGATTGCAGTCTACGTTTTTCTCCACACAATGTCCTCTGGTAAGGGGCCACCTTTAGGACTGTTCAAAAGTGATCTTAAATACCACTTTTGAGCAATCCCAAATGTGGTCTTTATAGGAATTTTACTGTACATGCTTGCTTGAATTGAGGTTAACGTACCCTCAACACTATATATGTCGTTTCGGAAATGTTGCTTTTAGTTTTGTTGAACTTTTAGCCGGAATTGATATGAAATGACATCTCGGGCTCTGCCACCCAATGAACCCAAAACGATTTATATGCTTGGAGGTCCGACTCATACCACATTGCCTGGGCAGGCTTAGACCTTCTAAGCGGTTTACAAGTAATCATGTGCGTTCGGTTACAGCTCTACGTGGAAGCACCTTACAGCCCAATCTAATTCTCCAATCCCCAATGTACGGGGTCCTGTTAAATGTAGGTGAATGCAATGCAATAACCAAATATTTATATAAGTGTTGTACATGTTTGAAATACAAGGGCCTATGAAATACAAGTGCCAGAGGTCATCGTTAGCTTAACGACCTCGTTAATTGTGAAATTAAAAACAGTTCTAGCAAGTACAATATCTAATATTCTGGAAAAAAATGTGTAAAAGCTACTCGCAAAGCTACATGTACTCACATATTTAAGCAAACGCATTAGCATATCAGCTATATTTAATGATCAAAGCTTTAATGATACGTTAACTAACCACATCGTTAGTTTTGTACATTGGTATCACGAATTTGATTTGGCGTAAAAAAAAAATAGCTGTGTTTCTAGTAACATGCTGAAAAAGATTTTTGTCGTTAGGTAGGAGAACTTTTTTTATTATTTTTTTTTTCCCCGAAAAAGAAAACAAAATCAAAAATCAGGGTCGGGCCTGTATTTTTTATATGTTTTTGTATATGTACTTTTTTTTTTTTTTTTTGATACGAAAATAGTCAGGTTGAGACTTGCACTGAATATCATTATTCATTTTAGTTACTTAAAAAAAAGTCACCTCTGTATTTTGTAGGTACTAGATGCCAAAATCTACAAAAATATACTGCAAAGACGACACTGGGTAAGGTCGGAATTGAAAATGGTAGGGTCGGTGTTTAAATTCTTATTTTATTCTTTTGTGGAGTCGCGTCAGAAGCAGGGTCTGTCGGGTTAGCGGAAACACGGCACTTATTTAAGAAATAGATCAGCTCTAACTGTGATTTGTTGTGTAATAAATCACAGTCTGGAGGTCAGTTGTAAAGTAGACAAATCACGAGCGCGTAGCGCGCGTGATTTGTCTACTTACAACTGACCGACAAACTGTGATTTATTACCCAACAAATCACTGGCTAGAGCTGATCTATTTCGATTCTAACACGCTGAAAATCGGCAATAATGTTGTTGTTTCCTTCAAAATCTCACAACTTTTCGCCATTGTTAGAAGAAATCCCGCTAAAATTATCGACTGAAACACATGCATTTATATCCTTTTCTCGATGCGAGAAAATGACGTTACACCGTCTAACGTAAAGTTAATCGACTAGTGACGTCATAAATTTGCAGTTTTAATGACGTCACACGTCACGCTCTTCCGAGCTGTGATTTGTTGCAGAATAAAACACAGTTATTTTACATTGCCTATATAGGCGCGCTGTGTTAGAATAGGCCTTAGATGTCTTGGTGTACACGAATGCAAGACAACCAATCAGACAGTGATCTACATTTACATGTAGAGACTGATCAGCATTGTGGGTTGTTGATCATACAAGTATCAAACTGAAGGTACCTTTTCCTGTGCTGTCGAAATAGTCTGAGTAAGCCAATAATTACAAAGCCACAAACACGTTTAACTTATATAGTAATCCGGTGTGGTCTAGTGGTTAGGATTCCTGGTTTTCACCCAGGCGGCCCGGGTTCGATTCCCGGCACCGGAAGCATAATTTTAGCAACAAAGAATTTGTTTGTTTGCATTGGAATTTAACGGCCCGGTCAACACCATTTTAGGTCATTTTTAGCCGGTCAGTTTACCTATCCACACTTTGCCTGGGCAGGCTTATTCGTAAGCGGTTAACAATTCCAGTGCACATTCTTTCGCCAGGAACTGACAACTGCCCTTCTTGAATCAGTGGAAGGGTAGGAATGACCGTAGAAAAGATTTCCACGAAAGAATTTGCCGACCCCGACAGGTATCGAACCCGCGTCCTCCTGATCACCAGTCAGACGAAACATATAGTAAAGTTTTTACATTAAGACCATCCTCAAAACTGTTTAAAAGTGGACTTTGAGACCACTTTCGAACAGTCCCAATGGTGGTCTCACTCTAGAAGCTTATTGGTGTAGAAAACACAAAGAACAAGTGAAATGTTTTATTTTTAAGGGATTATGACCAATTCTATCAACAATGGAAGCGACTTTTCCTCTTTTTAACCATAGTGGAGACAGTACCAGGGATAAATAAATATTTGCTTTCACTGCGATTCGAACTCACGCACAGATGCGGCGACGACACTTAGCACTGCAGTTGCCGACGTCCTTACCTACTGCGCTACAGAGATATCCACAGAAAAGCACTATATGAACATCCTTTTCTGGGGATGCCTCTGTACCGTAGTAGGTAAGGACGTCGGCCACTGCAATGCTAGGCGACCGCATCTGTGCGTGGGTTCGAATCGCAGTGAAATGTTTTAAACTTGATAGATTGAGGGTTTACGTCCCCGTTAACACTATTTAGGCCATTTTGGAGACGCTGCTGCCAATTTTGTGGGCTTTCTACCCGACGTTGATTTCAAATCCTACCGCCAATTTAAATATGCTAATAATCTTAAACTTTGTTGGTCTTATCCGCCGGTCAGGTGATCAACGATTGATGTAAGGGCGATAGCTAATAGATTAAACGAAAATTGTAAATGAAAGAGTAACCTTGCCACCATGCGCTGATTTCCTTGTGGACCACCATATAACCAGACAACTTGAGAAAATAGACAGAAGATTTGTTTTTTTTTTTTCGTTTGCTTGGATTGAGGTTTAAAGTCCCCGTCAACATTATTTAGGTCATTTTGGTGACGTCGCGATTTTTAACCGACACCGAGATGAATGACATCTCAATGACACCAAATGCTTAAATGCATCACAAAACGTTGCCTGGGCAGGCTTTGTTCTTTTTAAACGGTTTTCCAGTACTCATGTGTGGTCAGTTTCAGCTCTGCGTGGAAGCAGCATGCACACTTATCTATTTCTCCAAGCCCCGATAGGTGGGGCGAAATAGACAGAAGATGTAGTTTTTTTTTTTTTTGGTTTGGGTTTTACGGCCCTTTCAAGATTATTTCACTCATATCGAGCCGATCGTTAATCATAGGTGGGCGAAAACCGGAGTACCCGGAGAAAAACCACCTGACCTTCCGTTGCAGAACTTGGCGTCTCACACGTGACCCGAGCGAGGCTCGAACCCACGGCGGTGAGAGACCTAATGACTAAGAGTCAGCGCTCGTATCCTTTAGGCCACGGAGGCCCGTTAGAAGAGGTAGTAGAACAGATAAATGAGCGGGATAGGGAGAAAGTGGAAAATGAAAGAAAGTGAAGAAAAGGAAGGAATAAAAACAATAAAACACACACACACACACACACACACACACACACACACACACACACACACACACACACACACACACACACACACACACACACACACACACACACACAGTTGCACTCTTCGCTAACCTGCTGCAAGGACAGCAGGCCTTATCCAACTAAGTCCCACAAAATTGGAAGCAACGTCTCCAAAATGACCTTTACAGTGTTGACGGGGACGTTAAACCTCAAATCAACCAACCAACCAACCTTATCCAACTATAAGCCAATATTAGTTAGACGTCCAAGTGACACCTTCGCCTCACCCAATGTTGCCCTTGAAATATTGTTCGAGGTAGAGAAAGTGCAAGACACTTAGTGGCTCATAGCACTATCGATGTTTGAGTCAGAGAAGTTTCACTGCACTATTCCGCTATTAAGACCACCTAAAGCCTTTAGAAAGCACATTTGAAAGGTTTCAGTCCAGGTTTTGCCAACCGCTGATTAACGACCGGCTCGAAATAAGTTGAATAATTTTGAAAAAGCCGTAAAAATCAATCAGTCATATATTCTGATGTAGAGACTGATCAGTATTCTGGGTTGTTGAACATACAAGTACCAAACTGAAGGCACCTTTTGCTGTGCTGTCGAAATAGTCTGAGTAAGCCAATAATTATAAATTCATCAAAAACACTATCCATATACAGTAATCCGGTGTAGTCTAGTGGTTAGGATTCCTGGTTTTCACCCAGGCGGCCCGGGTTCGATTCCCGGCACCGGAACAATAATTTTAGCGATTTTTTCAGGCGTCAGGGTTCGATTCCCGGCACTGCAAGCATAATTTTAGTATTAATTTTCCAACAAAGACGATTTTTACGTCGCCATCACGAACACACGCCTGTATAATTATGACCCTGTTGAACCTCACATTTATAAAGTAAAACTGGGGTTTACAGGGCTAAACCTTATTTGTTTTTACATTTCCTAAACATTTTTCGTACCAATCATGCTATTTCCGGAGAACAGCAATCAATCAGTCATATATTTTCATAATACAGTAGAAATTCGATGGCTCGAACACCGATGGCTCGTTTACCATGGATGAGTCGAACCCATTCTTGAGCCCCTAGCGAAATCCTCTACATAAGAAATAGTGGGGGATAATTAAGGAGATTTTAGGCTTTTATCTTGCAAATGTATGCTGTGTGTACTCATTAGAAGCGCCTCGATGAGGCGATTCTAATGAGTACACAAAGCATACTTTTTCATTCTAGAACACCGAAAAGATGTATAAAAGTATCTCGTTATGCATCCTGACTGTAACCTCAGTGGCTCGAACTACCCCTGTCTCGAACAGATTTTCGAGGTCCCAAAGGTGTTCGAGCCCTTGAAGTTCGACTGTTTTATCTTCAATAACTTGCCAATACGACAACTGTACAGCTTGCTAGATTTGAGGTTTAACGTCTCTCACAACACTATATATGTCACTTTCAATTTTGTGGAACTTTTACCAGGCATTGAGATGATATCATATCTCAAGCCCAGCCGCCCAATGAACCCAGAAGGGTTTATATACATGGAGGTCCGACTCGCACAAGATTGCGTGGGCAGGCTTAGACCTAAGCGGTTTACCAGTATTCGTGTGCAGCTCTGCGTGGAAGCACTATATACAGCCCAATCTATTTCTCCAAGCCTCGATGGTCGGGGCCTGTCAAATGTAAATATACCAGGACAGATGAATACAATGCAATACGCAAACATTTATATACTCAGATTAAATGAAAACGCACCACTTTTAGAATTTTGATTTCTTTAGTTTAAGGTAAAAATGACTGACTTTTTCAACTGATAAATACGGTATTGTAAAGTTGTCACCGAAGCATGAGTTTGTTGACATACTGCATGATTTTCATGATGTGCATGTGTACGTGCAAAATGCAAAACTTGCAAAATTTTCGTAATCACGACGTTTTGGGCACTTTCTTTACAGTCATTATAAGGTCCGCATTCTTTACGTTAATAGCCCACAAAACGCTTTCATTCCACCAAGCTGCAGAGCGTATGGGTTGTTCGCACACTTCGAGTGCTCGATTGGTTGAAAGGCACAACGCTACGGGGTCTGTGGACGATAGACAACGATGCTGTAACTCTGTCGTGAGTCTGTGGATAAGTTAGTGATAAACGTGATCAAATGCTGTAAATATTGTGAATCAATTAAAATTTTAGTTATAGTAATAGTTGTGCGTTTTCGTTGAACCTGAGTATAGAAGTGTTGCACGCTCGTACATGCAGTATGAAATACAAGAGCCAGGGTCATCGTTAGCTTATCGAGCTCGTTAGTTGTCAAATTGACAACAGTTCTAGCAAGTAAAATATATACTATTCTGGTATTTGTTGCTGAAAAAATGTGAGTAGCTTTGCGAGTATCTTGCAAGCTGCTCGCAAAGCTACCCACATGTTTTAGCAAACTCATTTGCATATCACCTATATTTAATGATAACAGTTTTAATGATGCATTAACTAACAACAACATTAGTTTTGAACATCGGGATCAAGACTTTTAGATGCCGTGGTGTATATGAATGCAAGGCATTCAATCAGACGGTACATATAATCTTCATGTACATGTAGAGACTGATCAGTATTCTGGGTGGTTGAATATACAAGTACCAAACTGAAGGCACCTTTTGCCATGCTGTCAAAATAGTCAGAGTAAGCAAATTACAAATTCATCAATAACATTAACCAGGCGCATTAATCCGGTGTGGTCTAGTGGTTAGGATTCCTGGTTTTCACCCAGGCGGCCCGGGTTCGATTCCCGGCACCGGAATGGTAATTTTAAATTATTTTCAGGCGTCCGGGTTCAATTCCCGGCACTAAATAATAATTTCAGTATCAATTTTCCAACAAAGACGATTTTACACCTCTGCATATTTTTTATCAATGTGTCAAACCATGTATCAAATACAGTGACTGAATAAGACACCTGCATGCGGGATATTCATTGGAATGGCATCGAGGCGCACAGATAAAGAAAAACAATAACTAATTAATGAATCCAATTCTTGTCACACTATTTCATCTAAAAGCATTGCCCTGCATCACGGTTTACTCACATCAGCTTCAACGTGAATCACATGCGCTGCGCATATGCCGAATGTCAAGTCCTGTTTTACATGTGCAATATACGTAGCCCCCGGCCATAGGGGCTTGAAGAAATATATGGGCGGCATGATGCTTCCACGCAGAGGTGAATCCGGCCCGCACACTAGTACTGGTAAACCGCTTAGAGGATCTAAGCCTGTCCAGGAACCGCGGTGCGAGGTGGACAGTCCATGCTCATAAACCCCATTGGTTTCATTGGGCGACAGGGCTTGAGATGTCATTTCATCTCAATGTCGGATAAAAGTCCCACAAAATTGGAAGCAACGTCTCCAAAATGACCTTTACAGTGTTGACGGGGACGTTAAACCTCAAATCAAACAAACGGAGGACAACATCGATAAACCATATTAAATATGCCGGCATCATAATTTCATCGTATCACGAAAACACGCCTATTCAAGTACAGGTACATTGTAAAGTTTACCACCGAAAAAACGACAATTTTCAGATTTTTTCTTATTTCTGCTCAAAATATAAATTGTGGGTGCACGTTAGAACCGCCTCGATGAGGCGGTTCTAACGAGTACCCACTGTCTCTATTTCAGAACAATAATAAAACAAATAAGGTTTACCGCTGTAAACCCCAATTTTACTATATAAAAGTGGGGTTCAAGGGGGTCAGAATTATTTAAGCGTGTTTTTCACCCCGGACAAACATGACAAAATCAAGTTGAAGATTGGTCTTTATTTGTTGACGTGGAAATCAATGTTCCCTATTACAAAAACAACATTGGCTCTTCGGACGAGACTAATCTTTGTCATTTCTAGTCGGGGGTCCCCGTAAACGATTTCCCGTGGCGCTGCTCAAATATGCTTGTTATAGAGAAAGGCTGCAAGGGATTTCTTTGTTGTTGGTGGCTCTTTTGTTTGTTTGTATTGGAGTTTAACGGCTCAGTCAACACTATTTTAGGTCATTTTTGAGCCGGTCAGTTTGCCTATCCACACTTTTCCTGGGCAGGCTTATATGTAAGCGCTTTGCCAGTTTTGTTTTATTTGATTTGAGGTTGAATGTCCCCTTCAACACTTAATAGGTCATTTTGGATACGTTGCTTCCAATTTTGTGGGATTTTTACCCACATTGAGTGCACATTTTTCGCAAGAAACTGACAATTGCCCTTCTTGAATCAGCGGAAGGGAGAGAAGGACCGTAGAAAAGATTTCATGATCAATCGCCACGAAAGAATGTTGCCGATCCCGGCAGGTATCGAACTCGCGTCCTCCTGATCACGAGTCAGACGCGCATCCGACTGAGCTACCGCGGGGTCGGCAGAGGCGGCTCTAACTAATGAGCACCGACAACTTAAGTAAAAATAGGTTTGGAATTTAAATAAGAAAAAAATTGCAAATGTTAGCTTCGGCGGTAAAAAAGAACGTACTATATGTTTATGACATGGGAGTGGTATCCTATTGAAAGGGGTCGGACGAGGGGTGAGGGATACCCCACTCTCACAAAGTTAACGAAAACACAAAAAACTAGAATTGACCTCCTGGAATTTATTCGGATGGGAACC
This sequence comes from Lucinisca nassula, assembly GCA_963580285.1. Classification (NCBI taxonomy): domain Eukaryota; kingdom Metazoa; phylum Mollusca; class Bivalvia; order Lucinida; family Lucinidae; genus Lucinisca; species Lucinisca nassula. Next base: position 59,635,457 of record OY757023.1, read on the forward strand.
TTGTGTTCAGCAATTATTTGAATGAAGAAAAAATGTACCTTTTCCGGTGCCGGGAATCAAACCCGGGCCACCTGGGTGAAAACCAGGAATCCTAACCACTAGACCACCCCGGATTACTGTCACAGAAAGCTCAGTGATGGGTATATGTACGTAGTTTAAGCTCAATGGCTGGAATGTAAATTTGATCGGAACGGGTAGTTCGAGATACCGAGGGTTGATTATAGCAAGGTGCTAGGGGGTATAGTTCGAACAAATTGACCTGAGACTGACCTTTATGTAAGGAATAAATTAGTAAATGCTATCGCCTTATTCGTGGGCTTTCGTAAACTTCTCGTGAATTGTCGGCATCTCGTTTACCCATTTACCGACCTCTATGTATTGTATAACAATATCGCTATCTTCGGAAAACGACGAAGATAAATACATGCATTCAGTCTGGTGTGAAATTATGTTAATAGAGTTCACCAGTCTCAGGTCAATTTTTTCGAGCTATACAGTAAAATTCTTGTATTATGACCACCTTTGGGGCTGTTCAAAAGTGGTCTTTAAGACCACTTTTGAACAGTCCCAAGGGTGGTCTCTGACCAGCTGACACTGTATGCAGAAATAACTGATTTCAGGTGGTTTTAATAGCGGAAGTTTACTGTATTACCTTTTTTTTCGTCCCCGTCAACACTATTTCGTTCATTTTCGAGTACGCGGGACTTTTACCCGAGATTGAAATGAAATGACATCTCAATCCGTACCGGACGGTCCGAATCGCACCACTTTGCCTGGGTTACATGTACGAGGACTGTTCAAATATGAATGCAAGTAGAACGTTTTCTCATGCACTAATGCGGAAATCACCTGGAAATAAATATCACAGCGTAGAAAAACATTTTACCTATACATTGATACCAAAATTGTTAAAATCCGTCCACTTTAGCCATGTATATCGTTCGATAAACACTGTCTACTCTTGTATACTAATACAAAACATGGTTGGAAGAAGGTCAGAGTACGCCGTTGAAATACGGTCCTATATTAAGAATCGTTGTATTCTTGGTATACGGTGCAAAGACATTTTTGATGAAATATGTTCGGTTTATGGGCATAATGAAATGTCTTTTCCGACAGTTGTAAGAAATTCAGCTGTGGGCCAGGCTGTGCACCACATGATCGTCGGCCGAAAAGAGCAACACCTGCCAAGATAGTTGCTAGAGTGAAAGAAATAGTTGCTACCGATGCACGATACACCACTAGGCAAATAGCTAGTATGGTTGGCATCTCAATAGGAGCAGCTCATACAATTCTGAAACGGGATTTGAAAATGAGAAAGATCTGTGCTAGATGGATTCCCCATCTGTTGACAGATGAGCAGAAAAAGACACGAGTTCAATGCGCCAAGATTGTGCTTAAAAAGTTTCCAAATTACAATGCACGGTCTTTCGCTAATGTCGTCACAGGTGACGAGACGTGGGTTCACTTTTTTGAGCCAAAACGAAAGGTTCAGAACAAAATATTGGCAACAAAGTATTGCAAAAGACCATGCATTGCAAAGCGGACCATGAGCGTCAAGAATGTAATGTATGCCATATTCTTTTCAAATCAGGGCCCTGCTATTCAGGTTGCTGTGCCTAAAGGCAAATCTGTAAATGCGAAGTTTTTCAAGAATAAAGTTCTTCGAAAATTGAAGAAATATTTCAAAGAACGAAGACCCGCAACTGCATGATTTGGCCAATGTCAGATTGCTACATGACAATGCGTCACCGCACAAGGCGTTCATTGTGCAAGCAGGAAAAGGTTGTTGAACTCCCTCACCCCCCGTATTCCCCCTGACCTTGCCCCGTGTGACTTTTTTGTTCCCGCGGCTGAAAAAATACCTTTCTGGTCGAAAATTTGTACAGCGCAAACACCTCGGTTCTGCAATATTCCAGTGCCTTCATAGTATACCTCAAAAAGACTACCAAAATACATTCAATGATTGGATCAGAAGACTGAAAGTTTGTATATCTGTTAAAGGGGAATATTTTGAGGGGACAAAATAAATTTTTCATCGAAATCTATCACGAAATCATTTTTATGTGCTTAGTTGCATTCATATTTGAACAGTCCTCGTATATGTGTAGCTTAGACCTAAGCGGTTAACCCGAACTCATGTGCGGTCGGCGTCAGCTGCAGCTCTGCGTGGATGCATCATGCAGCCCAATTCATTTCTTCAAACCCCGATGGGCTGGGACCAATTAAGATGTATAGTATAGATATTTTCGAGTTTCTGTATTGATTGGAGGTCACCCTTATATAACTCCAGATCAACACTAACCTGAGGTCAATTAGTCCAGTTGCCAAACCTCGATTTGGCCTGTGACCTGGAAGTTTGTGCCGCATAAAATTTTACTGTTGTTTTCACTTCTTGATACCTTCCGGATAAAGAAACCGAGTGATGCCACCCTGGTATTATTGAGCATTTTGAAATATTCAAGATTGCGGACAAAATGGCGGAAATAGTGTAAACTCCATGAAATTACATGTACGTGTGTAGAGCCAATAAATATTCTTTCATGTTGAAATTCATGTTCATTATTGTTGTTTTCACTTCTTGATACCTTCCGGATGAAGAAACCGAGAGATGCCATCCTGGCGTCGTTGAGCATTTTGAAATATTCAACATGGCAGACAAAATGGCGGAAATTATAGTGTAAAATTCATGAAATAATGTGTTTGTAGAGCCAATAAATTTTCTTTCATGTTGAATTTCATGTTTATTATTGTTGTTTTCACTTCTTGATACCTTCCGGATGAAGAAACCGAGTGAAGCCACCTTGGCATCATTGAACATTTTGAAATATTCAAGATGGCGGACAAAATGGCGGAAATAGTAAAAAAATCCATGGAATTACGCGTTTGTAGAGCCAACAAATATCCTTTCATGTTGAAATTCGTGTAAATTTGTCCGGAGAGTCCCAGTAATGAAAAATATTTACTTTGTCACCTGATCAATGGGTTGAGAATAAACTAATGCGCCCAAATAGGCCGTCTGTATAACAATTACTTATACATGTATATGGTAACTATCATGGAGACATGGGTCATATTAGCTATATCATGTTCTATCCATATCGAAACACGTTTCAGTTTTATAAGAGCTTAAATAATATACATTACATTGACACAAAACGTTCACACAACGTTGAAAAATACAGCGCTACAAACTTACTTTTTCGTTAAAGTGACGTCAAAATTACGTCACTTCGCCTATAAAGTGACGTCAGGATCGCGCCACCTCGTCTATCACCTGTTTCTTGACAGATCATTGCTACAAAGTGATTTCTGACTTCTACAAAGCGATAGCAGATAATACGCATAAATATCACGTTTTGAGGAGTCATAGTTGTTTAAGAATCATCCAATTTTGCAGTCACCTTGTTTCATAACGAATAAATCGAAAAATAGTTGAATTTCCGCGCGCGCGCGTGCGCGTGTGTGTGTGTGTTTCATTTCTATCTTGCATTACCCTTGCCAATCCAGGCAGTTTTGTTTTATTGTATTATTAATATTATCACTTTCATGCAGCCGATGTCCGTTATCATGACGATTGTAGAAAATCGTTCGCGAGAAATCAGGCTGATAAGTCAAAGAAGGTTTCTACTTACACAGAGAGTAAAGACATATCCTTTGATCCCGTAATCTGATAAACATCTCGTTTGGACGTCTGTAGATATTTTTACCCTATACAAAGAGCATACTGGTTCTGTATTGTCACGTCGTCGCCTTGTTGAACGTATTATAGACGTCTTTGAAGGCGATATGGTTATGTTTTCAATTACCGGTCTCGCTAATGTACTCTTATTCCGTGATAGAGCTGCAGAGGTTCTTAGGTTAGTTGATGACGAAGAGGTTGACGTATCGTGCAATAAAATAGCAAAGCAGATCATTAAAGAGTCAAAGATATTAGTGCCAGAAACGGACATATAGAACTCGAATTGACGAGGAAACAATTTCTGAATCCACGGCTCCTACATTTACGAAGTTGCTTTCATTGGTATCTAGTAAACTAAATTCTACTCGTACTGCAGCCATGCCTGGAAACATGATAACAAGCTGTGTTACAAATCGGCCAAAACCACTTCAGATAGCTCTTGGCATACTTGTAAGAGAGAAAGCCCTTATAGAAACATTTTATGGCTTTGGGATTACGTGCCCTTATGACGAGGTCCTCAGATTTAAATCATCAGCTCAGAAATCCGCATCATTAGACAGGACCAAATGTCCGATATGGAATTCCGAGGCTGTTCCTATACAAGTTGTTGCTGACAATTTTGACGCCAATATTTCGTCACAAAATGGGCTTCGGTCAACACATGCACTTGCACTGATACTAACTCAGCTCCAGCCTTATGTCCCAGATGATATAGAAAGCATTCCCTAAAGTGCAGTCAAACTTTTCTTCGGACATTGAAATAGAGTATTATAATGGTCCAAAGAAGCCAAATACACCAGACATAGAAGCCAAAGGTAATATTTTGCCACTGAAAGTGTTAGCACAACAAAACCTAGCCAAGAGAAGAGCTGGTGATGTCGATTTGGCATTTATGCAAAATGTCAATAGTGAAAATGCATGTCCAGAGTTTGGTGGTTTCAATACAAAGCTGGCTCGCGAGCAAGGCCAGAGCATACAACCAGCTTCTAAAGTTATGTACGCACCACTTCTTGATATGACACCATCAGATCCTGATACAATGATGACCGCTATGGTACAAGCGCAGAAGCTCACCAACGAAATTGACCAGACTTTTACGGTTTTCACGGCTGACCAACAACTTTATCGTGTCATGGTCAATGCAATGTGGGCAAACCCAGACACGTTTTCTCATTTTGTTCCTAGACTTTGTCGGATACATATGCTTATGAGCTTCGTTGGCTGCGTAGGGACATTAATGGTAAAAAGTGGTTTTGAAGAAATCTTGAAAGTTGCTTTCGAGGGCGTCCCTCGCATGCTTTCTGGTAAAAACTTTCCACAAAATGTGAGGGCTCTCCAACTTGTTACCGAAGAATTGTTACGTGGCAAATTTGACGAAACTGAAGATATGAATCGTCTGATGGATGTTAAGAAGACGCGGCTTCTAAGAACGACACTACTAAAGCGTGGGTAACCTGCCTCATAAGACCAGTGTTGATTATGATTATGTTTGCAAGAGCAGAGAGAGAGGCTGATTGGCCATTGCATCTTTGTGCTGTAAATGAAATGATGCCATATTTCTTTGCAGCTGGGCATATGAATTATGCTAGGTATGGTCAGTATTATTTAAGATCGATGGAGCGCCTACCAAAGGATGTGTTAGACAGGTTCCTTAAAAGTTAATACTTGATGCGTCACCAGTCAGGGTTGTAGAATGGGCTGTGGTCCGACATGTTCAGTGAAACCACATTTATGAGTTACGGGTATGGACCAGGGGGGTTGATAGGCATACTCTTAATGAGTCAGCTATGAAACGATGGGCTATAAGTCTTTAAGTCTGTAGTAGACTAGTGAAAGATATAGCGGATCTGAAAGATGCAGATTCAGACGGATCAGTTTTGGTTCACAAGAAAGAAATGACAAGTCGTATTGAAGCTGATACAAAGGACAGAGAAAAGATCAGAGAAAAGCTTAAAACCTGTATCGATCCTCTGTGTATGGAAGGGCAGCCCCAAGGCTTTGTAAATATAGTCAGTGGCAGAATAAGCACACCTTCGGTTAATCTTGATCAGGCTTTATCACACGGTGTAAAAATGATGGACAACTTTGAAAAAGGCTGGCTCAAAATTTTCTATAATACGCTGACGTTAAAGGTTGTCACTGTGGCAGACAGTAAGAAAACAGTTAAGGTCGGAGCAGGAAAGACTTTTGACACACAGCTTATTTATATCAGAGTTATGGGAGCAATGGCTTCAAGAGAGATTGATCTGGCTAGTGTATTTCATCACGAGTTAGCTCCTATTCCTACGAGGAATTGTGGCCAAGAAAAATCGATTTAAGATTTAAGCCCCCCCCCCCCCCCCCCCCCAGTCGAATTCGTTTCCGCGGACCGTTCCAAGGCGGTTCTTCTGCCGCAGTTTGTTTTTGTTATGGGTTGTCTTTGGGTGATTGTGTTGCTTGTGTTATTTTATTTTGGATAGCCTATTGGCCATTTTGTGGGAAAGTAACTGTCATTTTTGCTTTCCGCTATTGATGCTTCCATTAGGGTCTGTTGTTTCATGTTTGCGTTTGTTTCCCTTTGGTGTCTCTGATGGGAGTTGTGGGTTAATTGTATCGATTCCTGATCATTGCCTCCACTTATACTTTCAATGTTCGAAGACAGTGGGGACACGAAAATCACGAAAACAAAATCTGTTTTGAAATGAAAATTGCAGGTTGAGAAATCCGCACGCACTACACTAAAGCCAAATGCAATCGTTATAGATGGCTGTGCTATTCTTTGGACGATCCACTGGCCTACGCATGGAACCGTACAAGACTGTGAACCATTTCTGTGGTTATATTCTGAACAATCTGTCAGATGCTGATGTTTACTTGGTCTTCCACCGATACTTTAATTTTAGCATAAAGAGCATCACCAGAACTGTTCGCAGGGCAGCCGATACGACAAAAGCACCAGCTTTCACTCAACACCCCTCCCCATCTCAGCAAGTAATGCGAACTGTTACGACCAATAAAGTGCAGTTGGTTGACTTTATATGCGCGTGTGTGGTCGAGAAGGTCAAAATGCTACAACAGACTGATGAAAGGCATGTTCACTCCTTGCTCGAAACAGGCCAGGAATTAACGCCTGTTGAAGTGAGACTCGGAGTAAGAATAGAAAGAACTGATCTGAAAACAATCCACGAGTAGGCTGATACTATAATTCCACAGAAGTTGTAGCCATTGCAAACCAGGGCGCAAAGTGTGTAAGAGTTATATGTGATGATACTGATGTTTTTGTGTTGCTCTTACATTTTTACAACCTGTGTAAATTGAAATGTAGTATCTTTTTGGAGGGAGCATCACAACAGAGGACGACAGTAGATATTGACGCAACGGCCAGAAAGCATGATACTCTAGTCCCGTCACTTCTTGCTGTCCATGCTATTTCAAGATGTGACACAGTAGCCTATTTTGTGGAAAAAGGAACAGTTGTGAAAGCGCTTCTGAAGGGTTTCAAACTTGCCAAGCTCGGTGAGCCAAATGAGCCTACGTCGGATATCATGGATGAAGCAACAGCTTTCATTGGGCAGTCTTATGGTAGCAAAGTGAAAACATCTTTATCAGATATCAGATTTGATCTTTGGCTAAACAAAACAGGCAAGCGAAAGCTTACCAAGAATCCTAAACTAAAGCCTTTACTACCAACAACAGAGGCGTTTGCGGAAAAATGTCAAACGGGCTTATATGCAGACTTTCATTTGGATGTCCACACTAGAGCTAGAGCCTTTGACTTTAGATCCTTCTAAATTTGGGTGGTCAAAAGACGAACAAACTAAAGCACTTGCGCTAATTACTACACCCGAAGGTGTTGCATCAGCACCAGATGACGTTCTCAAAATGATCTGCTGCGGCTATGCCTCAGAACAGCCCTGTACAACGTCCAGATGCGGCTGCAACACAGCGCAGTTAGCATGCACACTGTTATGCAAATGCCATCAGACAAGCAACTGTGGCAATCACTGGACACAATTCGCCACAGATACTGTAAGTGACGAAGAAGAGAACGCCACAGAGGTTACGGTCTAGTCAAGCTAGCGCGTTTCTTGGTATAATCTAGACGAATCAAACTTAGGAAATGTAACAGTTCCTTTCCGCGATTATTATTCACGCCATCTTTACCGCCATCTTGGATAATCTTGAATGTTTTTCATCATATGAAGAGTTTATGTTGATTAACAAGTCTACGATTTCTCAGCTGAGTAAAAGTATAACAAATCGCACATGAGCCCCGCCAAGCGAATTTGTGTCTTCGAGCATTCCGTAATGACAAATTTTAACTGCGCATGCCCAGCCATTCAGAGGGGCCAGGGATATGGCTTTCTGTCTGAAGGTTCCTCTTGATTCACTGCTTGTATGAGCGAGTAGCGAAGGTTCTGGCGAGACTGCGCGGATGCGCAGGCTCGCCTGAACCTTCGCTGCTCGCATATGCGATAAGTACCAAAATCGCTTGACGGGGCCCATATATAGATTGTAATTGGGATCGCTGACTCCGTACGTTAAGGCAAAATTTGATGTTTTGGCAGCCATACTGTACGCCATCTTGGTTTGATAATTCTGTTTATTGATGTGTGCAACCATATTGACTTTCTTGTGAAGTTACCATCGAAAATGAGATATTTTGAACACCACAAATTGGTCATGATGTATGCGGCTCTAAACGGCAAATTTCAGTTTTTGGCCACCATCTTTAACGCCATCTTGAATATTTCAAAGTGCTCAATGTTGCCAGGGTGGCATCATGCAGTTTCTGAATAAGTATGGACTGGTGAAACGACAACCACAATAAAATATTATGTGGCATGAACTTTCAGGTTATGCTGACGGCCTCTGGACTAAAGTGATATTAAGCTGTGGTCAAAAATCATGTTTTTTTTTTTTTTAATTGTGTTAATAAAATTGTCATTAATCATGTAATTTCGTATTGGCCCTGTTACAATGCCTCGGTCAGCTGTATTGGCCGAGCAATACAGCAGACCGCGGACCTTTAACTGGACCAATGCGAAATTACTTGATTAATAACATCATAATAAAAAATGATAGTACACACTTTATATATGGAATTTAATATGGAAAAATGAAATTAAATAAGGCTGATTTTTCGGCACATACTTAATTTCACAATAAAAAAATTCAAAGCTCTGACAGTATTGATTGGTCGATTGTCTCTGAGTATATGCTGAAACATTCTCTTTGATAGGTGGGTATTAGACTGTTCGGATTTAACCTTATACTCCTCTATTTTAAGCACTGTAGATCAGTAATATGGTATATTGAGCCTCTCCCACACACAAAAAAAATTTTTTTAGCTTCTCCAGACCACCCTAAAAAAATAGCTTCTCCAGACCCCCCTAAAAAAATTTTTTTAGCTTTTCTCCCCACTATAAAAATTTTTTATCTCCTTCCAAGACACTTAAAATTTTTTTTTTCTTCGTACCCCCCTACTAGAGTGACAAAAATAGAAAAGAAAAAAAAAACATACACTTTGAGAAAATCAAAAATGAGAAAAGAAAAAAAATGGGGTAAGGGAGTACAGTGACAAAAAATGGGTGAGGGGTGGGTGAAAAAAAAAGTGAAGGGAGTACAGTGACAAAAATGGGTGAGGGGTGGGTGAAAAAAAAAAAAAAAAAACACCTACCAGAGTGACCTCAGAAAAATTGTAAAAATGAAAAGTGAAAAAATCTGTAAAAATAAAAACTGGTGAGCCAGTGGGTTTAGACTAATAAAAGTGGGTTTTGAGATCAAACCGACCATCCCAAACCCACTTTCAGGGAGATCAAACCGACCATCCCAAACCCACTTTTAGACTCCAAAAAAAAAAACACCCGCTAGAGGGGCCCCCCGAGAAATGATAAAAAATGAAAAAAAAGGGAGTACTAAAAATTACGAAAGGGGGTTGGAGGGAGAGGTGAAAAAAAAGTGAAGGGAGTACAGTGCAAAAATGATGGAGGGGTGGGGTGAAAAAAACAAGACTGCTGTTTAATCTGTCCTAATTTTTACGGCTGTACGAAACTTATCTAAAAATAGTAAACACTCCTTATACGGATATACACTATTATAACCCCAAGGTTAACTTTATAGTAAACAAGCCTTATAAGGCATAATACTACACTGGAAACCCAATTTATCATATTATTTATATATAAAAATACAACCATATTTACAAAGCGTTATCATAAATTTTGCGGGAAAAGTTACAGGCCTGATACTTCAGCCGCTAATATCACTAACAAAAAATCACCGCTTATATCACAAACAATAAATCAAAGTACTCTCATTTAATTTCTAGTTTCATTTTGGCATTTAAAAAAGAAAATCCTCTTTGGAAAGACCTTCTATCCTGCTCAGGTATTTCTCTCAAACCATATCCAAGGCATCTTCTTCATTGAGTCCGCCATTAAGATATGAAGTCAGCTGATGATCTGTGTGCTTTAGGCGCATAGTTAATCATTTCAAGCTTCCGAGGTAACAGGCCTGTTGTTTGTACTTTTAAGATTATAAAGTTTTTACATGTCAAAAGAAAAGGCATGAAATGTTTTCGACATAACTATTCACACTGAGGGAACAATTTTGGATCAATAACATGTGGACTGATTTTTGGCAAACAGTGCAGGTCCAGATCAGATGCCTCAGAACGTGGTAAAGTTTTACCTTTATAGGTTTTTTCAGTCGCTGGCCCAATACCCGTATCATATCAAAGTCAATGTACCGTTTATCAGAGGAATTTCTAAACCCCATTCATAAAACTAATACGGTGACGTCAATCGATAGCTAAAAATCACATTATTTCTTACTGTCATTCCCTATTCAGAATATTTCAATAACTATTCAGTGGAAGCATTAATCAAATTATTGGATCAATACACATTATAGCAGGAAAAAATGTACCTTTCTCGAAACCACAAATAAGAGAAAGTGTACCTTCAGCCAGTCTGACTGCTACAGTAAGGCAGATTGAACACATATGAAGAAATTAAATAGGTATCATTTTTTTTAAAATGTATCATACAATTGAAGTCGTATTTAGTAAGGAATGTGTACATATTACAAACACTTAAGGCGTCTGATCTGGGTCTGCACGTAAAAAAATGTATGGTGTACATTCTTTCATATTTCGGGTAATAAAGGTCTGAAAGTCGTAATCAAAGTACAGAAAGGCTTGAAAGTCGTAATCAAAGTACAGAAAGGCTTGAAAATCGTAATCAAAGTACAGAAAGGTCTGAAAATCGTAATCAAAGTACAGAAAGGTCTGAAAGTTAATCAAAGTACAGAAAGGTCTGAAAGTTAATCAAAGCATTGAAAGGACAGTGAATGCGTAGCTTTTAACAGGCAAAGAATTAGAATGGAAATAAAATGAAGAAATCTGCATATTTAGTTTACGCTCCTATAAATAGGTGGTGGGTCATTATTGACTATTATAACTTTATTGAATAAAATCAAGCATCTCCTATTTTTTTTTTTACCTCAGCTAAAGCCTGGGCCTTGCCTTCCTCAATAAGTTTTTTTCTTTCCGTTTCACTTAATCCTGTTTGTTTTGAATGTATGCAATCTTTCAGTTTATTATATTTATCTAATTCATCTAAAATCAACTTAAATTCATTTTCAGATATCTGCCCATCTGTCAAAGCCTTAGAAATCAAGTCTTTTATACTATTCAATTTACTGTCAGCAATAGTTTTAATTTCATAATGTTTTTGTGTTTTTGCGTGTAATTTGCGTCTCACTAACTTAACACAAACACCCAGAGATCCACACACAACAGCAGCAATTTCCAACGGCAACATAATTGGAACAGTTAAACCAACACCAGCCATAATAACACTTGAAGAAATTAATGCAGTATCAACACAATCAGTAATATTAATTCCACGTTTATACTTTTTGTATAATGCCTTTCTTACATCTCTCTCTTTTATTAATTGTTTTTCTATTTCTGATATCTTTTGTAATCTATAATTTTGTCCGTCTTCATTAGGTAAATCTGGATATAAATTCGGGGCTGTAGGTTGCTTCATTTTTATATATATTTTTTGAATTCAATTAATAACGAGGCAACACTATTAACTACAGTTTGATTAGCCCCCAGACTTATAAAATTAATAACACTTCCAGCTTCAACAAAAAATGGTTTATCAAAATTATCATGTTTTCTTGGTGTTGTATGCAAAGTAATCTCACACCCACTTATAACTACCCCATCCACCAACACACCAACTCGCACTTCACCACTTGACCTTTCACTCGACAGGCTAATACCTGTAATATAACCACGTCTCATCATAACATAACCAACTTTTGGCTCTCTACCTGCATTTCCAAATGAAAACACCTCACCTCTAATTAAAGGGCCTTTTGATTCAGCACTTATTGTAATGTCTTCATTTATATGAATGTTTTGTAATCTACTATTTAAATCTGTAAATTTTCTATGCAAATCATTAACACGTAAAGTCAAATCATTCGATGTAGAATCAAATGTTGTAAACTTTTTAACACCAAATATACTCATTTTTATACAATAATTATATAATTTCTAACACACAATTAATTGGCAATCCATTGTTGTTTATTTTTTCTCCAAGAGAATCACAAACGCTTATACTTAATTCTGAAATATCACCATGTGCTAATTGTTTATATTCCGGATTACTAAATCGTGTATGAACAATATCACCAAACGATTTATTTTCAACAGAAACAACACCAAGAATATTACTAGGAGCACCATCAAAGAAATTGCAAGCACTATTTATCTGCTCAAGATGAATATATAGTTGTTTATAAGGTGCACAATTTAACGGTTTTTCTCCCTCATATGTTTGATTTGCGTTAAATCGTCTTTTATTTCCGAAGCCTAACATCTCTTTTAATTCTTTGCTTATTTTTAAATCAACGGTCGATGTTAAAAACACTATGCCATTTGTTTCATTCACAGATAATACAATATTATTATTTTGAAATATACCTGCTATTTGTTGGAAACTGTAAAATCCTGAAGGTAAACGTATTGCTTTATCTGTTCCTTTTTGGATGTATTCATCAATTAAATTATACCAACCTATGGTATAAGTAAAACTCTTCAATCCAATTCTCTTATTTCCACATTTATTATCTATATATTGTTGTAAATATATTGTTTTATTAATATCGGAAATTGTGTGATACATTTTTTACACATAAAAAATGATACCAAAAGAATTCAAGTACAATCCCAATGCATCATATAACCACAATACTAAATATACCAAAAAGAATATTGAACTTGTAAAACAAACAATTTATGTTAACAAAGATGACCATTTTCCAGTAACGTTTCTCAACTTATTTCAAAAATATCAAAATCCAACATTACACACCAATGAACCGTGGAATACATGGCTTCATTCATCATTTGACTGGTGGCAATGTCAATTAAATTTTGCCGTCTGGTGTGCCACTACAGGATGTGGTGTAAGTTATCAAGACCATTTGCAAAACAAAGGATTAACTAAAACAGTATATACATTTCATGTTTATTATTGTATTGTTCGTATTTTGAAAGAACTTAAAACACCTTTACCGACAGATGCATCATTCTGTTATTACAAAAACCCATACGACAAAGCAACATACCAAAAATTATGCAATGAATTCGATGTTTCGCCTAGCACGGATTGGAGGCAAAAACTGGAAAGTAGTTCTAAATGTAGTGGTCTCGGGAGTTACACACAATATTTTAAACCAGATGGAAAATACAGACAAGATCATCGAAGTGATGGGCCATTCTTTAATATAAACGACAAAATAGAACATACAGTAGATATAAGTGAGGCATGGACAATGTTTATATTAGACAAATCAAAAGGATTAACAAAAACAGGTATTGAACGAATTAACGAAAGTATTAGAACGTTTGTATGGGCACTATTAGGAGCACAATCCCAAACACGTGTAGAAATACTAAAAATAGGCACAGGATTTGATGCTCAAAAACAGTTCTTAGCAAATGTTGAAGATGCAATTAACAGTCCAATCGATTTGCCTACTCAAATATCAAAATATCAAAATGTATTGAAATACGCAAGAAGTAAAGTTGATTACACATATGGACTTGGTCTCTATATGTCTCCCAGTGATATGATATTGCAAATTGGCACTATCGCTGGATATAATAATAAAATTGTAATTGCAACATCGGAGTGCTCTCTTGGTTTCAATAATGATGTAAATGTTAAACCTGTTGCACCTCATACACAACCTGCAACTATACAAGGTACACCAACAAAGAAATCTCTACCAGAACCAAAACATCAGGAAACAAAAACAAAGAAATCTCTACAAGAACCCGTTGAAAAGAAAGAATCAACACAACACGAAGACAACAAAACAGCATTAATAGTAGGAAGTATAGTAATAGGTATTGTTGCTATCTATTGGATTTACTAATATACTCTCTTGCAGCTGCATACAATAACCCTACAACAAGGAGAAGCAATGCCCAGAGATGTTCGCCAAACCAGTTAACCACTTTTCCAGTAGTAGATAACAGCCAAGACACAATGGCACCAATAACACCCGGTAGTGCTGCTGCTGCTTTACCTGCTAGATTAGCTAATAGTTTAGCAAGATTACTTAATTGTTTTTTTACCCATTCTTTTACTCCACCCTGTGATGAAGGTGGTTTAGGGGTTATAGACCCACCACCAGTAGTAGGAATAATTGCCTCAACAATAACGCCAATAATCATTCCAAAAGCAGTTAAAATACTAACAATTGTAATTCCTTGTTCTCTAAATAATGTTTTAATTCTCTCGCCTAATGTTGTGTCTTCTTTCAAAACTTTATTTATAGTTTCTTTTATTCTGTTTACTTGGGTACGTAATTTATCTCTATTAATAGTAATTACTTCTAATCTTGAACTTTTGTCAATCTCTAAATCTCTTAATCTCCCCTCTATTCTTTTTATTTGATATTTATCGTTGTCTGATTTGGCTCGTTCTAATTTTCTCTCTTCTTTTGCTATATCTTCGTTAGTGTTACTCAGTTTTGCCAAGTTATTCGTGAGCTTTTCTTTAACAGTTGTCATTGCTTCTTTAAGACCATCATATTCTCTTTTTGGCATAAATGACATTTGTACCCCATCTTCATCAATTAATGATGTTTCTAATTCTTCTATTGTTTCGGCTGCATTAGGCAAATTATCCATTTCTATTGTATCAACATTGGGCAAGTTATTTTCTACAGTTTGTAATTTTGCAATATTCTGTGGTGTTAATAATGGTTTTAGAGTTTTGTAATCAGGTAAGAATAATAAGTCTCTAATTGCTCGTGTTCCACCCGTACCAATTTTACCCGCTAAAGTACTCAAGCATATAAACTTACCACCACCTCTTTTGACAGTAAGTTGAAATTTTTGATCACCAACCACTAAATATAGTGTTTTATAATCATCACCAAGTTCAAAGTTTGAATAATCAATATATTCTGAGTCTAACCCATACTTTTCTTTTATAAACTCGTAATATTCTTTAACTTTAGATTGTTTCAGTTTTACTATTAATTGTGTTCTTGTATCAACATCACTGCCGGCAGCAATAATAGCATCACTTAGGCTTTGTATAGTTCTATTTAATTCATCATTATCATCTTCATCTTCATCTTCATCTTCATCACCATAATCATCATCTTCAAATGTAGGATTCTCAAAATTAAATCCTTCCGCCATTTTTAATTATTAAATTTTTCCTTTAAAAAATGTCGACCTATGGAAATAAATTAAACCATTACAGAAAAATAAGAGTACCATTTGGGGTAAGAGGAATCCGTCAAAGTGTAGTGATAACCAATAATCCGTCAACTATTGATCAAAATCAACAATTATTAGTGAGATTTCCTAATCTAAGTAGTAATGATGTTATTGTTCCCGGAACAGTCAGATTAGCATTTGAAATTGAACTAATCTCTAAAGATGCAAATGCAACTATATTCCCAAACATAGGAAGAGCAATAATTAAGAAAACAACAATTAGGATAAGTGGAAATGAAGTTATGTCCATTGATGATAGTGACATCTATCATTGTTATACTGATCTCTGGAAGTCTCCTTCAGAACGCGTAAATATGGCATACCAAGGCATTGGCAAACCAAACATGTTGAAACATAGAGTTGGCGAAGAAAACGCAACAGGGGATAAAGAAGATCAAGCCATCGCAAAAGCATATGGAAACAGGTTTTGTATTCCACTTGATTTTGAATTATTGGAAACCCATATGCCATTTTATCAAGCAGGACTCGGCGATAGACTTGAATATGAACTTACATTCAATGATTATAATAAAGTAATTAAATCAGGCGATGCAACTTCATCTTATACAATCAAAAATATTTGTTTGGAATTTGATATGGTTTCTAATACTGATTTAGCAGGAGAAATAAGACGGCAAGTTGATGGTAAAATGGTTATTTTGTATGACCGAATACTAAGACACAGAAAAATAACTAAAAACAAATCTGATACACTATGGAATATTAATTTAAATGTTCCAGCTAAAAGTATGAAAGGGATTCTATTGTTATTTGAAGATCCTGAAAGGACCAGCACGGAAGAATATTACAATCCTGAAATAACAAAAGTAGAAATGACAATAGAAGGAATCCCAAATCAATTATACAGTCAAGGAATGAAAGCATATCAACATTGGGATGAGATAAATAAATTCTTTGCGTTAAATTCAAAAAGAAATAGAGAAACAAGTATGGTCATTAAAGATTTATATTTTACTGATACAACGTTAGAGAAATATCTAACGACCAATTATGCATTATGGTTAGATTTACGTTCAACGGATGATAATACACTTCACGGTTCAGGAAGAAGAATTGAAAATGCATCAGAAGGCATCACAATACAAATAACGAAAGAAGCAGGAGCAGATAAGCCAATAAATGTTTATTTATTTGTAATACAGGATGCACAAATTAATTTTGAAGATGGTAGATTTAAAGAAGCAAATTATTAATCAATAAAAATGGAACTACCTAAATATCCACACTGTGCAATTATTTGTGGCCAAACTGGTTGTGGAAAGACTGAATTTGTTTTAGACTTACTTGAAGGCAGATATAGAGGTGTATTTAGTCATATTGTTATACTTTGCCCAACCATTCAATGGAACAAGGCATACAAAAATCGTGATTGGATTGGTGATGTTAGAAAACCAAAAACAAAAAATATTATAATCGTAAACCCAATAATCAAAGGTGAAGAAAAACTGCAAGAACTACTAAGAATGTTTTTTAATAAATTTGCCGGTTCCACAACCCTGTACATCATTGATGATTGTAGTGCAACAAAAGAACTAACAAAGAAAAAAGACATGTTGTCTGAACTTGCTTTTTCAGGCAGACACGCAGAACAATCAGTCTGGGTTATATCGCAAAGATACAATTCAGTTTTGAAAGATTTAAGAGAACAAACAAAATGGTTATGTATGTTCTACACAAAAGATAGAGATAGTTTTGAAAATTGTTTGAGAGAGAATGATGTTATTCCTACACTGGAAGACCGACAAAGAATAAAGGAAGAACTAAAAAAAAAGAAACATCGTAAATTAATTTTGAAAACCGACCAACCTACTGATTATTGGGTGGTTGATTAAGTAATGCTTAAGTAATGCTTAAGTAATGCTTTAGTAATGCTATAGTAATGCTTAAGTAATGCTTAAAAAATAAGCAATAAAAAGCAATGCTTCTTGAAACACTAACAATTATAACAAACACTGCAGTCTTATCAATAGTTGGATATATAATATTTAATTATTTTAAAATTAAAAATAAATTTTATAAAGTAAAAAATAAACTATATAAAATGAACGCCGAAGAATTATTGAAAGATGTTGAGTTACCAGAACAAAAAGATGACCATGAAGACAAAAAACGTGAAAGACTATCAGCCCTTGTTGCTGGTGGAGGAAGCAAACAATATCTTGGTAAAGACTTACAAATGTCAGACATTGATACAATGACACCAGAACAAATAGAAAAACTATACCGTAGATACGAAGCAAGACTTGGTGCAAGTATGACTAAGACGTTGGGGAATTCTTTTATAAATTTGTATGTTATGGGTGTGTCAAAGTATCTCAATGTTACTAACCCACCTAAATTAATACAAGACTTAGAGGAAGACCCTTTTATCAATCATGCTTTAACAAGTACTTGTTGTGAATTGTATTATAGATATGGAATGTATCTTGCTCCTTTTACTGCAATGTTAACAACAGCGAGACATATTGATTTCACTGATAAAAAAAATGAAAATATTGACTTAAAAAAAGATGAATGAAATTGTTGAAGAAAAACCTAAAATAAAAAACCCAAAAAGAGTATCTGCTGGTAAAAAAGGTGCAGAAGCAAAAAGATTAAAAGCTGAATTAAAAAGAAAAGAAATGGAAACAATGAAAAAAGAAAACATACAATTAAAATCTAAAACAAAAGATGATTTAAAAATAACAAAAGATGATAATGATGAATTAAAAATAACAAAAGATGATGAAGTTCAACGTGTAAATATATACAAAAATTATATACCTTTATGTCTTGTAGTAGGGGTTGTTGGAATGGGATTATATATATATACTGCTAAATCAAATAAACAAGTTACTACACCAGAATCTGTTCCAAAGAGAAAGGAAAAGAAAGAAATAGATCCATTTGAGTTTAAGTAATCAAAAAAATTCTTATAAAAATGGCAACACAAATTGATGGAAAACAAATAGTAAACATGTTATATCATGCTGGAGTGGAAACACTTTTAACGGTTGGATATGCAGAATTAGGAAGAAAACTATTGAAAAGACCACCACCAAAAGTAGATTTTAATATGACTGATATTGGTATGTTATCCATTGATATATTACTCGCAATGGCTACCAGAGATATGTTGGTTAAACACAATATTATTCCTGCTAATATTATGAAATAAAATATTTATAAAATGGCGAGCGCAGTGGTGATGATGATTGGTGGAGCAGTAGTGAATGCCTTTGCTTTTTCAGGTAGTAATTATTTGTTTTCACATATTGGAAAAGATGCAGATAAAGAGAGAGAAAGACATGATAAGGCAATGGAACAATTAGAAGCAGCACAAGCAAAATGGAGTAAAGAAAGAACACAAAGATTAGATTTTATTAATGAACAATTACAAAAAGAACATCATGCAGTTCAGAAATTTGATGATGTTGACCAAGCAATGAAACAATATTATTATGTTACAGGAGGTAAAGATTTACAGGCATTACCTCCGGATCCTACATTAAATGATTATTATACCCCATCAGAAGACCAGAAAAATAGAGAGATTGCATTTGTTGTTGGTGGTATGGCATTAACTGGATTTGTTGCATGGAAATTAAATAAAATATAAAGATTCAATTCCATAAGGTTGTGTATCTATTCCATTATCACATATATATCTTTTATCATCAAAAGGGGATAATCCTATTTTAATCATTTCATTCAAGTATATTTTATGTTTTTTGTGCACTAAATTAAACATTGTTTTATGAATTACTTTTTTATTTTTTAAACATACCTCATATGATTCTGTATTTATTTCTTTTTTAGTTGTTTTATTAACTCCTTTCGCAAGACATTTAAATTTAATAACAAAATCTTCCAAATATTCATATCCATACATTTTACTTCTTATACCTATAAACTTTGTCATTATATTTCCTCCTAATTCATCTTTAAATTTTCCAATTACTTTCTTGTTATCATTTGAATACAGAGAATGATCTTTTGGGTAATTAGAAGTATCTAAATGATCTTTTATTTTGTCTAAATCAGAATAAAGATCCTCTGTGAATATATTTAATACAAACGCATCGGTGTCGCTATATAAAAGTTCATTATTAGGAAAATATTTCTCAATAATTTTATAGTAAAACTTATACATTACTAATTTTGAATAATCTAAAACACACATTCCTAAATAGATTGGTTTATTAAAATACATTGATTTATAATTAAATAATACAGCTTTAAAATCATTATTAAAATCTATAATATCTTTAAAATTATCTAATGAAGCTAATCGTTTTAGTTTTTCAGGAGCATTTACTAATTCTACTCTACATCTATTAGAAATATCTTCCATTGTTTTTCCGTAAAATGAGTTGTTCATTAATTTCCAAAAATCTTTTTCAAAATCATTTTCTGCTTTTGTTCTCATCTCTGTATTAAAATCAATATAAGATTTTAACCAAGCTTTATGATTAAAAGATATTATACTATGAATTCTAGTTACTTTTATTCCAAGAGAAATATAATATTTAAGAATATCATAATGCGCTATATATTCTTTTTTGTCATGAAGGTCTAATATTAATTTTTCAACTTTACCCAATCGATCATTATGCTGTTTTAAGAAATCTCTTGAATAATCTGATATTTCTTCTTCATCTATTTTCCTTTTTATAGGCATAGGAGGAAATTTTCTTAATTTGATTTTCGTTATATCATCATATTCTAAATCCACTTTAAAAACCATTCCAACATCTTCGTTACATTTATCTAAGTAATAATTTATATTTTGGCTTTTTACTTCTTCCCATTTAAAATTTTTATAAGGAAGTTTTTCTGACATCCCAACGCCATATAAGTTATTAGCATCGGTATACCATAGATAATTCGGATTTTTTATTTCTTTATTTTCATTTGTATATTTATTATTTACCTCGACATATCTTGAACCTAATACTCCAGAAAATCCACCTCTTATTCCTTCTCTCCACATATCTAACATATCCTTTTCATAAATTAAATCTAATTCTATTCCGGTATATTTTAATCCTGCATTCCATGATAATCCAGGCGCAGAATAACAATAAGCTGGATCTATTTCATAATGTTTTAAACATATATTTCTAAAATTTTCAAACACATCAGCAAGTATTAAAACATCAAGTTTCTGATAAAGCATTAAATAATCTTCAAATGTTTTACAGTATTTATTGAATATTTTTTTTCCATGTTCATACTCTTTATCCGAAATATCTTTTTGATATAGTACAGAATAAAATTCTTCCTTATCTGGGAATTCTTCTAGTTTTAATTTTTCAAAAGAATCAAAAAAATCATAAGGGAATACACCTTTAAAACTTCTTTCACCATTTTCATGATATTTTAAATCCTCAAATAAACATTCATTCGATAATTCTCTTTTAAGTATTTTATATTGTTCATCTTTTAATGTTTTTGATAAATTATCTATACTACTTAATAGGAATCTAAAACTGTCTTTAAAAACTAACTTAAAATATTGATCACCATAAGTTATTGATATATAATTTTCACTATCCTTTGGTAATACTTTTACTTTTTTGTATTCTGTTTCATGTTTTAATAATTCTTCTGTTATAAAATGAAAATCATATCCACTTCCATTATGAAAAAAGATTGGGAATTGTTTTCCATCCCTTGATTCTAATCTATTACAACTGGAGCAAGAAATTCCTCTGAATTTCCCAGATAGATGATTATGTTCAATTATCTTTTCTTCTTTTTCTAAATACTTATTACATAAATAACAGTTATCCGAAAGTTCTTCTTTTTCTCCTTTAAAATTCTTTTTGCCATTGTGATAAGCCCATTTAATTTTATCATTATAAAACAAACATGTTTCAATAAAATCTTTTTCTGCAGTTTCACTTGGTGTATAATTTATATTTTTATTTGGTATGATTTCAGGATATTGAGAAACTAATTGTAAATTAAACGAAACTATCTTTTGTTCTTGTAAATTGATTGTATTATCTTTAAAGGTTAATTTAATACTTTCTCTTTTTATCTTTTGTTTTAATCTCTCACTTAGTTTCTTAATTTTTACTTCATTTACTTCACAATACTTTTTTATTTCATAATCACTTACTTCTATAGGTCTTCCATCCTCAATCCATTTATCAAATATTTTATCTATTAAATTATTGAAATACTTTTCAATGTATTTTTCTTTAATTTTATCCAAATATCTTTTAGTTTGTTGATCGACTATTCTATTATGAATATAATTATGATAAATTCTTTTAGATTTTTTTTTAGATATCTCTTGTTCTTTCATTATCTTATTTATAATCATATTCCTTACTTTAGAATTAACATTGTGTGATTTACTTTTAATTCTCAGTTTATTTATTTGTTTCCTGAGTTCATTATCTAGAAAATTTAACTTTATATTAATTGATTCAAAGTCTGCATATCCAACAAATGGTAATTTTAATTTAAAATGATGATTTTCAAATTTACACTTACTTCCTTCTTTTGGCATACTATATTTCATAGGTTTATTTTTTTCACAATTTTTCGTATGTTTTTTCAGAGCATTTTCAGTAGTATATGAAGCAGTAATACAATTTCTACAATGATATCTTTTATGATGATTATGATTAAGATAAGCATTAAAATTTTTAATTAAACAATAATGTTTCTTTTCTCCTAAAGTAACATATAATAAATCTATAACATATTTTCTATCTTTAAATTTACTTCTATACATTGGATATATATCACGTAAGTTTTTTTCTTGAATTGATTTTTCAAAGTCATATTCTACAGGATCAAAAAGTTCATTTTCAATCCCAAATACGTTGATAGCTATATCTTCATTTTGTTTTTCAAATCTTTCAATTGAAACAATACTTACTGGAGATTTAATATTATCCATATTTAACCATTCTAAAAAAGGTTTATAAATTGTGGCTCTTGCGGGGTATTTATTCATATATTTAAATACATCTGATAATGAAGTATTTTCTTCTGATTTCTCTTTATATAATATTCCAGCAATTACACTATAAGCAAAACAATTATCGTCCTTATTTTGAATATTTAATAGACTATTAAATTTTATTCCTAAATCAAAATAAGAAGATCCATTCAAACTTTTAACTCTGACTACTTTTACTTCTGTGTTTTCTATTTCATTAAAAATTAACCCGGATTCTTTTCCTTGATGTTCTTCTTCCCATGCTTTATACTTTTCAATAATAGAATTATAAACTTCATTAAATTCGTTTTGTGCTTGAAGTTTTATAAATCCACTATTAAAATGTCTTTCTATTTTTTCATCCATGGCAAAAGGTTTTGAGTAAATAGTTTTTATTATTAAATTAAATTTTACATTTGGAAATGATAAGACTAATCTTTTAACGTCTGGTTTGATCTTCTTGAAATAATCATTTATATTAATTCCACTTTTTTGAATAACTTCTGTAATATAATTCTTCGGAGTTTTCTTGGGTCCCATTTATAAAGGATAAATTTTTATTAGGTATATTTTTTATAATTTATTTTCTAAGTAATACTCGTGTGGATAATTAGGATTTCTAAGTAGAAATTCTTGATAAGCTTGTTTATACTTATCTTTATTATTCATATAATACATTCGTTTTATAGGTTTATTACATTGTTTACATGCACATTTAACTCCAAATGGTTTGTCTTTTGCTTTGTGATATTCACTTAATAATTTATACTCATTACATTTTGTACAAATTTTTCCTTCTGTCATTTTTTAAGAATCAATTTTTAATATAATTAAAATGGAGCATCCAAAAATATATTGTTTACGTTGTAAAAAGCATACTGAAAATGATTCAGTGAAACAAGTAACAACAGCCAATAATAGACAGATGTTAAAAGGTAAATGTTCTGAGTGTGGATCCAACAAAAATAGATTCATATCCGATAAAGAAAAAATAACAAATACATTAGCAGATGAATTACATCGTAGAGTTATAAAATCTTTTCCTAAAAGACGTGTTTATGTTCATTCAATAGATCAAACATGGGCGGTTGATTTGGCAGATATGCAACAATATTCAAAACAAAATAAACACTATAAATATTTATTAGCTGTTATAGACGTTTTTAGTAAATATGGTTGGTTAATTCCTTTAAAAAATAAAACAGGAGTAACAGTAAGTGAAGCATTTAAAACATTATTTAAAGAAAGAAAACCGATGTTCATCTGGTCAGATAAAGGATCTGAATTTTATAATCGACAAGTAAAAGAATTGTTAAAAGATAATAATATAAAGTTATATTCAACTGAGAATGAAGAAAAATCTAGTGTAGTAGAACGATGGATAGGCACTATGAAACAACATATGTATAAATATTTTACTGCAAATGAAACTACTAAATATTATGATATATTAGATGAATTAGTTGAAAATTATAATAATACAGTACATTCTTCTATTAAAATGACACCTGTTGAAGCAAGTAAAATAGAAAATGAATTAACAGTGTATAAAAATTTATATCCTGAAAATGATGAGAAAATTAAAAAACCTAAATTCAAAGTTGGGGATAGAGTTAGAATAGCAAAAAAGAAAGGTAAATTTGAAAAGGGTTATACAACTCGTTGGACAAGAGAAATATTTGTAATTGAAGAAGTTTTAAATACAGATCCTGTTACTTATAAAATAAATGATTTAAAAGGTGAAGAAATAAAAGGTAGTTTTTATGAACAAGAATTACAGATTACTGAGTTTTAGATATTTTTTTATTATATACACAAACCCTCATTTTTTTATTTTTGTGTTATTTTTTTTTCTCTCTTTCTCACCCCCTCAGCCATTTTTTGCACTGTACTCCCTTCACTTTTTTTTCACCTCTCCCTCCAACCCCCTTTCGTAATTTTTAGTACTCCCTTTTTTTTTCATTTTTTATCATTTCTCGGGGGGCCCCTCTAGCGGGTGTTTTTTTTTTTGGAGTCTAAAAGTGGGTTTGGGATGGTCGGTTTGATCTCCCTGAAAGTGGGTTTGGGATGGTCGGTTTGATCTCAAAACCCACTTTTATTAGTCTAAACCCACTGGCTCACCAGTTTTTATTTTTACAGATTTTTTCACTTTTCATTTTTACAATTTTTCTGAGGTCACTCTGGTAGGTGTTTTTTTTTTTTTTTTTTTCACCCACCCCTCACCCATTTTTGTCACTGTACTCCCTTCACTTTTTTTTTCACCCACCCCTCACCCATTTTTTGTCACTGTACTCCCTTACCCCATTTTTTTTCTTTTCTCATTTTTGATTTTCTCAAAGTGTATGTTTTTTTTTTTTCTTTTCTATTTTTGTCACTCTAGTAGGGGGGTACGAAGAAAAAAAAATTTTTAAGTGTCTTGGAAGGAGATAAAAATTTTTTATAGTGGGGAGAAAAGCTAAAAAAATTTTTTTAGGGGGGTCTGGAGAAGCTATTTTTTTAGGGTGGTCTGGAGAAGCTAAAAAAATTTTTTTTGTGTGTGGGAGAGGCTCAATATACCATATTACTTAGATCCTCATCAGATGAAGCGTACTGCAACGTCTGACCCCAGTCTACACCCCACGCCTATGCCCCAGCTCATGAGCCCAGCCCATGTTTTACAGACAACCCTATTTGCGCAGCACCCTGATGTCTCAGCGACAAGGTATGGCTATAAATAACCACCGCCAGGATTTCATAGATGGTCAGTGATAGCTCCGTGGAAAATCGCTGGGAAACTTCCTGACCATATAGTAACTTCCGGTCGATCGATTAACAATCGATTAGAAAAAAGTCCTTATTTAGTTATTTAATTATTTATTTATGCATTTCCATTTTTATGGTCCCAGCAGATGGTTGTTATATTTGTATTAGCATTATCCCGCTGAAAATTAGGTTAGCCACACCCATTTCTGAATTTTAACCAATCAGATCACTTGATGCAATTCATTCCTACTAATTCTCAAGCTGTTTGTCAAACAGTATAGACGGCCCCCACCCATCGGGGCTCGAAGAAATATATTGGCTGCATGATGCTTCCACGCAGAACTGAAACCGACCGCAAACGAGTACTGGTTAACCGCTTAGAAGATCTAGGCCTGCGCAGGCAAAGCGGTGCGATTCGGACCATCCATGCTTATAAACCCTATTGGTTTCATTGGGCGACAGGGCTTGAGATTTCATTTCATATCAATGTCGGGTAAAAGTCCCACTAAATTGGGAAGCAACGTCTCCAAAATGACCCATACAGAGTTGACGGGGACATTAAACCTCAAATCAAACAAACAAACAAATAGTGTAGATCCAGATCAGAAGCCATATGATCTGGATCTACACTGTTTGCGAAGTAATGGGTTGTTGTGAACAGCAGGATAAGGGTTATTACCAGATATCACTCAACTGATATCTGACAAGCCCAGACGTCAGTCCTTATATACACTGTTTTTAATAGAGAGAGAAAGTAGACGTCCTACAGGTCAAAGGCGTTTTGCAGTAAGTGGAATTTGTTTATTTGATGATTAACAACAGTGATAAGACATCTTTGGTCAAAAATAGGTCAATATGATGCAGGACTGTGCAAGTATATATTTTTTCTGAATTTATATACTAAGTCACCATAAAATTCGGGTTCCGATAGACTTAAATCCAAAATTGTCTATAAAATATTGAAAAGGCTTTTCATAGTTTATGATCAGAGCCTGTTCCAAGTATCAGGACTTTATGGAACGTGGGAAGGTGCTCACTACCAGGTTGTTATGCCATGGGTATCAAAAAACCAAATTGATATCAACACTAAAGAAGTTCTATGGGAGGCACTATGATCTTGTTGATCCGTACAATGTGGCCATTTCCAGAATTATTTCTGATATGTTTGCCAATGGAAAGCCATAGGAAGACTTCCAAAATCTCGGACATACCCTTCTCGGCATTTACACCTTTTCTTCGTTCGGGTCGATGGGCATGGTGGGCGAAGCTTGCTTACCAAGCAATGCTTACTATCCGCGGACGCCTGATTACACTCTTCTGGAGTCCATGTCTGTTGATCTGAACATTGATATTTGCCATTTTGTCTATGGACTAATGATTTTGGATTAACGCTTTGGTACTACGACCTAAACTACTTATGATCCCGATTACCCTGTTTAAGAAGTTTAGCAGTTATCAATTTATTACGAGTGTTTAAGTCAGTTACATGACTAGACTCGCTGGCAAATTGAATTAATTGCGAAATATAAACGCCATAGGATGCCGCACAAGGTACATCACCATCCAAGAAAGGAAAATTTACAATCTCAAAATCAAAATCATCGCGTTTATCATAAATTTTGCAGGAAACAAACCCACTACAATAGAAAGATGTAAATCCAAAACGGGGCCTCGGTATCAGAAGAATTTGCTTTATTTAACTGAACTTCGTGGGTGGGGGTATATGTGACTGATCAAACCATATTGTCAATATTTATTAAATCATCTAAATATCTAGAAATCGAGCTAAAGGCTTCAATATTGGACTTAAATCTCTTCTGCAACAAGGTCTATCGGAACCCGAATTTTATGGTGACTTAGTATATAAATTCAGAAAAATATATAACCGCAATGACTCCAGCACCCAATTTTGTAAAATCATTCTTCGATATAAAAAGATTGGGTACAACATGGATGTTATACGACAGACTGCATGCATGGTAGTTAACCCAGTCACGGTTGACAACTTTGATACCCTCTTTATTTGCACGCCGATGGGTCAGGCCTCAGAATCTATGACGGTTCCAGGGTAAAGGCTTATTGAGAATTAGAGAGATCTAATTCAAGGTAATGTTGGTTGGTGCCTGATGCTCTGTCTCTGGTCGGGCCGATCGGAGTCTAACTGTTGGTTTTCTTTTGCTCCAGCACTTCAGTGGTTTCTTGCTGTCGAGTCCTCACCGTTGTTTCATCTCTATGGTTGTTTGATTATTTGTGTTCACGGAGATGTTGCACTGATGAGTTAGGAGACCTTCATGCGGACTGAACAAATTATTTGTCTAAATTGCGACGATAGTACGGGCGAGGATTGTGGCCACGTAAAATCGATATAAGCCCCAAAGCGGAATTCGTTTCCGCTGACCGTTCCAAGGCGGTTCTTCTGTCGCGGTTTATTTTTGTTATGGTTTGTCTTTGGGTGTTTGTGTCGCTTATATTATTTTATTTTGGATAGCCTATTGGCCATTTTGTGGGACAGTAACTGTCCTTTTGGCTTTCCGCTATTGATATTTCCATTAGGGACGTTTGTTCCATGTTTGTTTCTTTCCCTTTGGTGTCTCTGGTGGGAGCTGTGGGTTGATTGTATCGATTCCTGATCATTGCCTCCACTTCTATTTTTCGATGATTTCAGATTGGTTTTCAACGGAAAGGGACATCATGTAGTCTCTTTCATCACAAAACAGGAACAGATCAGCCTCAAGGGGTGAGCAATTGGTACCCATCGGAATACCCACAATTTGTCTAAATAACTTAGTTTCAAATCTTATGTAAATATTGTCAAGTAGAAAGGTGAGAGTTTCAAAATTTTCTGACATGACAATAAAGTATAATTTTATGCTCTTCAGAAGTGAAAAAAACATCTCTTACATTACATGCAAGATAAAGGGAGTCTTCCTCTTGAAATGTCCATTCATTTGCTTTTATAAGGTTATGAGGAAGTGCAGTGTAAAGGGTGGAAAAATCATAAGTAGACAGACTTACCGCTATTGATCTTTCCATTAGGGTCCAGTTGTTTCAGGTTTGTGCGTATTTCCCTTTGGTGTCTCTGATGGGAGCTGTGGGTTAATTGTATCGATTCCCGATCATTGCTTTCACTTTTATTTTGAAGCACAAAAGCACAAAAACGTCTGAATTTCAATTTATTCAAAACTTCATTTGATTTTTTATAGACCAAAGTAGATTTCTCCGTAATCTTTCGAATACCATGTCGCAATATTAAGCACATGTTTTTTTATGGCAGTAAAACATGAAGTTAATAATTTGTAAAGTTCAGTGGTGGTACAAGAGTTTGAATTGGCAATAAACCGTGCTTGGTATGTTTTTATGAAGTTTAGGTAACCAATATAAAGTAGGAAGCTCGTCTTGGCCTTCTGTAACACATACAGCGGTGGCAAAATGACCATGTTGAACTTTCTCCTTCATTCGCCGGAAATTACCGAGTTGAATATCGATTTCCGTAGGAACTCGGCAGTTGAAGATTATGAAGGAAAAAAATATTAACTCCTCGTATCTTAGTTATCCTTAACGCTAGAAAAAAGTCACTGTTATCCTGATGTAGGAAAATTATTCAGTTATTATTTGGTGCATTTCAAAGTGATGATTAATTAATTCTTATTGCTTCCATCTGCAATTTAATAACATGCCTATATGCTCCATAGACGGCAATGTATTTTTTAGAAAAAACGTGCAGATTTCCATGTTTGGTTGCCAATATTAAATCGAAATGATTTGTTTGGAATTAAGTCACTGTTATATACTGTTAGACTGTTGTTCGAAGTTCACGATGATATAAAGTTTATTTCTATTGAAAAATGATAAATTGCTTCCCCGAGAGCTTAAAAATCGTTTATAAGCTGTTTTTCAGTTCTGCAGTTCATAATGCAAAAATCGTCCACATTATATGTACTAGAAATCGTATCAAACCTGTAAAGCTTTTTTTTTTTGTATTAATTTTGTAATTACTAGTAATAAACAACATGCGGATAAAATACTTGATACAGTGATTATATTCCTCGGATTTCTTTATTTTATTTTATTATAATTTTGTCTCACTTTTGTATGTTTTCATTCATTATGAATGGGCGGCAAATATGTCAAAAGGACAAACATTGTCGAAATCATTCACTGTGAAATGGCGATTAAATGCCGATTAAAACCACCATGAACAGTTAATTGGCAGTTTGAAGCCATTAATTGATTTTGTTTGTTTCTATTGGGGTTTAACGGCCCAGTCAACACTATTTAGGTCAGTTTTGAGCCAGTCGGTTTACCTGTCCACACTTTTCCTGAGCAAGCTTTCACGTAAGCGGTTAACCAGTACAGTGCACATTCGCCTCGTCGAGGGGGTTCAAACGGGCACCAACAATCTATGTTTTGTGCAGAACTAAAGAAAATATCTCAGTTATTCATGTGAAATTGTTCATTTTTATACAATGTATTTGAACAGGCGTTTTTTTTTTTTTTTTTTTTTGGGGGGGGGGGGGGGGAGCACTGATGATTTAGTGGGTGTTCTTGGGGTTCGGTCTCAGGGATGTGTCCAAAGTCCTGTAATGTCAACCATACCGGTCCGCTCGGTAATGACATATCTGCAAGCAGTGTAGTAGGTACGGATGAGGATGCTCGCGATGGATCTCTACTGTTAATGATTGAATTTGCAACCCGATACCTTATAAACTGTGTAAGTCAAATTTCTGTTCATTGTTGTACATCCAGGCGAAGCGTCTCATCTGGATCTACACTGTTTGCCATCCTGAATGATTTTATATTTTCACTTATTGGAAAAGACACTACTTTACAGTGTAGATCCAGATGAGGCTATGTATGGTATTTTAACTATTATCGCCATACAGACCAGTGCAAATTTCTATGCAAACAATACAGATCCAGCCGATGCGCCTAATCTGGATCTACTGTTTGCTATTTTGTTAATTTCTGTTAATGATATTCAACTCTGCCTGTCCGCTGAGGCGGTTCTAACGAGTATCCACAATTTATGTCTTGAGCAGAAATGAGAAAAAAATCAAATTTTTTCATCTGAAAATTTTCATTTTTTGGTGGTAAAATTTACAATGTATATGTATAGGCGTGTTTTCGTAATGGAACAAAATTGGTTTTAATGTAAGAACTTTCTCATCTGAGTTCATCTCGGCCCCCGCCCATATGGGCTTGAAGAAATATACGGGCTGCATAATCCTTCCACGCAGGGCTGAATCCGGTCCGCACAATAGTACTGGTAAACCGCTTAGAGGATCTAAGCCTGTCAGGAACCACGGTGCGAGGCGGATGCTAATAAACCATATTGATTTCATTGGGCGACAGGGCTTGAGATGTCATTTTATCTCAATATCGGGTAAAAGTCTCACAAAATTGGAAGCAACGTCTCCAAACTGAACCTTTACAGTGTTGTCGGGGGCGTTAAACCTCAAATCAAACACACAAACAAAATCTGACTTCATCTTGATCGAGTCTTATGGGCGTGTTTTCTTGATTGGCTAACAATATTTTTCATGGTGTTATTTATTTAAATAAATAGATAAAATAAATGCATAAAAAGATCGGAGTCAAGAGATTCATATTTGACCTTAATCCTTATTTAATATCACTGGACAAGAGACTGCGCTAATATATAATGGTGGTAATAACCGGCCAGATTAAGAAATATATTAAGTTGTCCTTTATTATCGAACAGTACACGTGTGATTAGCCACACCAATGTGATGCAATAGTTTCCAATATTTTTCTATATAAAGTGGGAATTTAGGGCACAAAATAGATTATTGGTGTTCGTTGCAACACCCTGGTTCGGATGGTCTTACCAGTACCCCAGCTATGTTTTTGAGCAAGAAAAAGGAATATAATATATACTCTTGTAAACTCCGAACTTACCAATTAACAAGGATAATATATTTTGACACAGGCAGCTTAACATATAGACCCACTATCCCACGTGTCAAAAAACAAAAATAAAACAACAACAACAACAAAAAACATTTACTACTACTACTACTCATAATAATAATATTGATAATTGTAATTATTATTATTTTTAAGCAATTCTACATAATGTAGCTCTTCAATATGTTAAATATGTTCGTACATAATAGATGCCTCGAAATGAAAATGCATGGTTGTTACTTCAAGAAGTTCTTTTTCACATTTAGATAGCCTTAATTTGAGCTCCTTTGAATACCTACAGGTAAATCTATTAAGCAAAGTGTAATATCTGCAGATGTATGATTAATGATTCCCTGAGGTCAGCGACTCGAGAAAAAAATATTGGATATTCTGTGCCTTGATCCCAGTGGTGTATAGGGAGATAACTCGAATAATCGCCCGGACAGGTTTTAACGGAAATTCACGACTTATTCCGATCGCCGCCTATGAAGGAAAAAGTTCGGTATGCAAATATGGTCATCAACTACAGCCCTCTCTACAGCCCTTTCTACAGCCAAAGACAACAGTTCATAGGCCTTAGTACCACCAAATTCTTGCTGAAGAGTGTTAACATAGTGGAGCCGCCAAAAAAGACCACAGTGTTAGCGGCCTTGTCTGCCGGAGCCACAACAAACTTCTTATGAAATTCTTGAATGCCTAGTTTCAGGCGACGTAAAGACGTCTTAGGTTCATAAGGTAATAAGATCGTATTTTGAGAGTAGAAAGAAATGCGTTTGTTCACTAATTTCAGAATGCTAAGTTTCCATTTTTTAAGGCTTTATGCTCAACTTGCATACTCTCGTTTACACCATCGATTACCAAATTCATTCAAGGCAGCAGCAATTTCATCTCTACACTTATTGAAATCAATTGTCGAAGGGTATCGATATTTCGGTCCTTTATAGATTATATTTTGTATCCTAGAATCAGGAATAATGTTTAAATTGTCTGTAGTAATATGACCAGCAGCAAGATAGCAATACACTGAATTTTTACAGCCACAGGTATCACAATACCAAGATCAGAAACAAGTTTATTGAAATTAAAAAAATGACAGATCTGACAGGTTTATTGTATTTATAGCAAATTATGGATGTTTCAGTATGTTGAAAATAAGCAGGAATGGATGAAATCACCGAACTGTCCCGGAAGATACTAGGTAAATCAATAAAACCCAAAGACTTATTAATGAAGGTGATTTTCTCCCTCACTTCGTTCGTCAGAAAATAAAAGTAGTCTTTTCTATGCTATCCAGGGAGGAACTCTTGAATTGTGGCCACAATTCGAGAATCTGTCACATTAAAGAATAAGAACCGGATGCTTTTAGCTTTATGAGTGTTACCATATATGGGTATGGCGGCCATTTTGGTCATGTGACCTGGACCTAAAACGGTTCCCCCAATAAATGCGCCTTATCGTAAGGAGCAAAAATATATCTTATACTTTAGTACTGTATTCTGAATCGTTTGCAGGATAAAATGCATTCTCACATTTTCCAATACAAAAGCATATGTGTCAAAGTTTGACCTAGGCACAAAGAAGGTCAAGGTCAACCAAGGGTCACCATTTTAGCAATTTATGATGGGCCTACGTCCCAGATGCCATTTATCAAGTTTCGTGGAAATCTGCCCAGTGGTTCTGGAGAAGACTATTTTTTAAGGGTTTTTACCATATATGGCTTGGCGGCCATTTTGGTCATGTGACCTGGACCCCATGAGCAAATTTTGGTTTCCCCCATTCCATAGAAGCTCCATATGAAATTTGACTTCAATCGGCCCAACGGTTTCCGAGGAGAAGCAGTTCGAAAATTTTCACATTTTTCGCCTCGGCGACGCTATACTAAATGGAATGTAATATTTCGCAAGTTCATTGGTTAGATCTCATTGAGATCTATCAGTATGCCAAAATTGTTTAAATATTCCAAGCGGTTAAGTCATTATCACCAATTTTCACAAACAGGTTACGGACGGACAGATAGACAGACCATATATGGCTTGGCGGCCATTTTGGTCATGTGAGCTGGACCCCATGAGAAAATTTTGGTTAGCCCCATCCCATAGAGGCTCCATATGAAATTTGACTTCAATCGGCCCAACGGTTTCCGAGGAGACGCAGTTCGAAAATTTTCACATTTTTCGCCTCGGCGAGGCTATACTACATGGAATTTAATATTTCGCAAGTTCATTGGTTAGATCTCATTGATATCTATCAGTATGCCAAAAATTGTTTAAATATTCCAAGCGGTTAAGTCACTATCACCAATTCAAAGTTCACTAACGGGTTACGGATTTTTCGCCTCGGTGAGGCTATACTAAACGGAATGTAATATTTCGCAAGTTCATTGGTTAGATCTCATTGATATCTATCAGTATGCCTAAAATTGTTTAAATATTCCAAGCGGTTAAGTCACTATCACCAATTTTCACAAACGGGTTACGGACGGACAGACAGACCATATATGGCTTGGCGGCCATTTTGGTCATGTGACCTGGACCCTATGAGCGAAATTTGGTTTCCCCCATCCCATAGAGGCTCCATATGAAATTTGACTTCAATCGGCCCAAAGGTTTCCGAGGAGAAGCAATTCCAAAATTTTTAAATTTTTCGCCTCCGCGAGGCTATACTAAATGGAATGTAATATTTCGCAAGTTCATTGGTTAGATCTCATTGATATCTATCAGTATGCCAAAAATTGTTTAAATATTCCAAGTGGTTAAGTCACTATCACCAATTTTCACAAACGGGTTACGGACGGACAGACAGACAATATATGGCTTGGCGGCCATTTTTGTCCTGTGACCTGCACCCCATGAGCAAAGTTTGGTTTCCCCCATCCCATAGAGGCTCCATATGAAATTTGACTTCAATCGGCCAAACGGTTTCCGAGGAGAAGCAGTTCGAAAATTTTCACATTTTTCGCCTCGGCGAGGCTATACTAAATGGAATGTAATATTTCTCAAGTTCATTGGTTAGATCTCATTGATATCTATCGGTATGCCAAAAAATGTTTAAATATTCCAAGCGGTTAAGTCACATAACCAATTTTCACAAACGGGTTACGGATTTTTCGCCTCGGCGAGGCTATACTAAATGGAATGTAATATTTCGCAAGTTCATTGGTTAGATCTCATTGATATCTATCAGTATGCCAAAATTGTTTAAATATTCCAAGCGGTTAAGTCACTATCACCAATTTTCACAAACGGGTTTTGGACGGACAGACAGACAGACCATATATGGCTTCTCGGCCATTGTGGTCATGTGACCTGGACCCCATGAGCAAATTTTGGTTTCCCCCATCCCATAGAGGCTCCATATGAAATTTGACTTCAATCGGCCCAACGGTTTTTGAGGAGAAGCAGTTCGAAAATTTTCACATTTTTCGCCTCGGCGAGGCTATACTAAATGGAATGTAATATTTCGCAAGTTCATTGGTTAGATATCATTGATATCTATCAGTATGCCAAAAATTGTTTAAATATTCCAAGCGGTTAAGTCACTATCACCAATTTTCACAAACGGGTTACGGACGGACAGACAGACTGACAGAATGACCGATTGACCGAATGACAGAATGACACGGTGATTTTAGGGCACTTAGAAAATCAACCGACTTCAGTCGGTCGCTTTTTCTGCGGGTCGTGCAATTCAAGTAAGAAAACGATTGAGTTGGAGATGCCGCTGAACACTACAGATCGACGACTTCCATTTATTATCAACTTGTAATAATGCAACATAAAACACTACGCTGTTCTGGTAATCACATGACTGCCAAAGTAGTCAATTCCTAATCGTAATTGAAGTTATGAAATCTTAACATGTATGTCTATGCTTGGTATCAAAAACGACAGTAGAACAAAATCCCGTGACGTCAAATACCTGATCAATACAGAGTTAACTATCTTTACTGAGAAGATACAATGGACCATAGTCAATAGAAAACAACAGGAATTTAGGAAATTTAAACCGCGATATATCTGAATAAAAGAAAAATCATCTACAATTGTCATTTTCTACTAATTTATACATCCATTCAATGATTTCTAATAGCATTTTATTAAAGTACGAAAGTCTTGCATAATTCGTCAATAGTATTTGCGCGATACTTGAATAAATCCGCAATTAAACTCAATATGCATAAAAAAAAAGATAGCTAATAAATTATCAGTACGAATTCTAAAATTATTTTCATTCGATAATTGGAAGAATTTTAATCTCATAAGGTGCAAAATATGAATATTTTGAAAACAATTCCTGATACTACCGTTTAACCCCGAACTAATATAGACAACTCTCAACAAAGACTTGTTCTGGGACGACGTCACGACAGAAGCTCTATACTACCGCAATGAATAAATAATGTGGCTAGAGCACTGAGTATTTATTATAAAACAGACTGTCCACACCTAAAAGCGCACGCCGTCCAGGAAAAAAAAAACAGCTTAGCTGAAAACTTGTGCCCAAAAACTATTCAGTGACTTTATATATTTCACAATGTGCATTTAGATATGTTCAATATATAAAGAATCTTGAATGTGGTCTTGACTGTTCGAAATGCTCGCTAGAACTGACGAAACGTTTTTAACTCTTGTAAATCGTTCATGATTCTCATATTTTGAATGACCGTCACATTCCTCTGTCAAGATCACGTTAAACATGTATACTTCTGACTTTGTCAGTGTTGCGATCATTAGTTACTGTATTTTTCGATCAAAAAAATTGGTCTACACACATATTCTCTGTAGCGTATAGCGGTCGACTGACGAGAAAACCGTTCAAGGCCTTTTACGTGAATTAACCAATAAGCTCACATCACCCAAAACGTATCATATAAGACGGGAAAACGTGAAAATAATGGACAAGAAAGGGTAAAAAGTGGCCATTGTACATGTCTTATAAGACAGACCGAAAAGAAGAAGAGATATTTTGATAGAATTACGTTTGTAATTAATTTCAGAATCGATGAAAGGACGAAATCATGTTGAGTATAACCTCTAGTTAAAAGAGCAGCATCGTAGAATTTATTCGCCTCGATATCCATAACTAAATAAAAAGGAGGAATATACATAATGAGGGAAAGAATCAGAATAACCAACATGATCACCAATAAACTTGAAGGACAAACGTAACTATAAATGAACAACCAAAACGGGGGAAGAATTAGAATCATCACTGTAACAAAATATATAATTAGGGAAAGAATCAAACTCACCAACACAAAACATGAAGGAACCGCAGCAAAAAAGCACAGACTTGGAACGGTCAGTAAAGATTACTGGTGCTTTTAAGTTAACTTTACGGGATCCCAACCCTCACCCTCACTTTCACTGTGGTTCAGACAACTATTTGTTTGGTCCGCGTGATGGTATTCTAACTCATTAGTGAATCAGAAATCACAATTACAGCGAAGTTGACACAAGGAAGAGGACTCAACTTTAAAACGCGCTGAGCCATCCGGTGATGAACACAACGCCACAGGAACACTGGAGCAAACAAAAATTAACAGTTGAACCTCGTTTGACCAAGTTGGACCAAGCAACAGACATTAAGAATTCCGGCTCCGAGCAACTAACAAATAATTTTAAGCCAAAGCCACTACGGATTCTGAACCCCGATCCACCGGCTTGCACTTAAAGAGGAAAACATAGTCATAATAGCTGACCGTGATTGGGTCAAACACACTGTATGCAGACTGTTGATTAGAATTTACAAGTCCCAGAGAAGAATGGAAACGCACTAGGTCTAGTTGTATCACTAAGTACCAGACTGGCAATAAGAATTTTGTCAAAGACAGTAAATTGTATAAAACATATTTCTTGGATATGATTCTTGACATTCGCGGTTCCTAGTTTTTTGTACAAACTAAACTTGTGAAGACAGTGTTAATTTCTTCATGCTGTCATGTGCATGTATAATTTCACATTTGAATCCAAAGGCAACTTTAAGGGTTCTGTTTTCTGTCAATTTGCGCCATTCACGTAACGTTTGATAACTGGCCTGCCATCAGATACAGATCAAGTTCAATAACGGAGGTTATATATCAAATTCGGCAGGAGTTATGGTCCCTGATACGCCGAAAAACGGTATGTTCTATTTTCAAATAATAATTTTTATGGTCAGATTTATTTAAAATTGTATGTCTCTTCATTAGAAAACAAATACAGGTTAAGTTGAAAAGAAAAAAGGCCAGCTTACATCAATTTTCACAAGTATCTAGCTCCTCGTAGACACAGAAATCAGAAACATTAACTTTCCATAACGAAAACACGCCTATACAAATACATTGTAAATTTTACCGAAACACACGACGATTTTCAGATGAAGAATTGTGGTATTTTTCTTATTTCTGCTCAAAATATAGATTGTGGGTACACGTTAGAACCGCCTCATCTAGGCGGTTCTAACGAGTACCCACAATCTATATTTTAGAGCAGTAATAAGAAAACAATAAGGTTTTACCCCCGTAAACCTTAATTTTATGATGAAAAGTTGTGATATTTTTGTTATTTCTGCTCAAAATATATATTGTGGGAACACGTTAGAACCGCCTCGATTCGAGGCGGTTCTAACAAGTGCCCACAATCTATATTTAGAGCATAAATAAGAAAAATAAGACTTACCCCTGTAAACCACATTTTTACTCTATAAAATTGGGGTTTCGTGGTGCATTGCATAAATTAAGTTAGAGTAGCGTCGTGTTATCAAGTCCGAGAAATGAATACTAGTGTAAACCCTACTTTATTTAAAGAAATGTTAGGTAAACAAGTATATATAGTTGTCCTTATTTTGTTCCAAAACAAAGATTTCTTATTTATACTATAAACATAAAAGCATGTGTGCATGCATGCATACAAGTGTGTGCATGCATGCAGGAGTATATGCGTGCATGCATGCATACATGTGTGTGCATGTATGCATGAGTGTATGTGTGAATGCATGTGTGCGTGCATGCATGCATGCAAGAGTGGGTGCATATATGCATAAGTGTGTGCACGAATGCATGAGTAGTGCATGCACATGTATGTGCATGTATGTATGTGTTGCATGCACGCATGCATGAGTGAATGTGTGCATGCATGTGTGAGTGGTTTCATTTATGTGTGTGTGTGTGTGCATGGATGCATGCATGCAAGTATGTGTGCATGCAAGTATGTGTGTGCCGGCATGTGTACATACATGTATGTGAGTGTGTAAGCATGCATGCATGTGAGAGAACATGCATGCATGTGTGTATGCATTTCTGCATGAGTGTATGTGTGCATGCATGTGAGCATGCATGCATGAGTGTATATGTACATGCATGTGTGCTTGCATGCATGCATGCATGTGTTTGCAGTTATGCATGAGCAGGTGTGCATGCATGCATGTGTGCATGAACACGCATGTGAATATGCATGCGTACCTGCATGAGTGTGGGTGTATGTGTGCATAAATGCATGCGTGTATGCA
Source organism: Lucinisca nassula (assembly GCA_963580285.1). Taxonomy (NCBI): domain Eukaryota; kingdom Metazoa; phylum Mollusca; class Bivalvia; order Lucinida; family Lucinidae; genus Lucinisca; species Lucinisca nassula. The sequence goes on from OY757023.1 coordinate 59,674,064, forward strand.
TGCATGAGTGTATGTTTGCTTGCATGCCTGCAATGTGTGAGTGTTTGTATTTCTGCATAAGTGTGTGGGCATGCAATTATGTGTATGATCATGCATGCATGAGTGTATGCAAGCATGTTTGTGCATGCATGTGTACATGCATGTGCATTCATGCATGTGTGCATGTATTCATGTGTGGGGGCGTAAATCGATTTTACGTGGCCACAATCCTCGCCCTTACTTCCGTCGCGATTTTTAGATTCGCAGGATCGATCCCGGGCTTCTCCAGACTTTCGGATGAGTCTTTAAACCGAGGTCCCGTCTCCGTATGACCTTAGCTGTTGGTGGGACGTAAAACGAAAACTCGCTCACTCACTCCGTCGCGATTTAGACAAATAATTTGTTCATTCCGCATGAAGGCCTCCTAACTCATCAGTGCAACATCTCCGTGAACACAAATAATCAAACAAGTTGGCTTCTTTAAAAAGAATCCAAAGGAAAGGTCTGCTGCTGTCTAGTCAGCAGAAAGAACAGGGCATTATCACAATAGTAATGATAATACTAATCAACATAATAATAATAATAAACGTGCGTAATGTTTGTCTTTTGCAAACATGACCAACCCTTAACTATTCGCTTTAGAACCTTAAAATCAAGAATGATCAAATACCAATGGCTTTTATTTTTCAATAGCAGTCATACTTAAAACTAATATGAGAAATTCTAAAGTTGTGTAATTTGCATTTCCTGTTTTCAAACTTCGTTTTAGCTGAGACCTCAAAACAAATCAGTGGTAGAATTGGCAGCTTAAAAAATAGAGAAAGTGGCTACGGGGTCATGGATACCATCGGCAGATGCAACCATGTATTGCAAAGCACAATTTTTTAAGTTTAAGACCTTGATCTCAATTTCTAAATAGTAAGTTTTTGACCTTGATCTGCTGACAGCAGTATCTTTTCTGCACCCATTAAAGTGTCTACATATCAACCCTAATCGTAGGTTGAAAACCACAACAATACAAAAACTTTAACATCCCAATTAAAGTTTAAAGTGTGCGATCTTGGCAGCAGAAGTCAAATCATTGTTACTGTACTTTGTCAGCTGTCACGTAATACCACATATCAACTTCCAATAACATAAAAGATAGAGATCAAATGTTTTACATAAACAAGTAGTTACATGAATATTACGCAAAGTTCTGTCACTGTTACCTTTACCTTCTGTGTCAGCTGGAGCAGCAGCCACGTGACTGTAACTATACATTATCTGCTGTTAATTAGAATAAATCATACAAAACCCCAATCAACATGATGAATACCAAAACTATACAATGACCATTCAATTTATGCGACCATGACCTTCTGTCAGCAGCAGCAGCAGCAGCAGCAGCAGCAGCAGCATTAGGCATTATAAGTTCACACTGCAAAGTTAAAGAAAAAAAATAAATCTGGAAATTATCAATATCGCTATATATTCTAATTACTGGCGCTAGCCAAACCCGGGCACTTGACTCAGGAGTGTGACCGACTCATGTTTAAGGCAATGCCAAAGAAACACGATATACCAAATAAAAATATATTAGACAAGTGATTAGCAAGATATTAGAATTAAAGCAGAAGTTTGAAGTTAATTGTTGACGGACGTCCAAGCGTTGTCACCAGACAGTCAATATGTGACTTTTCGTAGACAGAACCGATCGTTATGTGTCACTTTTTTGTGTGACAGCCACTTAAAAAGCTATTTGTTCTCATGAAATGAACCTTAAATTGATAGAATGTATGACGAATAAAACTGCAAGTTACTGTATCGCAATAATTCTATAGAAACCAGATAACAATCATTTCTTGGGCCAAGGCAGACAGAAAGACAAACAGATGGAAGAAAAACAGACACAGGACGAAAACTACATACAGCTCAACATTCTTCTCATGCCGGGGGAAATTATCAAAATATTCCTAGCGGTTTGAAAATTATATGTCCATCATCTGCTGGTGAAAAATTGCCTCGGCGAGGCTATTTATATACAAAAATATTGCATTATGCAAATTGGTTAGGTCATGCCAATATACATCTTCATGCCAAAACTATTGAAATATACCTTGCGGATAATATATCTAAAATCAGTTTGTTATTATTTTACCCCGGAGAGGCTATCAATATAAAAAAAAATTCGCATTAAACAATATAATTAATTAGATCCTGTCAATATATATCTACCTGCAAAAACTTATCAAAATATTTCTTGCGGGTTGAAAGTTTTAACGTCTATGTCTGTTAGTGAAATTTTGCATCGGCGAGGCGAATTATAAAGATATCAGCCTTTAGACAAACTCATTTGTTTGGTCTTGTCAATCTCACTGCATGCCAAAACTTAACAAAACTAAAATTGCGCAGTCGATGGCACACCCTTGCATATCCCCACGCCACTACATAATCTACTCATCATGCCGTTCGCTTTGATACGTTTCACGACCATGTTCTGGAAATTTTGATTTTGAACCCCGCGGGCCCCAACCCCTGGATTCACCCCTAGGGGTGTGATAGAAATTCCGAAAGTGTCATGCACTCCCCTAACCAAAGATCTATCAGTTCCCAAAGTTTCAAGTTTCTATCTATAACCGTCTATGAGGAGTTATCCGTTAAGACGGACGGACATACAGACGGACGAACGGACGACGAATACAATTACAGGCTCCACTTTTTCTTTGAAAAACCTGGGGATAATAATCCTACTGTTGCCTTGGCCAGGCTTCTTGTGAAGAAATCAAGCATTCTGGTGAAGTCTAATTGGTCACTGATGAGGCCTAATCGGCCGAAACTAGCTAGTCTGGCACAGAAAACATGTACATTCCATATTTTCCAGTTCTGTGGTGTAGTCCTTGCTTCCAAAGGATAACCCTTTCAAGAACATATTAGACGGTCTTGTCAATATACATCTGTTTGCCAAATCTTATCAAAATAAAACTTATAAATAAAACTCATTTTTGATTTTTATTTATATACCTGCAATCAGTTTGTGAATATTTTGCCTTGGCAATGCCATTTATATAAAAAAATCAGGCATTAAACAACATTGTTGACTATATCTTATCAATATATATCTGTTTGCCGAAAAATTGTATAAAATATCTCTAACGGTTTGAAATTTATACAGCGGTGCAAGTTAGTGGAAAATTGCCTCGGTGAGGCTATTTATAAAGAAACCAAGCATTAGACAATCTCACTGGTAAGGTCTTGTCAATATGTATCTGCATTCAGTTTCTGAAAATGTTGCCTCGGCCAGGCCAGAAATCTGGAATTAGACTGCTGGTGGTGCTGCTTGACGTAGTCTTGGAGCTGCCTTCTTGGTTCTGGCTGGGGGCTGGACTGCGCAGATCCTAACGTCAAACGACAGTGACACTCTGGTGCTGAAGGCATGTGGTCAACTCAGGAATCCCATGAAGTCGGCATGACTTCAAGAAAGCTACAAGTGGCTCTGGAAGTACCCTTTCATAAATCCAGACATGTTGTGATATCGATCTGGACTAGCTGCTCAAGAGCTGAACAGAGAATAATGATGATGATGACACTGCTACGTTCGTTCGTTCAAGCTAAGGCATTTTACGTCTGCCAGGGTCGAGCGGACAGAAGTCCATAGCTCCACAGCGAGACGTAGGTTATGTGCTTCTGGGCTGCGAATCGCGGCAGTCTGTCCAACAAGAGTTAATTGCGTTGGATTGCCTGTGCCCTACCGAGTAAAGTGAAGCACTGCCAGTTTTAGAAATTTTGAATGCCAGTCTAAATTGAAACAAAAATGTAGAGTAATCAGTGACAAATCGGTTGCAGATCGCGATTTCGCTACTGTGCTCGAGAGCAGAAAGTAGGCTAACGGTGCTCTCTTTTGGGGCCGCCCGATTTTGGCCATCGGACTTAGGCTGCAAATGAAGCATGCCTTTGCAAGTTTCCATACAGAAACAAGCGGCTAGTGGTCCAGAAAGAAGACTTGTCGTAAAACAGAAATGGAGGCAATGATCAGGAATCGATACAATTCACAGCTCCAAGTCCTATTCCCAACCAGCAGGCAGGATGAGTGTGCAATGATCCGGATGTTGGTACAAGCCCTCAGCATCTCCTACCGGCTTGGCAATGCAGAAGTGCTGCTTGTAGAACCACCAAGTTCCTGGGACGAACTCATCGATCCCCGCATCCAATGACCTCGACCCGTACAAAATGCCGATCTCTAAACTGTGGCCTAACGTATACACGTACGTGCAACACACTATACCATGCCTAGGCGCCCTCATTAACTTAAATACGAGCATTTAACAAAAACTTTAGTCTGCCTGAGCATTCAAATTTATTTCTGCGCAGAGTACTTGTTACTATCATTTCGAGTAGTGGTTTTCAGTGCTTGGATATCAGTATGTTACATGTTACTGCAATGAAGTTGGGATTACAGGGATTACATTAGTTTTCTTATTTTTGTTATAAAACGTAAGTTGTGTTACGCGTTTGAACGACGCTAACAAGTAACAATATATTATGTATATTGGATCCGTGCCACCCATAAAAAAGATGAGTTATTCCCAGCGGGCACATGACGTCTATTCAACGCCGTACCAACGTCAATGCAACGTCATGCCAGTAAAATTGATTATACTGACACAGAAACTGTAGTGACTTTCAGCCTCAGCAATTGATTCCCAAAGGCTGATAAAACACCTTTTTCTCGTTGGAGAAGAGGCAGCTGATTAATTTCCTTTCCGTTGCATTATCACTGTATATCAAAAATTTTTGTTTGCCCTTGGTATTATGGTATTATGGTGCCATTGGTATTATGTTTTCCGTGATATCGCCTTTTGTTTGTTTGTTTGTTTGATTTGAGGTTTAACGTCCCCGTCAACACTGTAAAGGTCATTTTGGAGACGTTGCTTCCAATTTTGTGGGACTTTTACACGACAGTGAGATGAAATGACATCTCAAGCCCTGTCGCCCAATGAAACCAATAGGGTTTATTAGCATGGACGGTCCGACTTGCACCGCGGTTCCTGGACAGGCTTAGATCCTCTAAGCGGTTTACCAGTACTAGTGTGCGGGCCGGATTCAGCTCTGCGTGGAAGCATCATGCAGCCCATATATTTCTTCAAGCCCCTATGGGCGGAGGCTTGATGTCGCCTTTTCTTGCCATCTTCATTAGTATATACCGGCCCCGATAACTCAGTGGTAGAGCGTTTGCTTCGGGAATGGGAGGTCGCGGGTTCGTAAAGGCGTACAAAAATAGTACTAGGAGCTCCCTTGGCTGACGCTCACATTATCAGGGGTAGTCCTTGGAAGATAAATGAAGGCAGGTAAGTATTTGTTAAAGGATACTTTGTTTGTCGCAATAAAACCTTATGCTATTTGTTTCGGATATGCGACGTTAAATAAAGCACCTTTATCTTAATCTTTATATTTATTTCGCTTTTTAACAGTTCAAATATATTGTAAATCAGCGTCACGCATACGAAAAGGACGTTGCCAGACGGTTCAACAATTTGCAGAAGCTGGAATAAGGATCCATTCAATTACAGATATGTTGTGCCGCTTGCTAGCGTAAGGCAAGCTTTTTGTGAAACCTCATACTTGTAAATGGTACTTTCATTTATGGTCATTTCGCCAAATAGACACGCTACATAGAAAAACTGAAGTATCCCTGCATATTTTTGACTGGTTCACATTGTTTCTCCACGTTGAATATGACTGCAAATAGCAAATTATAGCGAGAAGTCTGCACTGGAGCGAAAATGCTTCAAATTTCACATAAACACTGTGGACCTTTCCAATAACCACAGAGGTGAGACAACGATGAGGACTCGACAGCAAAAAGCCACTGAAATGCTGGAGCAAAAGAAAACCAACAGTTAGACTCCGACCTACATGAGAGTATTTACTAGACGTTATATAACCAAGAAGCCAACATACCTGACAGATACTTTGGCAAAAGGGTAAAAAAAAACAAAAAAACAACGACCACTACCCTGCAACATGTTGGCTCTGGAATTCGAACTCGGGCCGCAGGTGTGACTAGCTGTAGCGAGGGGCTTAACCCTGCGCTACCTAAATCCCATTCATCGGAGGATCCATTTTTTCTTTCGAATACCGTCCAGTTTTGACATGGTCCATGGGCTGTAGCAGTGATAGTAATGTTATGTTACCAAAACAATGGTGGGGAACAGTCAATAACACATACCAATCAGCTTCAGTGGTAGCTGTAGAAGCATATGCAGGAATTCTCGTACTACAGGTACTAATCCGCACCAATCCGTCACTTCTCTGACGTCACAGCCTGTCGCTAGTTCTCAGACAGGTAACAAGGGGAAATGTATAAAATTATACAGGAGCCCAAAATTTAACCCATTAAATCATTTTATTTTCATTGATACAAGATAGCAAACATTGCAATTGATACAAAATGTATCTTCTACAGTTTGATACCAAATTTGTAGAAATAAGGTATATTTTAGGATGGCCCAGATTGTACATAATAATTTTGTTTGTTTGTTTGTTTGGAGTTTTACGGCCCAGTCAACACTATTTAGGTCATTTTTGAGCCGGCCAGTTCACCTATCAGCACTTTCCTGGGCAGGCTTATACGTAAGCGGTTAACCTGTACAGTGCACATTCTTTCGCCAGAAACTGACAACTGCCCTTCTTGAATCAGCGGAAGGGAGAGAATGACCGTAGAAAAGATTTCATGATCAATCTCCACGAAAGAATGTTGCCGACCCCGGTGGGAGTCGAACCCGCGTCCTCCTGATCACCAGTCAGACGCGCATCCGACTGAGCCACCGAGGCCGGCTTTTACATAATGAATGCTACTAGGTTTTTTCCTTATTAAGTCTTTGTATTTTACAACAAAACTGAACTATAGCCACAATTCAAACGCCCAAAAGTCATATTTCTAAAACATTTTCCCTCATTATAACCTCTCATTCGATAGATCTATGTAATATTTACATTTTTGTGGTAAAATATTGCAAAAAAGGTTTTTTAAAAGTGGCCCATAGGTTGCAGAATATCGCTATATTTGACAAAATACAACAGGCAGATGTGCCTCACTCTGTTTAATTACACACCAGCTTACACAGGTAAGGCGATCGGTCAAAGGGAAATAATCGAAGCCTATCAAAACGGAATATCGATAATCCGAGTGACAGTTCCTGTAGTACGATAATTCCAGGTGGTGTGATATAATAACACAATCGTTGTAATGAGATAAAGACATCTATAAAAGTACAACGACAAACATCAGTGAGCCATCCACCTCACTACCCCCACCCCCACAACAACAAACACACAGCGTGAGTATAAGATTTTTGGTTTCATTGGGTGGCAGGGCTTGAGATGTCATTTCATCTAGTTGTCATCTCAAAGTCCCACAAACTTGGAAGCAAAGCCTCCAAAGTGACCTAAATAGTGTTGATGGGAAATTTAATACAAAATCAAAACAAACAAACAAAAGTCCATACCTGTGCATCAGGAAAACATGTCCATGTGAAATAATAGCGTCTAACATGGTGTCAGAAATCACATATAGTAGGTAAAAATTTTGACATCTTTCTTATTTCTGACTTTAACATAGATTGTTGGTGCTCGTTAGAACCGCCTCAATGAGGCGGTTCTAACGAGTACCCACAATCTATGTTTCCAAAATAAGGCAGGTAATGCATACCCCCGTAGACCCCACTTTCTCTATATAAAGTGGGGTTTAGGGGGTCTTCATTTCACGGACTTGTTATCGTGATGAAGTAAACTCAGTAGTGACAAGTGTGATAAAACATCTGATCAATTAATTGCTCAATAGTATTTTCTGGCGCGTGAAGGTGGCTATTTTCATGAGCTATCGTCATGTCTAAGCTATCCAGATACATGACATTATCCTGTAATGTTCGGAATTCTTCATGAAGTATATCTTGATAAACCTTTGCATAAGCGTCAATCATCCACATTGTTTGATAGGATTCTTTTGCAAAAGCCCAAGAATGTGGGCCTTTGATAACTACTTTTACATCTGGATTTCTCTGGAGTAGTTGTGCTATTGAGTTTGTGACACTGTGCATTTGCTTTTGAAACACACTTGAGTGATATGACAGTAAATGAGCATAACTGTGTAAAACAACGATGTACCTCGCATCGTAAGAATTTATTTGACTGAGATATGTACTGACAGGTCTCATATACTGTCTCGGGGTCCCTTGTGTTGAAAAAGGCAGTCCATGTGGCACCCATGTCAAAGTGAAATTGAGCGTGTCGTTGTAACACGTTACAGGACGATGTTTCCCTCTTTTACTCCACGAGTCTGTGATAAATATACATGGCACCTTGCGCTGGATCCCCTCATGGAACTGTCGCAATGTTGAATCTCCTATCAATAGAACTGTTGCATTTCGAAGGCAACGGGCAAGATATGTGTCATTTGGAGCCCCTTGGCATTGACTGTTTGTCCAAGCATTATTGAAAAAGTAACCAATCGGTGATCGCCTGTTCCATGTGCGAGTAACATTAATTTCACAACACTTCACACATGTCTGCTCCCGCTGATGCATTCCTTTGGGCTCTGAAAAGCACACCAGTATTCCATGTAAAAATGATATACAGTCAACCCTCTTTATTCCGACATTCGTTATAACGGCAAAACACGTTATAACGACGATTTCAATGGAATGACTACTTTGCTAAAAGCTTAGCCAAAGTTTCGAGCGGCGTGGCCTTCCCTCGGATTGGAAATGCACAAATCGAGTCCATAGTCATAAAAGATTCTTGTAATCTAATACTCCAAAAAACAAATGTTATAGATATTTGTGAGAATCGCCTTCTAACAAATGTCTAAAACATTTGTTTCTTGGAGTAATGATGGGGAAAAAAGCCTTTCATTGCCTATCATACTCCTAACTGGGATTCTTTATTACGGCACATTCTTTATAGGCAACAAATACTCTCGTTATAACGAGAGTCCTCTGTAAATGTGCGTTATAATGTAACCTATCAATGAAAGCCACCAATGTGGTGTCAGAAGTACATTTGAACTGTAGTAGATAAAAACACCAATGTGTGGATGTGGAACGCGAGATATTTTATGAAATGAAAAAAAAAAGAGCTGTAAGAGTATCTGACTATAGCCCCACTGTAGCACTATTAGAGGTAAAAGACCCATAGTGTTTAAAAATTTTGAATTCGTGCTAACCAGATAACATCACTGTAGAAAATGGCACGTGGCATAAAAACTTATCAAGGAATTTAACTCCATGAGTTTTTGGCCATAAGCCGGCAAAAATATAAACGTTATTAAGCAAAATCCATTGTATTAATTTAATTTTTTAAAACCTATCTACATAACACATCCTTGTGCCATAGAGCATTCAACGGTCATTTTCCTGATGAAATGTGTGATAGTTTCCTTATTTATACTACAAGCATTCATTGCGCGTGCTTGTTAGAACAGCCCCATTAAGGCGGTTCAGACGAGTACCCACGTCGTATGCCTGGAACAGAAATAAAATAATGTATACCCCTGTTAACCTCAGTTTTTTTCTACGGAATTATTAACGTGACTCAGAGTTCAAGAAAATTCAATTTCGAACTCAGCAACCCAATCCACTGCATATCACATCTGTACAGGGCCTACACTGCTAAACAATGTAGCCTTGAAAAGATTTCTACACACTGTGATACTGTTATAACCGAAATATATACCTCCGTGGACTAAGACTTTCAAAGCACCCGGAAACATCACGGCTCTGTTGACGCTGAAAAATAAATACATGCGTAAACCGGCGTTCACACTGTCGATCAACTCGATCGACCCGATAGCCACAATTTGCCAAGCAAATGCAATCAACACCTTGCATATACACCTCAAACAACCTTCGTCACCGTGACGTCCGGTATTGTGTGCGTTTCAACCGTTCAACTGTAACTAGTGTTTGTTGTAATAAGTATGACGTTGCAATAGAAGGTACATTAAAAAATATGATCACTGCACTAAACAGGTAAACATCAAGGTGACATGTTTTCATGTAGAAAATTTTCACAAGTTTTCTTTTTATTTCTAACACAAAGACCAAATTCGTTATTGTGCTACGCTCACCTTTTTCAGTAGTGAGGTTCATGATATTGACAAAGTGTTACCGTTGTGTGTTTTTGTACAATATCTTGTTTAATTACTGTGTATTTGATGTACCAGATACTATTTTGAAAGTGTTTCATACCTTTGAGAAACAAATTCAAATGTCCGAAATTTTGTGCCAGTCCAATATCAAAAATCCAAGTTTTTGCCATTGATAAATACCCTTGCGCATGGCTGTTTGAAGCCATTGTCAAATGGACCGAAAGCCATGCTCAATCAACAAAACCCATGCTCAAATCATGAAATTCACGTGCTGTTTGCACATGGATTTTGAGCTTCTGATATGACAAGATGGGTCTAAACTTTGTACGTTACGTTGAGCGACCTAACGCCATTGCCCTGGACGTAGCGTTTTATTTAAGAAATGAAATTTATTTTTCTGCAGTTCATGGAAGTATGAACGCAGTGGGTCGCGTGCAAAGTAAATGAACCCCGAAGGGGTTCATGTAAACTTTGCTAGCGACCCACTGTCGTTCATACTTTCATGAAAAGCAGAAAAATTAAGTTTATTTTTTATATTTACATTATTTGCCCCTCGTCACTGGGCGAAAAAAATGCTTGTAGAGCAAACTTTTAAAGCGGAAAAACATTTACACGCTGGTTTTTCTACAAAGAGCGGAGCAGCGTTGACGTCATCAACGCCCGTATAGAACAATGGTTTAGAATGACGTCACTTAACGTCCCTGAAAATCATGTGACTCGATGCGTTCATGGAAGTATGAACGCAATTGTTTTCTATAGGTTTACATTAGACGTTACAGTGGAAATGTAAATATATTTCTATGATGGCGCCAGACGGTTACTGCGCAACAACGTCATTGTGCTAACCGCCAGGTCAGTTTGCCGGTCGCAGATGAAGAGTTTAAATGCCATTTATACGGAGCCTTTGGGCGGTTTCGTCAAAATCTGCTGTCGTAACCGTCAGTTATGCAAGAACAACAATCATCCATGGTTATTTATTGCATTAACATTTGCCGGATCTCTCGGAAGATCTTTGAACATTCTGCCTAGCGGCCTCATGTTCAAAGGGCTTCCTCGGGATCCGGCAAATGTTAATGAATGAAAAGCCATGGTTCATCACAATTTTATACACGCAGCTTACTCAACTGCTTCTCGAACATACAGGACAACGATTCGACCGCACAAGACTCTTCAACAACTTCGAATCGACAGACACCACGATCGCTACTCTATAACACCGAGCCAGACAGAATCCCTACAAAGATTAATGCCCTGCCAAGTTATTTAGATAACGCCTGGAAATTGTGCCAAGGTTTTCATTAAAGACTACCCTTAACAGAGCGTGCTTATAAGAATCTTAAGTGGGTGTGAGGGGTGGATAGAAAAACCCTTTCCAAAGGTCACAGTCTGGCATCATAAGGCTTGCCGAATGCTGTCGGTCTGTGATCCCGAGGAACGGATTTTTCTCTCCACCCCTCACTCCCATGTTGGATTCTTTTTCTTGCATATCTTCCATTTCTGAACGTGAGGTTGTTATGTCAGACACGCGAGAATATTCGATTTGGGTATGAACACCAGGGCTAGAACAGAATTTCTATCCCAAGCTAAACCTATGGATTTCCTTATCTGGTGTGCAAGAATAGTCTTTCTTCCTCACACGTTTGAAAGAGGTTACCCATATGTACAATTTAATTTTACTCATTTTGAGTTTATTTTAATTTAACATAAAGTGCACGTGTATAAATATATTATTTTGCTGTTTTCCCCTCAGAAGATATACTGTTGAAAACTATATTTCCTGAATCTTGGTGTTTCGAACTGTTTGAATGTAAACACTTACGGGTGCAGAAGGTATTTCTCTGTGGCGCTAAGATAGGGCTGTTCCAAGCCTAAATTCCACATATTTTTGTCATTTATAATAGACCAGTCATTACAAAGAAGGCGTTGCTTTCTTGGTTTCCCACAATACCATGGTTGACCATAGTTTTCGAGCGTAAGGTTGCATATGTCGTCATATCCAGGGATAAATGGCTCCGTGTTGCAGAGGGTCTCTTCCCTGATATCTTCCTTGGGATGGAGGAATACACCTGCGTCGTGTACAGTCTGGGGACACGTATATCTAAAATAAGAAAGGAGTTTTGATATATTCCTTGGGATGGAGGAATGCAACTGCATCGTGTACAGTCTGGGGGCACGTATATCTAAAATAAGAAAGGAATCTTAATATCTTCAATGGGATGTAGGAGTACAACTGCGTCATGTAAAGTCTGGGGACACGTGTATCTAAAATAAGAAAGGAATCTGGATAGCTTCCTTGGGATGCAGGAATATCGCTGCGTCGTGTACAGCCTGGGGACAAGTTTATCTAAAATAAGAAAGGAATCTTGATATCTTCCATGGGATGCAGGAATACAGCTGTGTCGTGTACAGTCTGGTGACATGTATATCTAAAATATGAAAGGAATCTTGATATCTGCCTTTGGTTGCAGGAATACAGCTGCATCGTGTACAGTCTGGGGACACGTATATCTAAAATAAGAAAGGAATATTAAATCTTCCTTGGGATGCATCTAAAATAAGAAAGGAATATTAAATCTTCCTTGGGATGCAGGAATATAGCTGTGTCGTGTACAGTTTGGGGACACGTTTATCTAAAATAAGAAAGGAATCCTGATATCTTCCTTGGGATGCAGGAATACAGCTGTGTCGTGTACAATCTGGGGACACGTATATCTAAAATAAGAAAGGAATCTTGATCTCTTCCTTGGGTTGCAGGACTACACCTGCGTCATGTACTGTCTGGGGACACGTGTATCTAAAATAAGAAAGACATTCCGCTTTTCAAGATATACAGATTTTTACATTCATGGCCATTTCTTATAAAATTTATGAAACACGCCATTGGCGAGTTTCATAAATTTTATATGAAATGACTACGGATGTAAGATTCTGTTTATGTTATAACGGTTTTCAATAGGATTTTATTGCCGAACCATTGCAGTAGAGAACACAGCCTTGTCATGGACAGCGACATGGCGTTACGCGACAGTAACTACTGTCCGCCGAGGAATAGCTGACGGTGACGTCACGACTTGTTTTTGTTTTGAACAATGCAAAGCTTATGGGGCTAACGGTAAAATAGCTCAAATAGTCAGCTACGACACTGCCAGCTATTTGTTGGCGAACTATACATGTATTTATTATTACACGCGTGATCATATGATTTTATCACACCACATTATACACCAAATAACAGCGATCTTAGGTAAACCACTAGTGGATTAAATATGCAAATTGTATGTACGACGTCGCGTTACTGACAGTTTTGTAAAGCAATCGTTGTAAGATTTTTAAGTAAACAAAGCATTATTGCCGATTTTCAGCCTGTTAGAATCGAAATAGATCAGCTCTAGTTTGTGATTTGTTGAGTAATAAATCACAGTTTGTCAGTACGCGCTCGTGATTTGATCTACTTTACAACTGACCTCCAAACTGTGATTTATTACTCAATAAATCACAGTTGGAGCTGATGTATTCCTTAACTAAACTCAGGTCCGGTCGGCTTCAGCTATGGTGTTTCCACACAGAGCTTAAACCGACCTAACTTGAGAACTGGTACATGTAAACCGCTGTAAAATCATTCTTCGACATAAAAAGATTGGGTAAAACATAAATGTTATACGAGAGACTGCATGCATGGTAGTTAACCCAATCACGGTTGACAACTTTGCTTTCCTCTTTAATTGCACGCCGGTGGGTCAGGCCTCAGATTCTATGACGGTTCCAGTGTAAAGGCTTATTGAGAATTAGAGAGATCTAATTCAAGGTAATGTTGACTAGTGCCTGATGCTCTATCTCTGGTCGGACCCATCGGAGTCTAACTGTTGGTTTTCTTTTGCTCCAGCATTTCAGTGGTTTCTTGCTGTCGGGTCCTCACCGTTGTTTCATCTCTGTGGTTGTTTGATTATCTGTGTTCACGGAGATGTTGCACTGATGAGTTAGGAGGCCTTCATGCGGGCTGAACAAATTATTTGTCTAAATCGCGACGGAAGTAATGGCGAGGATTGTGGTCTGGTAAAATCGATTTATTGCTCGTATATATACCTGCGGCGGAAGTTGGTTGCAATAGCCTCCCTTGGCGATATTAGACTGGCAACTATTTCTGTTGTCCCCTCCCAAAACATTGTTACAGTGGCAATGTATGTGCCGTTGCTGTGATCAGTCACGTGCCCAGTGGCGCTTGCTCCACGTGTCTTGTCGCGGATCCAAACACGTATCTAAAAGAAACGGGAAATAATTTACCAAGCGCACGACGAAACCTACAGTTAGACGTGTAAAAGTGAAGTGTCAAATCAGCTTGCACATGCGCACAATATGGGCCTAGTTGTCCATATGATCGTTAATGCAACGAGCTCGTTAGTGGTTTGGACCCAGTTGTTCAAAACTAACGACGTTGTCAGTTAACGAATTGTTAAAACTTGATCATTTAATGTGGAAAATATACTAATAGTTTTACTGAAAAAAAAAATGTCACATTCTTCCAGCAAAAATAACAAAAGTTTAGATATTTTACTTGCTAGAACAGTTAACAATTTGACCACTAACAAGCTCGATAAGCTAACGAGACACTACAGCTGGTGTCTGGGAATGTGTGGCGGCCGTAAAAAGTCTTCCTGCTCTACATAATAGTGTAGTTTATATTTTCTTGTCCTTTGGTATCATTGATTCCATTGTTGAGTTTTGAAAATATTTGAGGGTCACTGATTAGGCCTAATTTGCCAAAACTAGCTAGTCTGGCCCAGTAAACATGTACACTTCATATTTTCAGGTTCTGTGGTGTATTCCTTGCTTCCAAAGGATAAACCTATCTAGAACATATTTAACGTCACTACAGCTGGTGTCTGGGAATGTGTGGCGGCCGTAAAAAGTCTCCCTGCCCTACATCATAGTGAAGTTTATATTTTCTTGTCCTTTGGGATCATGATTCCATTGTTGAGTTTTGAAAATATTTGAGGGTCACTGATGAGGTCTAATTGGCCGAAACTAGCAAGACTGGCCCAGTAAACATGTACACTTCATATTTTTCAGTTCTGTGGTGTATTCTTTGCTTCCAAAGGATAAACATTTCTAGAACATATTTAACGTCACTACAGCTGGTGTCTGGGAATGTGTGGCTGCCGTTAAAAGTCTCCCTCCCCTACATCATAGTGTAGTTTATATTTTCTTGTCCTTTGGGATCATTGATTCCATTGTTGAGTTTTGAAAATATTTAAGGGTCACTGATGAGGCCTAATTGGCCGAAACTAGCTAGTCTGGCCCAGAAACATGTACTCTTCATATTTTCCAGTTCTGTGGTGTATTCCTTGCTTCCAAAGGATAACCTTTTCTAGAACATATTTGAACAAATGGACCCATAACATTAACTGTTCTAGCAAGCAAATATCTAATACAGTGGTGTTTTTGCTGGAAATGTGAGCAGCTTTTGCATTTGCAAAACCTGTTCATATTTGTCTAAAAACATGTTAGTATAGTTGCCATATTAAATGATAAAAGTTTTAAAGATCCGTTAACTTACGACGTAGTTAGTTTTGAACAACTAGCCACTAATCAGAGGCTTCCATCCTTGAGACATATAGAGGATCCTAGTTATTGAATTTATTAAACGAGTTGAGAAAAAGGGATAAAATGCTCGGCTCCGAGCATTTTATCCCTTTTTCTCAACTCGTTTAATAAATTCAATTATATTTTTACATGAGCACAAATGCAAGATTCTCTTTATCATATGACATTTAAATCGCAATTTATTCACGACCGTTTTACAAAAATTTCAATATTCAGCCAAGTCGTTAAGGACGTTGTACATGTAACGATACGGGGCGTATCTAACAAATTTGCATATTTAATCCACTAGTGGATTATCGAATTTATTACATGATGTTATTACATTCTCAGACGCGACATCATATAATGAATTACATTCTTTCATATCTCCAAAACGGTCATTTTTCTGATGAAAACGTGTAATATTTTTCTTATTTATACTCTAAACATAGATTGTGGCTGCTCGTTAGAACCGTCTCAATGAGGCTGTTCTGACGAATACCAACAGCATATATCTTGGAGCAAAAAAAAAGAAAAAACAATGTACACTCCGTAAACCCTAGTTTTACATATATATTAAGTGGGGTTTAAGTGTGTTCGTTGTACGGACTTGTTTACATGATCTCCCTAAAAAACAGGTCGGGCCTGTATTTTTTATGTATTTTTGTTTTTGTACATGTTTTTGTTAACACAATTGTCATGTTGAGACTTGCACTGTAAATTCACTTCACTTTAAATGCTCAAAAAGTCAGGTCTATATTTTGGAAGGTACTAAATGCTAAACACTAAGAATGTACTTAAAAAGCGAAATTACTAGGGCAAATGCAAAGGGTAGGGTCGGAAATCGAAAATGTTCAGGCCGGGGTTTCAGTTTTTGTTTTATAAAAATAGTAGAGTCGTGGGGTCTGAAGCAGGGTCGGTCGGGTAAGCGGAAACACGTCTTTTTTTTTTTAGCAAAACTATAGTACGTAAAATCATGTACTTAAATAGTTGAATGTTTTCTGGTAATACAATTAGATTTTTAGCCCTTTTAAAGGGTTTTGCTATCTTTTCCATCAAAAGTTAACGAAAAATAAAACAATTTTGTGACCTACCGACCCTTATCTTTTCATCAGGAAAACACGCCTTTATAATTTTGACCCCCTGAAATCCCACTTTCATAGGAAAACTGGGGTTAACAGGGATGTACATTATCTTTCTTTATTCTGCTCAAAACATAGATTGTGGTTACTCGTTAGAACCGCCCCGAGGCGGTTGTAATGAGTCCCCTCAATCTATGTTTTGAGCAGAAATATGAAAAACATCAGACTTTTTATCTGAAAATGTTCAATTTTTGATGGTAAAATTTTCGATATATTTGAATAGACATGTTTTCATAATGTTTTCGGCATGTTAGCGGAAAAAACAGCTATTATATTTTAAGGATCTTACAGAAGATCGTTAGCCCCGCCCATCGGGGCTAGAAGAAATAGATGGGCTGCATGATGCTTCCACGCAGAGCTGAAACCGACCCGCACACGGGGACTGGTAAACCGCTTAGAGATCTAAGCCTGCCCAGGAAATGCGGTGCGAGTTGGCCCGTCCATGTTTATTAACCTTATTGGTTTCATTGGGCGACAGGGCTTGAGGTGTCATGTCATCTCAATGTCAGGTAAAAGTCCCAAAAAAAATGGAAACACCGTCTACAAAACGACCTTTATAGAGCTGACGGGGACGTTCAACCTCCAATCAAATATATAAACAAAACAGAAGAACGAAATTCCGTCCCTATTATTCCTCCCGGAATGGCTCTACAATATATGTAACTGCATTTTGGAGACGTTGCAAATTCCAATTTTGTGGAACTTTAACATGAACCGACATTGAGATGAAATGACATCTCAAGCAAACCAATAGGGTTTATAAACATGGACGGTCCGACTCGCACCGCTTTGCCTGGGCGGGCTTAGATCATCTAAGCGGTACCAGTACTCGTGTGCGGTCGGTTTCAGCTCTGCGTGGACGCCTCGTGCAGCTCATCTATTTCTTCAAGCCCCGACGAATCCATATTAACCCTTATCCTTCTGTTCACGACAATCCCTATCTTTGCAAACAGTGTAGATCCAGATCAGATGGCTTCTGAATCAGGATCTACACTGTTTGGCATTCAGTTTATGAATTTGTAGCAATAAATTACATCAAGTAATTTGATTGGTTGATAGACAGAAATGGGTGTGGCTTCAATGAATATTCAGCATGATAAGGGTTAATGAAGATTTTTGTAATCATCTATTCCAAGAAACAAATGTTATAGATAGTTGTTAGAATCGCCTCGGCGAGGTGATACTATCAAATGTCTACAACATTTGTTTCTTCGGGTCATTAAGGGGAGAAGGTCCCTTTTTTACCTATCATACCCCTTATTGGGGTTCTTTACGGTTTCCAGTCATTTCGTACCCAAGTCATTTCGTACCCTAGTCATTTCGTACCATTTTGGTCATTTCGTACCCGTTTTATTTTGCAATTTGGTCATTTCGTACCCCCTTTGGTGATTTCGTACCCTATTTGGTCATTTCCTACCCACTTTTAATTTTTTTCTGGGAAAGGTTTTTGGTTATTTCGTACCCTCTTTAGTCATTTCGTACCAACTTTTAATTTTTTCTGGGAAACGTTTTTGGTTATTTGGTACCCATTTTTTCAAACGTAGGTACCAAATGACTTTGGTATGATATGAATTGTTTTAAAGCTTTTCGGTAGGTCACCTGAGCCGAAGGTTCAGGGTGAGCAATTGTGATTGGTCACCGTCCGTCGTCGTCGTCCGTACGTATGTCCTTTCACAATTTCTTTAAATGACATCTTCTCAACCACTGAAGAGATTTTGACGAAATTTGGCAAAGAGATCTTTAGATGGACCTCTCTAAAAGATGTTCAAAGAATTCTATTCCATGCAAAACCCTGGTTGCCATGGCAACAAAAAGGGGAAAACTAGAAAAACTTTAAACAATCTTCTTGTCTTGAAACCAGAAGTCCAATGTCTTTGATATTTGGTATGACGCTTCATCTAGTGGACATCTAACAAGATTGTTAAAATAAGAGCCATGGTGCTAAAAATGGCCCCGCCCCGTGGCCCAGCTGTTTTACACAGGCTTATACAGGGAAAACCTTTAAAAAATCTTCTTCTCTGAATCAGAAGGCCAAGGCCTGGTTGCCATGGCAACAAAAAGGAGAAAACTAGAAAAACTTTAAAAAATCTTCTTGTCTTGAAGCCAGAAGTCCAATGTCTTTGATATTTGGTATGAAGCTTCATCTAGTGGACATCTACCAAGATTGTCCAAATTAGAGCCCTGTAGCAAAATATTGCCCCGCCTCGGCCTCTCTAAAAGATGTTCAAAACATTCCATTCCATGCAAAACCCTGCTTGCCATGGCAACAAAAAAGGGGAAACTAGAAAACTTAAAAAATATACTTGTCTTGAAACCAGAAGTCCAATGTCTTTGACATTTGGTACGACGATCTAATGGACATCTACCAAGATTGTTAAAATTAGAGCCATGGAGCAAAAAATGTCCCCGCCCCGTGGCCCAGCTGTTTACATAGGCTTATACAGGGAAAACCTTTAAAAATCTACATCTCTGAAACCAAAAGGCCCAGGTCATTGATGTCGAGGCGGCTTTAACGAATTTCAACAATCTTTGCTCGGAGCAGAAATATGAAAAATATCACAAATTTTTATCGGAAAATTCTCTTTAATAAATAAGTAAAGAAGGAAAGAAAGAAAGAATAAGATATAATAAATCAATAAATAAATAGTCCTTTAGTCTGTCGGTCCTTCCCATATACGAAATGACCAAATGGCTTGGGTGCGCATTGACTATTTTAAAGTCATTTCGTAACCGTTTTGGTAAATTCGTACCTTTTGGCCAATTTGTACCCAGGTACGAAATGACCAAAAGGGTTACGAAATGACTTGGGTACGAAATGGTTGATAGTGGGTACGAAATGACCAAAAAACGGGTACGAAATGACCAAAATGGTACGAATTGACTAGGGTACGAAATGACTTGGGTACGAAATGACCGGTTACCTTCTTTACAATGGCAATTTTTATAAGGATCAAAACCTGTCGTTATAACGACGTACTATGAAATATGAAAAGAGGATCTTACATGAGAGGTCACGTTTTATTGAGTTTATTAAATGAATTCAGGAAAAGAGATAAAATGCGAGGCTTCGCCGAGCATTTTATTTCTTTTCCACAACGAGTTTAATAAATGTGATAACATATGAGCAGGAATGCAAGATTCTATTTATCATATGACATTTTAACAGCATTTTATTCACGATTTTATTTTTGCAAATGTCAATAATTAGCCATTAGAAAAAGCGACGACGTTAAGGACGCCGTGCGTGTAACGTTATGGGGCGTATATAACCAATTTGCATATTCAATCCACTAGAGGATTACCGAATTTAATGCATGGTGTTATTACATTCTCAGACGCGACGTCATGTGATTTTGTTTGTTTGATTTGAGGTTCAACGTCCCCGTCAACACTGTAACGGTCATTTTGGAGACGTTGCTTCCAATTTTGTGGGACTTTTACCCGACATTGAGATGAAATGACATCTCAAGCGCTAGCCCTGTTGCCAAGTGAAACCAATAGGGTTTATAAGCATAGACGGTCCGACTCTTGCGCACCGCTTTGCCTTGGCAGGCTCAGATCCTCTAAGCGGTTTACCAGTACTCATGTGCGGGTCGGATTCAGCTCTGCGTGGAACCATCATGCAGCCCATATATTTCTTCAAGCCCCAATGGGCGGGGGCCATCGATTGCGATGGAAGCTTCAAGCTTATTTAATCGTTCTCGAACACTCATTCCGG
The DNA here is from genome assembly GCA_963580285.1 of Lucinisca nassula. Lineage (NCBI taxonomy): Eukaryota > Metazoa > Mollusca > Bivalvia > Lucinida > Lucinidae > Lucinisca > Lucinisca nassula. The sequence goes on from OY757023.1 coordinate 59,694,609, forward strand.
ATGTTTATACGCACGCGAGAGAGAGGCAGTGACAATTACACCACTGCTACCTATTTACACCTGGGTGGAGTGAGACAGAGTCATTACGTGTCTTGCCCAAGGACGCACCTCGATACCGGGTGCCAGGTTCGAACGCACAACCTCTCGATTATGAGTCGAACGCGTTAATCACTGCGCTATCGAGGCTGACGGCAAACAGGAGCTTGAAGTTCTGTCCAGAAATTATTCATAATGTCCAGAAACAAAAGTTACAGTAAGCCATTTTGTATTTGGACATTTTCAGTACGTTTGATGGACCAAAATTCAAGCGCCTGTGGTTAAGGACGTAGTACGTGTAACGTTATGAGGTGTATCTAATTATTTTTGCAGTGGATTACCGAATTTAATGCATGGCGTTATAACGTTCTCAGACGCGACGTCCTATGATAAAGTACGAGTGAGTGAGTGAGTTTTAGTTTTACGTCCCACCAACAGCTAAGGTCATACGGAGACGGGACCTCGGTTTAAAGACTCATCCGAAAGTCTGGAGAAGCCCGGGATCGATCCTACGATCCCTGGTTTACAAGGCGGGTAGCGTAACCACTGCACCACGGAGGCTTCTAATAAAGTACGAGACATATCATTTTAGCCTTACCAGATCACCTCCGATAGTCTTTGGTCTCTCGTACCCATCATACATGTGTATTAGGATTGTGATAACGTCGTTAACTTTGAAGCTTGCCGTGTTATTAACGAGCAGTAGTTTTGACGTAGATACGTTGGAAGCCAATAAATGATCTTGAATAACCGCCTCCTGTTGAATAGAGTAATACAAACACTGAAAGTACTGGTGTCGTGTAGGCTGTAAAAAGTGGTTCTGAACTTGGACTTAGACTGTTTCATTTAACCCTTAAATTCAGTGATGTGCTGTATGCAAACAGTGTAGACCCTGATCAGACGCCGCGTTATGCGGCGTCTGATCTGGGTCCACACTGTTTACAAAACCCAATACATGATTCCAGTCCAGATTCTATTGATAACCCCACACAACACTCTGACTTAACAGTAATAAGAATAATTCGGTCATTTCCAATAAATAACCGTTAATAACAATTTTAATTATAATAATTAAATGAATGATGATACATGAAAAGCATTGTAAATAATATAATAATAATAATAATAATAATAATAATAATAATAATAATAATAATTATTATTATTATTATTATTATTATTATTATTATACGGATGATAATGCTACAACTACATGCAATATAAATGATACTTATACATGCACTTTTAATCATAAAAATTATAATAATAATAATTTTACTCTTTCCACTACTATTACATCTTCCACTACTACTACTACTACTGCTACCACTATTTCTACTACTTCTGCTATCATTAGAATAATAATAATAATAATAATAATAATTAAAACCATAATTATAACTGTAATAATAAAAACAAAAATATGAAAAAAATGAAAACAAATATTTGTGAATTGTGATGAAATGACATATCTAGCCCTAACACCTAAAGAAACTGCTTTGGTTTAAGGAGCGGTCCGACTAGCACCACGTTCCCACTTAGGCCTTCTACCTGGTTAGCCAGTTCTCAAGTTCGTTCGGTTTCAGTTCTGCGTAGTAGCACCGTGCAGTTCATCTTTTTATCCAAGCTTCAGTGGATGGGGGCGGTGATAATAATAATGTCATTGGGGGTGGGCTGCATGATGCTTCTACGCAGAGCTGAAACTGACCGCACACGAGTACTGGTAAACCGCTTAGAGGGTCTAAGCCTGCCCAGGCAAAGCGGAGCGAGTCGGACCGCCATGCTTATAAGCCCTATTGGTTTCATTTGGCAACAGGTCTTGAGGTGTCATTTCATCTCAATATCGGGTAAAAGTCCCACAAAATTGGAAGCAACGTCTCCAAAATGACATAAACAATGTTGACGGGGACGTTAAACCTCAAATCAAACAAACAAACAAACGTTACTGACAATGACCAATCTTAATCACATGTGAGTAATGTTACTGTTTGTGTGTTCTAAGATGGCTCAAGCTTTGAACTGTCTGTTGCAGATACAGCAACAGAGATTGCACGACCCGCAGAAAAAGCGACCGACTGAAGTCGGTTGATTTTCTAAGAGTGCCCTAAAATCACCGTGTCATTCTGTCAGTCAGTCTGTCCGTCCGTAACCCGTTTGTGAAAATTGGTGATAGTGACTTAACCGATTTGAATATTTAAACAATTTTTGGCATACTGATAGATATCAATGAGATCTAACCAATGGACTTGCGAAATATTACATTCAATTTAGTATAGCCTCGCCGAGGCGAAAAATGTGAAAATTTTCGAACTGCTTCTCCTCGGAAACCGTTGGGCCAATTGAAGTCAAATTTCATATGGAGCATCTATGGGATGGGAGAAACCAAAATTTGCTAATGGGGTCCAGGTCACATAACCAAAATGGCCGCCAAGCCATATATGATCTGTCCGTCCGTCCGTCCGTAACCCGTTTGTGAAAATTTGTGATAGTGACTTAACCGCTTGGAATATTTAAATAATTTTTGGCACACTGATAGATATCAATGAGATCTACAAAATGAACTTGCGAAATATTACATTCCATTTAGTATAGCCTCTCCGAGGCGAAAAATGTGAAAATTTTCGAACTGCTTCTCCTCGGAAACCGTTGGGCCGATTGAAGTCAAATTTCATATGGAGCCTCTATGATATGGGGGAAACCAAAATTTGCTGATGTGGTCCAGGTCACATGACCAAAATGGTCGCCAAGCCATATATGGTAAAAACCCTTCAAAAATAGTCTTCTCCAGAACCACTGGGCAGATTTCCACGAAACTTGATAAAATAGCATCTGGGACGTAGGCCCATCATAAATTGCTAAAATGATGACCCTGGGTTGACCTTGACCTTCTTTGTGCCTAGGTCAAACTTTGACACATACGTTTTTGTATTGGAATAGTGAGAATGCATTTTATCCTGCAAACGATTCAGAATACAGTACTAAAGTATAAGATATATTTTTGCTCCTTACGATAAGGCGTATTTATTGGGGGAACCGTTTTAGGTCCAGGTCACATGACCAAAATGGCCACCATACCCATATATGGTAACACTCATAAAGCTAAAAGCATCCGGCGGGTCGTGCACTTCAGCTGAAGCACTGGTTAGAGGAAGGCAGTTCCGTTGGTAATGCCAATAACAGCACTGGCTTCGCGCTGTGCATATTTCTGCTCAGCTTCTCGGACACTTTTTGCCTTATATTCACTAGCACCCCTTCTGATGAGGCCTCGCCACTTTGCTCAGCCCAGTGCAATTTGTCCCCACAAATCCGTTGGTATGTTGAAGTCCTTGAGGGAGGCTTTGAGGATGTCCTTGTTACGCTTCTTCTGACCACTGTTGGAGCGTTTGCCCATTTCTAGTTCTTCATAGAGCGAATTCTTTGGCAAACGTTTCTCAAGAATCCTCAGGCACATGACTTAATTGTGACTTAACATCAACGTCAGTGCAACGTCATGATGTATATACAAAGTCACATCAACGTCCGTGCAACGTTATGACGTTATACCGACGTGGATTTGACCTTGCCCTAGCGACGTGTGCCTGATAGGATGGCCTGTCCATCTTGACTGCGTCAGTTTCAGAAGAGCCCTGCCCAATTTAGGACATACCTCTGGCATGACATTCTCCAATTAAAATTTGTGTCAAGAAAATTCTTAAGTTAAACTCTCCGCACACCTCGAAAATTGATGATATAAATCTAGCGAATTGATCAGACCGCCTTTGGGGGTCAATTTGCAACTTTACCTGGCGCGTAATGGTGTTGGCAGCAGCACAGCTCTGTAGACTTTCAGCTTTGTGTCATGCCTGAATCCATTTCGATTCCAAACACTTATTATACACGTTGTCGACCAAATGCTGCACTAGCTTTGGCAATTCGTGCATTGACTTCATCACCAATGTAGGTGAACTTGTCTGCCACTTGCAATCTTTGGCCTTTCGCTGTGATGATGGGCTCCATGTAAGGCTTGCCGGGTGTTGGATCATGGACCACCTCAGTCTGTTTCATGCTGATTGTGAGGTCATAGCTATCACATGAGAAAGACACTTGATCTACACCTTTCGCCTTCTTTTCGTCTGTTGGAGCACCCTTTGCCATGTCATCAGCAAACAGGAAATCATCTAGCGCCTCTGATTGCACACTCGATTTGGCCTGCAACATGTGTCATCATCAGAGCATGCCAAAGAACATCTTGCTGAACAGTGATGGGGCTAGTACACAGCCTTGCTTGACTCGAAATAAAAACAAAAGACCCATGGGCCACTATGCTCACCAGAGCCCATGCGGGCATTGCCCACTGGCAGCCATGTATGGTTTTAATTTATCGATTATTAAATCTAAACGAGCCCCCATTTCCGAGTGAGCACCCATGTGTACTCTGTATCTGAAATATTAGACCTTTTATGAAGTGGAGGGGTGGCGCATGGACCCATAAGAGTTCATGTTGGTATCACAGAATGCGTCTTATCATGCAGAACAATAATATATATGGTTTAGGAGTGTGGATCTCTACAGTTCCTGAGATATGAGGCCTTTAAAGCTGTGGAGGGGTCGGGGCATGGCCCTGGCAGACTCCAGACAGGCCACGATTGTTGTCACTGAATGTGTCTTATCATTAGGTCCAAGAAAATATATTGTTTAGAGATAGGGATCAGAACTGTTTCTGAGATATATGGCCCTTTAATGAAGTGAAGAGGAGAGGAATGACCCCTGTGGACCGCCAAGTTGGTGTAACTGAATGTGTCTAATCATAAAGAACAAGAATATATATGATTATGAGGTGGGGGTCTTAATGGTGTCTCAGATATATGGCCTTTTAGGAAGGAAGTGGAGGGGCACAAAGAGATGCCAGGTTGATGTGACTGAATGAGTCTCTTATCATAAGGAACACAAATATACATGCGTTAAAGGTTGGGATCTGAACGGTTTCTGAGGTATATGGCATTTTATGAAGTGGAGGGGTGGGGCATGACCCCGGCACACTCCGGGAGACCCCTAAGTTGGTATCACTGAATGTGTCTTATCATAAGGAATAATAATATATATGGTTTAGTAGTGGGGACCTGATAGGAAGGTGGTAAGTATAAAGACCAGTCTCTTTGCTGATCGTCCCTGACTGTTTTTAATTTTGCAAAGGCTCTGCCTGCATGATTCATATGTTGCACTCGCGCATCGCGGCTTGGTGAAATATATTGGGCTGCGTGATTCTTCCACACAGAGCTTAAAGCGACTGCACATGATTACTGGTAAACCGCTTGCCTAGGCAAAGTGGTGCGTGTCGGACCGTCCATGCATATAAACCCTATTGGTTTCATTGGGCGGCAGGGATTGAGATGTCTTTTCATCTCAATGTCGGGTAAAAGTAAAAAAAAAGCAACGTCTCCAAAATCATCTGCATGTAACTAATGTTGAGGGGAAATTAAACCTCAAATCAAACAAACAGAACAAACATGATCAATATTTGTCTAATTCATCTCTGTCAAATGTTACACTATAATTTATGGCAGGTTTCCACATATATCAAATATCAAACTGTCCAATTAAGATATTCCATCTATCGAAGTAATCAAATAATGTCGGGAATGGCATTTGATACTGCAAAGTCAGTGTTTTAATATACGTAATTCTAATTTATAAGTTTATAACTGAACTATGAAAGAATGGTTCTAATAATGAGATGTTATTGCCTGGTCCTTTTTCCGAATATAGTACAATGCAATAACAATCGATCCACTTGATATGAAGAAAATTGTTTGTTTGTTTGTATTGGACATTACGAAAACACGCCTACATCACGTGAACAAGTCTGTGAAATAAAGACCCCCCTAAACCCCACTATATATAGAGGAAACTTGGGTTTACGGAGGTAAACATTATTTTCCTTATTTTTGCTCCAGAACATAGGTTGTGGGTACTCGTTAGAACCGCCCCAATGAGGCGGTTCTAACGAGCACACAAAACCTATATTTGGAGTATGAATAAGAAAAAGATCGCAAGATTTCAACCGAAAAATTACCTTTTTGATGTTTGAAAAATGCACTGTATCACACGGATACGTTATCATAATGTATACAAATACATTGTAAACTTTACCTCCGAAAAAATCGATTTTTTTTTTAGTTGAAAAATTGTGGTATTTTTCTTATTATAGGGTTTACCCCTGTAAACCCCAGTTTTACTATATAAAAGTTAGGTTCAAGGGGGTCAAAATTATATAGGCGTGTCTTCGTGATGAGTTTAACGGCCCTGTCCTCATTTTAGGTCATATCGATTAGTTCAGTTTAACTGACTACATTTTTGCTAGGCAGACTTATTGGGAGGCGCTTATCCACTACAGTTCACATTCTTCCGCCAGAAACTGACAACTGCCCTTCTTGAAGCAGCGGATGGGAGAGAATGGTCGGAGAAAAGATTTCATGATCAGTCTCCACGAAAACATGTTGCCGACCCCGGCAGGTATCGAACCCCGTCCGCCTGATCACCAGTCAGACGCGCATCCGACTGAACTACGGGGTTCTACACTAAACTCACCATCACGAAAACACGCCTATACAATTTTGACCCCCTTGAACCACACTTTTATATAGTAAAACAGGGGTTTACACGGGTAAACCTTATTTCTTTTATTTCTGCTCTAAAATAAGTTTTTTGTTTGATTTAAGGTTTAACGTCCCCGTCAACACTGTGAAGGTCATTTTGGAGACGTTGCTTCCAATTTTGTGGGACTTTTACCCAACATTGAGATGAAATGACATCTCAAGCCCTGTCGCCCAATGAAACCAATAGGGTTTATTAGCATGGACGGTCCGCCTCGCACCGCGGTTCCTGGACAGGCTTAGATCCTCTAAGCGGTTTACCAGTAGTAGTGTGCGGGCCGGATTCAGCTCTGCGTGGAAGCATCATGCAGCCCATATATTTCTTCAAGTCCCTATGCGCGGGGGCCGTCTACAATAAGATTAAGATAAGATTGTGGGCTGTGGGTACTCGTTAGAACCGCCTCGATGAGGCGGTTATAACGAGTACCCGCAATCCATATTTTGAGCAGCAATAAGAAAATTATCACGATTTTTTACCGCAAAATTTTCATGTTTTCGGCAGTAAAGTTTACACTGCATTTGTATAGGCCAGTTTTTGTAATGACTTAATGTTTTATGGTGTGACAACAATCGGAGGTCCATGTGATGATGTTGTCAGTTTGTTTGCATTCCCACAATATGAAAACACGCCTAATCAAATACAGTAAAATTCCGCTATTAATACCACCTAAAATTAAGACTAAATCTGCTTTTAGAAGCTTACTTTTGAAGGGTGCACTTAACATTTCTTTATCTTTTCTGGCCACAGTATCCTCTGGTGACTGGCCCCGATATCTCAGTTGGTAGAGTGTCCGCTCCGGGGAACGGGAGGTCACGGGTTCGATCCCGGGACGCGACATACCAAAGTCTTAAAATGGTACTAGCTGCTGCTCGCTTGGCACTCAGATTTACGGGGTAGAGCTAGGACTGGTCGACCCAGTGTCAGGATAATTTGACTGGGTGTGGTATCATGTAATGTGTCTGGGACATGATACTTCAGTGAGGCAGCACTATAAAAGTGAGCATTGAGCTTCCTGTCGCAACCAGACACCGTCGTGATATGACTGAAAAATTGTTGAAAGCGACGTTAAACCTGAATTCACACACACACACACACACACACACACACACACACACACACACACACACACACACAGACACACACACACACACACACACACACACACACACACACACACACACACACACACACACATATCCTCTGGTGAGGGACCACATTTGGGACTGTTCGAATGTGACCACTTTTGAACAGTCCCAAAGTTGGTCTTAATAGAGGAAGTTTACTGTATATTGAAAATATAGAGCACATTTTCAGATAAAAAGACTGATATATTGTATACCCATGTAAACCCCAGATTTTACTATATAAAAACATACCGCCCCTGCCCATCGGGGCTTGAAGAAATAGATGGGCTGCATGATGCTTCCACGCAGAGCTAAAACCGTCCGCACACTATAGTACTGGTAAACAGCTTAGAGGATCTAAGCCTGTCCAGGAACCGCGGTGCGAGGCGGACCGTCCATGCTTATAAACCCTATTGGTCTCATTGGGCGACAGGGCTTGAGATGTCATTTCATCTCAATGCCGGGTAAAAGTCCCACAAAACTGGAAGCAACATCTCCAAAATGACCTATATTGTGTTGACGGGGACGTTAAACCTCGAATCAAACAATCAAACAAATACTATATAAAAATGGAGTCTAAGGGTCAAAAGTATATTTATTGGCGTGTTTTCATGATAGGTTTAACGTCCCCGTCAGAACTATTTAGGTCATCTTGGAGATGTTGTATCCAATTTTGTGGGACTTTTACCCGACATTGAGATGAAATGACATCCCAAGCCCTACAGCCATTTCAAAGATGCCGCTAGAGTTTAATGGATCCCGTCCCTCACCACTTTTCGTGGGCTGAGTGGATCACCATTTCTAGAAATATTGGTCGGTTAACGCTCTTCGTGGAAGCACCAGGCCACAGCAACAATCAATTTCGTCAAGTCCCAATGTGTATGCATGTCTGTGTGGGATGGGGGGACGCCCTGAGATGATTGATGATGTTTGTTTATCTATTATAATGTCACATATTAATTATCCTTAATCGCCTTATGAACTCTTGTAGACAGTTAGTCTGAAAATGTTCATCTAAAGAAACAAACCGGCAAATGTAAACTTTATACTGTCTTATTCAGGGCAAACAAATTGAGTGTGAAATTTAAGCCAGGGCATGTCAAAACAACCACAAGAACTGTGCGACACACACATCACGTGAACTAGTCCGTGAAATAAAGACCCCACTAAACCCCACTTTATATAGAGAAAACTGGGGTTTACGTGGGTAAACATTATTTTCCTTATTTCTGCTCCAAGACATAGGTTGTGGGTACTCGTTAGAACCGCCTCAATGAGGCGGTTCTAACGAGCACCCACGACCTATGTTTGCAGTATTTATAAGAAAAATATCAAGGATTTTCATCAGAAAAGTTGCCATTTTGGAGATGAGAAATATGCACTATGTTGTACGGGTGTGTTATCGTAATGAAAAAATCCAGATCAGCCGCTTCCTCAAAATCTTCCTTCATTGCTTTGAGGCGGTTGGGTGAGGCAAAGGTGGCGTGTATCGCGTCACTGGGGCGTCCAAGTGATATTGGCAAACCCTGCTGTCCTTGCAACAAGTAAGGGTAGAGGGGGAATGTTGTATCTTCTGTTTCTTACTTCCATTCATTTTCCTCTTTCTCCTCTGTCACTCACTTTCATTTCCTCTACTATCTCTTTTTCTGCCTTTCTCTGGGAGACGACGCAAAATGATCCACAAGGGATGATCTGTATTTAAACTTAAAACAATACATAAATCTTATATTGTTTTTCGGATACGCCCCCACCCCGCCCATCGGGGCTTGACGAAATAGACTGGGCTGAAACCGATCGCACATGAGCACGGGTAACCCGCTTAGAAGGTCTAATATGTTTGGAAGCAAGAAATACACCAAAGAAATGGAAAATATGAAGTGTACATGTTTTCAGGGCCAGATTAGCTAGTTTCGGCCAATTAGACCTCATCAGTGACCCTCAAATATTTTCAAAATTCCACAATGGAATCAATGATCCCAAAGGACAAGAACATATAAACTACACTATGATGTATGCCTACCAAGGTAAAGTGGTGTGAAACACTATTGGTTTCATTGGGCGGCAGGAAATGAGATGCCATATCATCTCAATGTCGGGCAAAAGTCCCACGAAATTGGAAGCAACGTCTCCAAAATGACCTAAATAGTGTTAACGGGGACGTTAAACCTCAATGTTGGACCCGCCGTGGGAAAACTTCTGTTCGGGGCTTCATGTTAACAAGTCCGTGCAATGAACACCCCCGTAAACACCACTTTATGTGTAAAAACTGGGGTTTACAGGGGTATACATTATTTTTTTCTTATTTCTGCTCCAAGACATAGGTTAAGGATACTCGTTAGAACCTCAATGAGGCGGTTCTAACGAGTACCAACAGCCTATATTTGGTGTTTAAATAGTCAAATAATTTCGTCGGAAAAGTATCCATTTTTTTAGATATGAAGGAATTCCCTCGGGGGAGGGTGGCGTGGGGGTGGGGGGTATCGTAATGGTTTGCGACAAGGTAAGAGATTAAACGACCTTCTTTGCTGCAAAAAATGAATTTAAGAGTCCTGGAAAGAAGAGATTTGTAAACAGAACCATCGCTGCAGTAAAATCTGACAGATTTAAGCTCATCAAACTCTAGCGGCTTCTTTGGGTGGTAGGGCTTATGAAGTCATTTCATCTCAAAGACGATTGTAAGTCCCACAAATGGGAAGCACCCTTTCCAAAATGACCTGAATATGTGTTGATGGGGACATAAAACCTCAACAGAAACAAATGAATAGCCAGTATCCAGTTGTTCAAAGGATCGTTAGCTCAACAAGCTTGTTAGTGTTTAAATTGTTAAATACTCTAGCAAGCACTATATCTAATTTTGTTATTTTTGCTACAAAAATGTGAGTAATACGCAAAAGCTACTCACATTTTTTTAGCAAATATATTAGCATATTTACCACATTAAATGCTTTTCACGATTTGTTAACTTACGGCGTCGCTAGTTTTTAACGACTGGTCCCAGACTGCGCTTGTTTTCATCAAAATTTATTTGGAAAATGACTGAACTTTTATAAAACAGTGTAGGCCCTGATCAGACGCCGCATTCTGCGGCTTCTGATCTGGGCATGCACCGTTTGCCACTTACCCCTGTACCAAATGGGTTAGACTTCGTCATCGTCTCAAACAAATCCGTGAAATGAACACTGTTTTAACGACACATCACTCTTGCGGGTCATTTTGTGTTGTCTCCCAGAGGAAAAGGAGCAAAGAGATAGAAGGGACAGTATGAAGGACGGGAGAAACAGGAAAATGAATGGAAGTGAAGAAACTAAAAACAAATATCAACATTGCCGCTGCTAGGACAATAGGCCTTGCCCAGCTGGAAGATATAATCGGTTATGCAAGATACACGACAACTTCGCCCCACCCAACCTTGAGATGACTCATTTACACGCATAAATCATTAAGCAAAGTTTTTACTTTGAGCCATCACGAAAACACGCCTATATAATTTTGACCCCCTAGAACCCCACTTTCATATAGTCAAACTGGGGTTTATATGGGGCTGACATTATTTTTCTTATTTCTGCTCTAAAATATAGATTCTGGGCCCGTACTCGTTAGAACCGCCTTGAGTCGATTCTAACGATTACCCATAATCTATATTTTAAGCAGAAATAAGAAAAATATCACAATTTTCTTCTTAAAATTTTGTGTGTGTGTGTGTTTTTTTTTTTTTCCACGGTTACTGTATAAGCGTGTTTTCGTAATGTAACACCCTTGGGTTTAATAACAGAAAATTTGTAGCAGGGCCGTAATTTAGTTTCGTCTCAGCTTATGCACAATGGTGTTTAAATTATTTCCATTATTTCCATTATATGTAATATTAAGAGCAAAGAAACTGGCAATGTTAACGATCTTATAAATTAGAACTTGTTTCAGTTTAAAGGACGAAACGACCCTGCGAAACTTTTTCAGAGAAACCAGTCTACGAGTAAGTATAGCTGCAACTGTAGGGAAACACTGTGCTCGCGGTGGAACAAGAGGTGCACAGGATGGAGCGCCGGCATTACACCCTATTGGTTGGTTGATTTGTGGTTTAACGTCCCCGTCAACATTGTAAAGGTCATTTTGGAGACGTTGCTTCCAATTTTGTGGGACTTTTACCCGACATTGAGATGAAATGACATCTCAAGCCCTGTCGCCCAATGAAACCAATAGGGTTTATTACTTATTAGCATGGACGGTCCGCCTCGCACTGCGGTTCCTGGACAGGCTTAGATCCTCTAAACGCTTTACCAGTACTAGTGTGCAGTCCGGATTCAGCTCTGCGTGGAAGCATCATGCAGCCCATATATTTCTTCAAGCCCCTATGGGCGGGGGCCACATTACACCCTAATGCTTTGCAAACTATATTACCTGTAGTGCAAAATCCTCAGCCCACCTCCGGCTTGACTTGCTTCTTTGCAGCAAATATCGGCATGGCAACAATGTCACTGAATACGGCTCTTCTATTTTTACTTCGTATATAAGGACCTCGTGGATTACTTTCCTGAAAACAAATGATAAAGTACCTGCATGCTATATGGCTCCAACCATTAGTTACTCAAATCTAATGATGTCGTTTGTCAACAAACTGTTAAAAACTTTGATAATATCTACTCAAAATTTAGGGTAAACATGTAGTGAAATTCCTAGAAACGGATATGCTACTCGCTTTGTAAATCAGGAGTCGCATGATCGATCCCGGGCTTCTCCAGATTTTCGGATGAGTCTTTACGCCGAGGTCCCGTCTCCGTATGACCTTAGCTGTTGGTGAGACGTAAAATCAAACACTCACTCACTCACATTGGAACTCCACTACTAAGACCACCTAAAATTAAGCCTAATTCTGCATTTAAAAGCTTATATAGTAGGTTGCAATTATTCTTTTTTGTGGTTTCTGCGTATACAGTGTCCTCTAGTAGGAGACCACTTTTGGAACTGTTCAAAAGTGGTCTTAAAGACCACTTTTGAACAGTTCCAAACGATGGCCTTAATATAGAAATTTTACTGAATAAGTTTCTTGGCCATAACTAATGATACTTTATGTCCGTGAAGTTGGCTGCCAGTTGCCAGTTGCCTATTCAATCGGCAAATGGCATCTAACTTCACAGTGTGGCTGCCAATTCGCTAATTCTATTGAATTGGCAACAGGCAACTGGCAGCCAGCTGCCAATTCGATTTGAGAGGGTTTAAGAGTATAAAAGCTGAATAGGCAACTGGCAAACAGCAACCAGTTGCCAATTCGACAATCCTAGTGAATAGGCAACTGGCAACTTGCAGCCAACTTCACGATCAATGATACTTTAACTAATATCCCCGTTAGTTTTGAACTGACCTCTGTCTCTAGGTATATGTTGGAAAATTTGTCATAGTGTTTGTCAATTGAGTTAACATTACTGCAAGCATCCGCTGCTATTGTTCACGTGATTTTCAGTAGTAAATAAAATTAAACCGCGCGCAAATTAAAGGTACAGTCGAACTTCAATGGCTCGAACACCTTTGGGACCATGAAAATATGTTCGAGACAGGGGTAGTTCGAGCCACTGAGGGCTAATACCAGGGGGCATAACGACATACCTTAGGATATCTTTTTCTGGGTTCTATAATGAAAAATGTATGCTGTGTGTACTCAATAGAATCGCCTCATCGAGGCGATTCTAATGAGTACACACAGCATACATTTGCAAGATAAAAGACGAAGATATCCTAATTTTACCCTCCCTATTTCTTATGTACAGAAATTCCCTAGGGACTCAAAAACGGGTTCGACTCAGCCATGGTAAACGAGCCATCGGTGTTCGAGCCATCGAAGTTCTACTGTATTGTACCAGGACACCATGAAAAAAAAAGACCCGCGTGTATCTGAAAGTGTTTTGGATTGGTTGTTAGTGCGTCGATCCAGTCCAAAATGTGAAACTATTTTACAAATACATGTTCTTCGTTTGCCTAACTAAGATCTTGCCGGCCTCGGTAGCTCAGTCGGATGCGCATCTGATTGGTGTTCAGGAGGGCGCAGGTTCGATACCTGCTGGGGTCGGCAAAATTATTTCATGGAGATTGATAATGAAATTATTTCTACGGTCATTCCCTCACTTCCGCTGATTCAAGAAGGGCAGTTGTCAGTTTCTGGCGAAAGAATGTGCACTGTACTGGTAAACCGCTTACGTATAAGCCTGCCCAGGAAATGTGGATAGGTAAACTGACCGGCTCAAAAATAACATAAAACAGTGTTGGCTGTGCCGTTAAACTCCAATACAAACAAACAAACAAACAAACAAACAAACAAACTAAGATCTTACCTGAAACCGACCAAATCATCCACTATAAGAACAATGATGGCACATAAGATGTACATCCATAATTGTTTTAATCTTGGCCACGATGGTCGCAAGAACATTGCTTTACAATGTTTCGACATTTTGTATAGTTTAACAAAAACTTTTTCACGAAAACTCCTTTCTATTAAGTCGACCCTTTTGAGCCCCACTTTAAGACAGTAAAACTCTCGTTTACATGGGTAAATCTTATTTTTCTTATTTCTGCTCTAAAATATAGAATGTAGGTATTCCTTAGAACCGCCTTCTTAAAAGTTTCGCTTTTTCGGCAATAAAATTTACTATTTATTTGTATATGCGTCTTTTTGTAATGATGCTTTCACAGAATCGATACGTCATTTACTACACTGCTGAAACGTTGTGCCTTTAAGCTTTGTTTTGTTGACGTAGCACTGGGGAAACATGCGTATCGACACAATAACTGGTACAGGTTAAGGAATCACATTTTTCTTAAGGTTTTATTTTTTGTGTTTCTTTCTCTTTGGTGTCTCTGATGGGAGCTGTGGGTTAATTGTATGGATTCCTGATCATTGCCTCTACTTCTATTTTAAACACAGGTTTCTTAGCCATGGGGCAAGATTATTCCATTGCATGATCTTATTTTATCACATGACGTCGTTGATAAGCAGTGGATAACGTCGTGTAATAAAAATCGTATGAGCACACGTGTAATAACACTTTGGCGGGACTAGGTAACGTCATGACGACGTCCATGTCAACCGTGCATGTTTGTGGGGAAAATGTCAAATTTAAAGGGCGATAAAATCCAATTTAAAGTGGCCATGTGATAAACAGAATCTTACACTCGTGGTCATTTCATATAAAATTTATGAAACTCGCCGAAGGCTCGTTTCATAAATTTTATATGAAATGACCACTCGTGTAAGATCCTCTATATAACTCATAGCCAAAGTTAAATTTCAAGGCGATTTTACACAGTAACAAATAGAAGGAAGGGTATGCAGTTTGTCCATAAAAATGGCCTTATTTTTTTCCACGGAATCTTATGAAAAACGTAACTACTTAAAGTAGAAGGAATGTCAATTCAGGAATGCTGAAAATTAATTCTGTAATTTATTGTTTTAATCAATAACAAGAGGACCATGATGGTCCTATATCGCTCACCTGAGATTTACATGTGGGTCCTTAGGGGGAGATAATTTTTGGCCTCAGGGCTATAATTTGAACAATCTTGGTAGAAGTCCACTAAATGAAGCAGCAAGCTTCATGCCAAATATCTAAGATCTAGGCCTTTTGGTTTCAGACAAGAATACTGTTAAAGGTATTCCTTACATTTGCCTATGTAAAACCTGGGACAGCGCCATTTTTTGTCCCAGGGCTATAATTTGAACAATCTTGGTAGAGGTCCATCAGTTGAAACTTCATACCAAACATCAAAGACCTGGGCCTTCTGGTTTCAGACAAGAAGATTTTTAAAGGTTTTCCCTATATAAGCCTAGGTAAAACCAGTGGGCCATGGGGCGGGGCCATTTTTGGCCGCAGGGCTATAATTTGAACAATCTTGGTAAAGGTCAACTACATGAAACTTCATACCAAATATCAAACACTTGGGCCTTCCGGTTTCAGACAAGAAGATTTTTAAGGTTTTCTCCATATTAGCCTATGTAAAATCTGTGGGGCCCAACGTGGGGGTATTTTTGGTCAAAGGATAATAATTTGAATAATTTTGGTATCAGTTCACTAGATGAAGCTTCATACCAAATATCAAAGAACTGGGCCTTCTGGTTTCTGACAAGAAGATTTTTAAAGGTTTTCCCCCATTATAAGTCTATGTAAAATCAGTGGGCCCTGGTGCGGGCGCATTTTTGGCCCCAGGGCTATAATTTGAACAATCCTGGTATTGGTCCACTAGACGAAGCTTCATAACAAATACCAAAGACACGGGCCTTCTGGTTTCTGACAAGAAGACTTTTAAAGGTTTTCCCTATATAAGATTATGTAAAACAATTGGCCCCGGCCCGGGGGCATTTTTGACCCCAGGGCTATAATTTGAACAATCTTGGTAGAGGTCCATCAGTTGAAACTTCATACCAAACATCAAAGACCTGGGCCTTCTGGTTTCAGACAAGAAGATTTTTAAAGGTTTTCCCTATATAAGCCTAGGTAAAACCAGTGGGCCATGGGGCGGGGCCATTTTTGGCCGCAGGGCTATAATTTGAACAATCTTGGTAAAGGTCAACTACATGAAACTTCATACCAAATATCAAACACTTGGGCCTTCCGGTTTCAGACAAGAAGATTTTTAAGGTTTTCTCCATATTAGCCTATGTAAAATCTGTGGGGCCCAACGTGGGGGTATTTTTGGTCAAAGGATAATAATTTGAATAATTTTGGTATCAGTTCACTAGATGAAGCTTCATACCAAATATCAAAGAACTGGGCCTTCTGGTTTCTGACAAGAAGATTTTTAAAGGTTTTCCCCCATTATAAGTCTATGTAAAATCAGTGGGCCCTGGTGCGGGCGCATTTTTGGCCCCAGGGCTATAATTTGAACAATCCTGGTATTGGTCCACTAGACGAAGCTTCATAACAAATACCAAAGACACGGGCCTTCTGGTTTCTGACAAGAAGACTTTTAAAGGTTTTCCCTATATAAGATTATGTAAAACAATTGGCCCCGGCCCGGGGGCATTTTTGACCCCAGGGCTATAATTGGAACAATCTTGGTAGAGGTCCACTAGACGAAGCTTCATATGAAATATCAAAGACCTGGGCCTTCTGGTTTCAGACAAGAAGATTTTTAAAGGTTTTCCCCCATTATAAGTCTATGTGAAACCAGTGGGCCCTGGCGCGGGGGCATTTTTGGCCCCATGGCTATAATTGGAACAATCTTAGTAGAGGTCCACAAGACAAAGCTTCATACCAAATATCAAAGACCTGGGCCTTCTGGTTTCAGACAAGAAGATTTTTATAGGTTTTCCCTATATAAGCCTATGTAAAACAAGTGGGCCCCTGCGCAGGGGCATATTGGCCCCAGGGCTATAATTTGAACAATCTTTATAGAGGTCCACTAGACGAAGATTCATACCAAATATCAAAGACCTGGTCGTCTAAGCAACATTCCTATGAAGTTTGAATGTAATTGGCCCAAGGGTACAGGAGGAGTTGTCGTTTGAAGATTTTTTTCTATTTTTAGCCCTGGTGGCCATCTTGTTTATCAGAGTTGAATGATTTTAACTATTTTGGTAGGGAGTCACCTGGGCAACATTCCTGTGAAGTTTGAAGCAAATTTACAATGTTTTTCTATTTTTAGCTCTGGTGGCCAATTTGTTCATTGGAGCGGGATCATTTTAGTTAATATGGTATAGGGTCAACGGCATAATATTCCTGTGAAGTTTGAATCAAATTGGCCCAAAGGGTAAGGAGGAATTGTCGTTTGAAATTTTTTTCTATTTTTAGCTCTGGCGGCCATCTTGTTAATCAGAGTGGAACAATTTTAGCTATTTTGGTAGGGAGTCAACCACATAATAGCCCTGTGAAGTTTGAATCATATTGACCCAAGGGGTAAGGAGGAGTTGTCGTTTGAAGATTTTTTTCTATTTTTAGCTCTGGCGGCCATCGTGTTCGCCGCATTGAAGCTATTTTAGCTATTTTGGTACGGAGTCACCTAACTTATATTACTGTGAAGTTTGAATCAAATTGGCCCAAGGGTTGAGGAGGAGTTCGCGTTTTGACGTAAATTTACAAAGTTTTTCTGTTTTTAGCTATGGCGGCCATTTTGCTCATCAGAGCAAAAACGTCTTAGCCATTTTGGTAGTGGGTCATCTAAGCAACATTCCTATGAAGTTTGAATGAAATTGGCCCGAGGGCAAGGAGGAGTAGTCGTTTGAAGATTTTTCTATTTTTAACTCTGGCGGCCATCTTGTTAGTCAGAGCGGAATGATTTTATCGATTTCTTTAGGGAATCACTTACATAACATTCCTGTGAAGTTTGAATCAAATTGGCCCAAGGGTTAAGGAGGAGTTTGTGTTTGAAGCAAATTTACGATGTTTTTCTATTTTTAGCTATGGCGGCCATTTTGCTCATCAGAGCAGAATCTTTTCAGCTATTTTGGTAGATGGTCACCTAAGCAACATTCCTATGAAGATTGAATAAAATTGTCCCAAGGGTACAGGAGGAATTGTCGTTTAAAGATTTTTTCTATTTTTAGCTCTGGCGGCCATCTTGTTTGTCAGAGCACAACGATTTTAGCTATTTTTGTAGGGAGTCATTTGGGCAACATTCCTGTGAAGTTTGAATCAAATTGGCCCAAGGGTTAAGGAGGAGTTTGTGTTTGAAGCAAATTTACGATGTTTTTCTATTTTTAGCTATGGCGGCCATTTTGCTCATTAGAGCAATACTGTTTTAGCTATTTTAGTAGAGGGTCACCTAAGCAACATTCCTATGAAGTTTGAATAAATTTGGCCAAAGGGTACAGGAGAAGTTGTCGTTTAAAGAATTTTCTATTTTTAGCTCTGGCGGCCATTTTGTTCACCGGAGCGGAAACGTTTTAGCTATTTTGGTAGAGGGTCACCTAAGCAACGTTCCTATAAAGTTTGAATGAAATTAGCCTTAAGGTACAGGAGAAGTTGTCCTTTAAAGATTTTTCTATTTTTAGCTCTGGCGGCCATCTTGTTCAGCGGAGCGGAACAATTTTAGCTATTTTTGTAGAGGGTCACCTCAGCAATATTCCTATGAAGTTTTATTGAAATTGGCTAAAGGGTTTAGGAGGAGTTAGCATTTAAAGGAAATTGTTGACGCCGCACGACACACGACGCACAACGCACGATGCACGACGCACGACGCACGACGCACGACGGACATTGGCCGATCACAATAGCTCACCATGAGCACTTCGAGCTAAGGTGAGCTAAAAACTAGGTAGTAAAATAAACGGTCCTGCACCAGCTCATTATAAACCGAGGGTGTTACTAATCAGATCAGCTACCTAGGTAAATCTTGAGACCTTTTCTGGGAATGCTGGGTCTACGGGTTTGCCGAACCGTTACGATAACACACCCGTGTGACAAAGTGCATGTTTTTCACATCTCCAAAATGGCTACTTTGCAGATCATTACGAAAACACGCCTATACAAATACATTGCCAAATTTTTGGCGAAAAATTAGAAATTTTAAGATGAAAAATTGTGATATTTTTCTTATTTCTGCTCAAAACATAGATTGTGGGGACTCGATAGAACCGCCTCGTCGAGGCGGTTCTATCGAGTACCACCAATCTATGTTTTTGAGCAGAAATAACAAAAATAATGCATACCCCCTTAAACCCCAGTTTTACTATATAAAAGTGGGGTATGAGGGGGTCAAAATTATATAGGCGTGTTCTCGTTATGAAAATCCGTGATATTTTTCTTATTTATACTGCAAACATAGGTTGCGGGTGCTCGTTAGAACTGCCTCATTGAGGCGGTTCTAATTGCAAAGAATGTCCTTTGGTCCGAGACCACCTTTGGGACTGTTGAAAAGTGGTCTTAAGGACCACTTTTGAACAGTCTCAAAGGTAGTCTTAATATAGACATTTTACTGTATTTCTCCAAGCACAGATGGACGGAGGCGACATTGTAAATATTTAGAGCATTCAGTAACCCGATACGGGTATACGTTGCCCTAATGTGCAAAAATGAACGAGTGACAGAATAATAAAAGTTGAAATAATGACTACATGTTTTTCAGAACATACTTTCATGCATCATGGTTTTTTTTTAGCTTTGCTTAAAAAAATTGTCTGTGGGTTACCGAGGCGGTTTTTACGAGAAGCCATATTCTGCGTTTTAGAAAAATAAAAAATAGAAGAAAGTTCCATTTTTTTTTTTTTTTTTTTTTTGTTAAGAATTAAGACTATTCATTTCAATGATTTGTGAATCTTTTTTTTTTTTTTTTCTACTGGAAAATTTATTTTTTCTGTCCCTATGTTACACATAGTGAACTGGTAAACAATGGTATTCAAAAGTGATGAGACATATAATGTCACATTTTAGGTCTTATATTTGTCTTTGTATTTAATTTATTTATTTAATATTGCCAAACATGTACTTAGCTACAGATAAGGAGGTATACTGAGTACATGTAATGAGGATATTTTTGGAATATTCTTTCTTATTTATCCATTAAAACATATATTGTGGGTACTTGTTAGAATCGCCTCATTGAGGCGATTCTAACAAGTACCCACAACATATGCTTCTAACCAGCCGTAAGAAGAACAATTCCCTAATTATTCCAGTTATCCCTCCTTATCCGGGGTTTGTGGACTTATCTTGGCTAAGCTGTAGTGTCTCCGATACATGTATTACGCCTTGTTGTCAAATGGGGTATTTCATGTTTCTGCAGATTAAAATTCATAACATTTCTTATTTCTGTTCGAACATTGATTGATGATGAGCGTTGGGACCACCCGCGATGTATCATGGTTTTGAGCAAGAATGAATGAAATAAAATACGCCTTTTTTTTCTTTTTTTTTTTTCTGACTTTTTTTTTTTCATAAAAGTCGTGTTTTCAAGGGGTTTACAAAGAATTCCGAAAAGTCGTGTTTTCAAGGGGCTTACAAAGAATTCCCCGCCTATTTGGCTCTTGGAGACATAAATTGGGCTGCATTCCGCGCAGTGCTTCAACCGACCTAGCTTGAGTATTGGCAAACAACTTAGAAGGATAAAGTCTGTCCAGAAAAAATGGTAAGAGTTGCAGCGCTCCTTAATCCTTAAAGTTAACATTGGCGGTTTCTTTGTGCGGTTAGCAATCGGAAGCAACGTCTCAAAATGACCTAAATAGTGTTGACGGAGACGTAAAACCCCATCACTAACGAACAAACAATATTCAGAATAGAACTTCGATGGCTCGAACACCGATGGCTCGTTTACCATGGATGAGTCGAACACATTCTTGAGCCCTTAGCGAAATTCCTCTACATGAGAAATAGTGGGGGATAATTAGGGAAATTTTAGTCTTTTATCTTGCAAATGTATGCTGTGTGTACTCATTAGAATCGCCTCGATGAGGCGATTCTAATGAGTACACACAACATACATATTCATTATAGAACACCGAAAAGATGTCTAAAAGTATCTCGTTATGCCTCATGACAGTAACCTCAGTGGCTCGAACTACCCCTGTCTCGAACAGGTTTTCGAGGTTCCAAAGGTGTTCGAGCCATTGAAGTTCGACTGTACAAGAGAAAAGTGGGCTGTACAAGGTTATGTATGTTTTTTGTTGTTGTTTTGTTTTTGTTGATGGCCTCTTTGTCATTCAGAAGACTAGTTCCATCTACCGGGTTCGATATCTGCCGGGGTCGGCAACATTCTTTCGTGTAGATTGATCGTGAAATGGTTTCTGCGGTCATTCTCTTCCTTCCGCTGATTCAAGAATGGCAGTTGTCAGTTTCTTGCGAAAGAATGGGCACTGTACCGGTTAACCGTTTACGTATAAGCCTGCCCAGGGAAAAGTGTGGGTAGGTAAACTGACCGGCTCAAAAATGACCTAAAATAGTGTTGACTGGGTCTTTAAACTCCAATACAAACAAACAAAGTTCCATCTACAAGAGCTGATCTGTTTCGATTCTAACTAACTAAAAATCGACAATACAGTCGTTGTTTCCTTCAAATTCTCCCAAACTTCCGCCATTGTTATAAGAAATCCAGTCACAAGACTGTATCACACACATTTATGTCCTTGCGTAATGTTTTTGATGAGAGAAACTAACGTTTCGCCGTCTTATGTCAATGCATCTACTAGTGACGTCATGAAACGGCGGTTTTTAATGACGTCACTCGACTGGTGATAACACAGTTCAATTCCATTTCCATACATGCGCGCTGTGTTAGAATGAGAAATAAACAGAGTTAAGTAATCACACCGTACAACCGGCTGCGTCGAAGACAGATTACTGTCTCTAAGACAGATCGCGGAAAACGTTTCATAGAAACGGTAGGTGAAGTTTTTTTTTGTTTGTATAAATCGAGGAGGCAATCTGTTGACTTTTGCTGCTATTGGAGAAGAAACTAAATGCCTGAAGATACCGCAGCATCATTCTGACTATATTTCAAAGCCAGCTAAGGGTTTTCCAGTTCGTTGAAAAATATTTTCATCGAAAATTTTATGAATTTTTGTTTTCGACGTCAAGTGTATGTCTACGGAACAAAATATGTTACATTCAATTACTCATGCTAAAACTACGATTATTTAGCAGCTTTTCTGCCAAATTGGACCCTATAACTCGGTTAAATAAACAAACTACGCCCCCCTAAAGAGACCAGGTGTCCAAAGAATGCTGTCTCTAACTACAGATTGTTTTTTTATACGACTATCCACAAACACAGATCAGAGATTTCGAAGGCTAAATGGCACAACCAGATATTCGCACGAACGTCAGCTGTTTACTTTCAATATCGAATTCCTAACTAATTGCAACACAAAAATTGTTGTGTCGTGTGACGTCTAGGAAAGAAAAAGTACAGGCAGAAGAAAATTAAACAAATAACGCCTCATATGTTTACTGAATGCACAAGAGAGTTAGAGAGAGAGAGAGAGAGAGAGAGAGAGAGAGAGAGAGAGAGAGAGAGAGTTGTACGTCTCACTAACAGCTAAGGTCACCTAAGGAGACGGGACCTCGGTTTAAAGACACATCCGAAAGTCTGGAGAAGCCCGGGATCGATCCCACGAATCCTAATTTACAAGGCAAGTACCATAACCATTACACCACGGAGGCTTCTACTGATTGCACAATTTGTGTGTTGACAGGAAATACAAGTGATTATAGAGCAGCCTCTATGTTACTCAATTGCAGCATTATTACAAGTAATGCCCTGGAGCTAGCCTGAAATAGTTTCCACCGAAGTTGCAGGTGTTAAGTCATCCAGAATTCGTCTTTATTGAAGATGTAACCGAAATTCTGATCTGTCATCAATGTTAGCCTTCGAAATCTTTGATCTGTGTTTGTGGACAGTCGTATAAAAAAACAATCTGTAGTTAGAGACAGCATTTTTTGGACACCTGGTCTCTTTAGGGGGCGTAGTTTGTTTATTCAACCGAGTTATACGGTCCAATTTGGCAGAAATGCTACTGAATAATCGTAGTTTTAGCATGAGTAAGTGAATGTAACGTATTTTTTTTCCGTAGACGTGCACTTGATGTCGAAAACAAAAATTCATAAAATTTTCGATGAAAATATTTTTCAACGAACTGGGAAAGCCTTATCTGGCTTTGAAATATAGTCAGAATGATGCTGCGGTATCTCCAGGCATTTAGTTTCTTCTCCGATAGCAGCAACAGTCAACAGATTGCCTTCTCGATTTATACAAACAAACAAAAACTTCACCTACCCTTTCTATGAAACGTTTTCCGCGATCTGTCTTAGAGACAGTAATCTGTCTTCGACGCAGCCGGTTGTACCTTGAATTAGATCTCTCTAATTCTCAACAAGCCTTTACGCTGGAAACTTCATAGAATCTGAGGCCTGACCCACCGGCGTGCAATTAAAGAGGGAAGCGGTTTGTCAACCGTGATTGGGTTAACTACCATGCATGCAGTTTGGTTTTCTTTAATCTTACATTTTAGTTGTTTTATCACTGAAACACTTTGTTTCTCCTATTTTTATTCAAAACTGTAAAAGGCGCTTTCGAAATGGTGCTCGTCCAATTTTTCTCCCAGCCAGCTTCTGTAACACCACGCTGACGAGCTTAAACGGTACCGGAATTCAGATCCAAAAAATAAAGACCCAAACTATCCCAACAGTCTATAGAAGTGCTTATTCATTTCTTCTTCTGTATTTAAAGTATGGGATTTATAAATCGAGGGATACATCCGATTTATAAACCGAGGGAGATAAAATAATCCGAAAAAGAAACTGGTGCTTCACACTCGTTTCTTTATCGGATTGTTTTACATCCCTCGATTTATAAATCCCATACTTTAAATACAGAAGAAGAAATGAATAAGCACTTCTATAGACTGTTGGGATAGTTTGGGTCTTTATTTTTTGGATCTGAATTCCGGTACCGTTTAAGCTCGTCAGCGTGGTGTTACAGAAGCTGGCTGGGAGAAAAATTGGACGAGCACCATTTCGAAAGCGCCTTTTACAGTTTTGAATAAAAATAGGAGAAACAAAGTGTTTCAGTGATAAAACAACTAAAATGTAAGATTAAAGAAAACCAAACTGCATGCATGGTAGTTAACCCAATCACGGTTGACAAACCGCTTCCCTCTTTAATTGCACGCCGGTGGGTCAGGCCTCAGATTCTATGAAGTTTCCAGCGTAAAGGCTTGTTGAGAATTAGAGAGATCTAATTCAAGGTAATGTTGGTTGGTACCTGATGCTCTGTCTCTCGTCGGGCTCATCGGAGTCTAACTGTTGGTTTTCTTTTGCTCCAGCATTTCAGTGGTTTCTTGCTGTCGAGTCCCCCAGGTGGAATTCGGTTCCGCTGACCGTTCCAAGGCGGTTCTTCTGTAGGTTTGTCATTGGGTGTTTGTGTCGCTTATATTATTTTATTGGTTTGGTCGCCATGAGGCGGGCAAACCGGGTCTAATGACCAGATTGTAACTGTTCCATGGAGGGGCACGTGACGCGATCAGCCAATCAGCTTTAACGATGATGCAATACTGTACTGCAATTACAGGAAACAGCCTGTCTGAATAGCGAAACAGACCGAAAAGCAAGCGTTTCAACTCCAAAAATAAGTATCTTAAGGGAAATGGATACACCTGGCAGGTGTGGCAGTTAGTCTACCATTTTTAACGTATTTCGAAACACACCTATACAAATACATTGTCATTTTTGGCCAAAGAAAAAGAAATGTTAAAAAGAAAAATTGGAATATTTGCCTTTTTTGCTCAAAACATAGATTGCGGGGAGTCGACAGAAACGCCTCGACGAGGCGATTCTATCGAGTACCCACAATCTAGTGTCTCAGAGCATGAATACGGAAATTAATGTATACCCCTGCAAACCCGAGCTTTACTATATAAAAGTGAAGATTATATTTTCTTGTCCTTTGGGATCATTGATTCCACTGTGGAATTTTGAAAATATCTGAGAGTCACTGATGAGGCCTAATTGGCCGAAACTAGCTAATCTGGTCCAGAAAACATGTACACTCCATATTTTTCAGTTCTGTGGTGTATTCCTTGTTTCCAAAGGATAGCCCTTTTATAGAACATATTTAACTTCACTTCAACTGGTGTATGGGAATGTGTGGCGGCGGTAAAACATCTCCCTGCCCTACATCATAGTGTAGATTATATTTTCTTGTCCTTTGGGATCATTGATTCCATTGTGGAATTTTGATATCTTAGGGTCACTGATGAGGCGTAATTGGCCGAAACTAGCTAGTCTGGCCCAGAAAACATGTGCACACCATATTTTTCAGTTCTGTGGTGTATTCCTTGCTTCCAAAGGATAACCATAATAGAACATATTAAAGGGGATCACAATTCTATAGGCATGATTTCGTGATGGAAATACGACTTTAAGGACCTTATGGTTGCTACTCTGTTGGTTCTGTCCAACTGAAAAAGGGGTCTACTATAAAAGGGGAGGAATTTGCTCCTCAAGGGGTCTACTCTTAAAAGGAAGAATTTGCTCCCCATGAGCAAATTCTTTCCTTTAAGAGTATACCCCTTAGACAAATCCAAAGAGAAACTACTTTTGCAGGAGTAGCCCCACCCCTTTAAGGCGTATCTATTTCTCTTATGGGGAACTTATAACAGCCGCAGTCATTTTCGCAAATTTTACGTCTTGCAATGCCATTATGGAGTAAGTCCATGGGGCCATTGAAACGAAAAACAACAGAACATAACTACTACTACTCACAACGTGTGGCTGGCTGCGGTAGCTCAGTCGGATGCAGTCTGACTGGTGATAAGGAAGACTCGGGTTCGATACCTACCGGGGTCGGCAACCTTCTTTCGTGGTGATTATGAAATCTTTCCTATGGTCATTTTCACCCTTCCGCTGATTCAGAAAGCGCAGGGGTCAGTTTTTGGCGACAAAATGTGCACTGAACTGGTAAACCGCTTACGGATAAGCCTGCTCAGGAAAAGCGTGGATAGGTACACTGACAGCCCAAACATGACCCAAATCAGTGTTGACTGGGTCGTTAAATACAAATAAACAAAACTTGCAAAGTTTACTTCCACAGATAGGAACAGATTTATATATTCTGAACATCTTTCGGTGCGCTGATAGCTCTAATAATACGTACATGTAAATGTTGGAAAGACAGAGAACGTTATTTTTCCTCATTTATAAAGATCGCTGGGTGTAACGGGCCTCCGTGGCCTAGTGGATAAGAGTGCTGACTCTTAATCATCAGATCTCTCAACGCTGTAGGTATGAGCATGGTTCAGGTCACATTATGAGAAGTTCTGCAACGGAAGGTCAGGAGGTTTTTCATCGGGTACTCCAGTTTTCGCTCACCTCTGATTAACGATCGGCTTGATGTGAGTGAAATAATCTTGAAAGGATCGTAAAACCAAACATAAAAAGATCGCTGGGTGTGTAAAAACATTTTCATGTCTTTGCTACTAGAATTAACGTCAGTGCCAATGTCGAAGGTTCTAAGTCTTCCAAATATATAAGATATTTAGGGAGCGAAACAAAGTCATACCGTTGATGGGTCGTTGTTTATTGTTCTTGAGCCCAGCACAGATATCAATAGTTTCTGTTCAAAAACTTCATGACTACTAAGTGACCTGCCACCAGTTACAGACCGAGTTGTTAAAAGACTTTTTGGCGCATTCGATGGGGGCTATTGTATCTGATAAGCCGAGAGTGGTGATAATGATATCAGCTGGCTCAAATCAATAGTAGACTGACAAGACCAAACCTATTGGATGCTTTTTGAAAGCAGCCAACTTGTTTTTGGATAACCTATTGGCCATTTTGTGGGAAAATGACTGTCCTTTTGGCTTTCCGCTATTGATGTTTCAATTAGGGTCTGTTGTTTCATGTTTGTGTTTCTTTCCCTTTGGTGTCTCTGATTGGAGCTGTGGGTTGATTGTATCGATTCCTGATCATTGCCTCCATTTCTATTTTCCTATTCAATGGTTATGTCCCAGTTTTCTTTCATTTCATTTCTACTGGCCGAGCTAACTCACAAGTACTCGTATAATCTTTCACCTGTAATGTCCACGTACCAACTCATAGTATAATTGATTAATATGTTAGTTACTTTTTAATTATTATTATTAGTAGTAGTGTTATTCCCCCCCCCCACCCCCCACCCCCCCACCCCCACTTTTTACCCAACATGATGAAAAATCAGAAATAAACCGCAATGAACAGGAGTTATATAAAAACAAGTTCATTAATCAACCAAACACACACACACACACACATGTATTCAAAACCAAATACAGCGAAGCTCCGCTATTAAGACCACCTAGAACCACGAAAAATCATGCTTTCAAAAGCACACCTTGAAGGTTTCAGGTATATACATGTAATTTCTTTGCACCTCCTACATCCAATGTGCTCTAGTGAAAGACCACCTAAGGGACCATTCAAAAGTAGTCTTAAAGACCACTCTTGAACAGCCCCAAAGGTTGTCCCAATATAGGAACTTCACTGTATAGTTTATCAACGACCTTTGAGAGGTCAAAGTTTAAACATGACAAGTCCATTCCATTTTTTAGGGGAAGCAGGTTTCGGATACCTTTTTTCTCAGGATTTTAAAAATGTAAATCAATGTTTTGATTTTTCCTTTACCTAGAAGTCATGGCCGAGTGGTTAATGTGATGTACTGCGTGTCACACTAAAACTCTTTAGACGAGGGTTCGAGTCTCAATTGCACATTTTTTTTTTATATTTCTATTTAATTTTTCATTTTTATTTTATCATTTTTATGTTTAAAACTATTTTTTTATTTTATATTCTTTATATTTTGTTTCCTTTGTTTTATTTTCACCAATTATATTTTTATGTCGTTGTAAATCTTTAGATGTCGGCCTCGGTAGTTCAGTCGGATGCGCGTCTGACTGGTTATCAGGATACCTGCGGGTGTCGGCAACAGTCTTTCCTGGCGATTAATCATGAAATCCTTTCCATGGCCATTCCCTCCTTTCCGCTGCTTCAAGAAGGGCAGTTGTCAGTTTCTGGCAAAAAAAAAAATGTGCACAATGCTGGTTAACCGCTTACCCAAGGAAAGTGTGGGTAAGTAAACTGACCGTCTCAAAAATGACCTAAATAGTGTTGCCTGGGCCGTAAAACTCCAATACAAACAAAAGAAACTCTTTCAGATACAATTCAACAGCGCATTTGGCTTCACTGACGGCTATGAATGTACGTTCACTCATTGTAACAATTTTGATAATACTTCTAGAATCCGAGTTGCAACGATTCGTTGCGCTCGTTCCATCTTTTTCAATAAAATGAGTATACATCTTGTGTGATGGCCCCGCCCATCGGGGCTTGGAGAAATAGATCGGGCTGCACGATTCTTTCAAACGGAGCTGAAACTGACGGCACATGAGCAATGGTAAACCGCTTTGTAAGTCCGAGCCTACCCAGGCAAAGTGGTGCGAGTTGGACCGTCCATGCTTATAAACCTATAAACCCGGTGGCAAGGTTTGAGATGTCATTCCATCTCAATGTCGGGTAAAAACCCCACAAAACTGGAAGCAACTTCTCCAAAATTGACGGGGACAATTAACCTCAAATCCATCAAACCAAAAAAAAAAAAAAAAAAAAAAATCTCGTGTGATCCAACGTTATAGGCACGAAATGTAAAAATAAAACTAAAAAAAAAGGAAAAAAATATTTGCCCAAGATTCGAACCTAGATCTCCAAAATGGCAGTTGTGTTACTAAACTGTCTCGACCAACCGTCAATCTGGTTAAACGGAGCGTGAGATTAAGAATGTGATGGTAACTATCGCCCAGTGTCGGGACAATTCATCGACAAGACAATTCACACACGGGGTATTCGACTACCTGGAACGCAGACGGATACCAAAAACGCCGACGGAAAAACAACAACAAACATTCGTGGTGATAGTCGGGGATTTGAAATTCGTAGCGCGCGTATTTAAGGAGTTTAATGCACCTTATTTTCTCACACTTAACTATGATAAGAATTTATTAAGAGGTCTCTCAGCATCTTGAAAATGGAGTTAGAAAATCAAAAAAGTGGGGAAAAAGACATAAAAAGGGGAGATAAATGTACCTACCCTCTTTTCTCATTTGAACATCCAAACAAATCCAAACGACATCCACACTGAAACTACAAGGCCAATTGGAACCAAATTACACGTGAAGCCGCCACGGGGTGGAAGAACAAACATATATTCTGAATGTCTGGGTCACGTGACCAAAATGTCCACCATGCCCATATATGGTAAAAACCTTCAAATCGGCCGTTCTCAGGAACCAATAGACCGATGACCTTGAAACTTGATATACAATATTGGAGATCCGGTCCCTTTTACATTTGTTCAAATGATGACATTTGGTTGACCTTGACCTTTCTTACGCCAAGGTCACATACTGTCACTTAAGGTTTTCTATGGTAAAGACATGATTTTCTGGTTCTGTTGCAGCTTATGACATCAGAATTGAAATTTGCAGCCAGCTAAATGATCCCAGGGCCATAAGATTACATATTTCTATTTTTTTTCCAAAACTACTGCGCTAACTGATACAAAATTACATATACTGCATCAGTGTGGTCGAGAAATCAAAGCTTGTTTGAGGGATCTGTGTGATTGTCACACCAATATATGGCCAAGAGTGATTTTGAATTCTGCATCTCAGGTAATACAAGACCTTGGTATACAACATTTTCGACTTTAGACCTGCTGAGATTGTTCAAAGCTGACCATAATGTATGCGACGGCAACAAAAAAAAATGGTTGATTTCAAAATAATTTGGCAGCAATGGTCCTTCGATTGGCCTCTACTAAGCCATTATGGTCGATTAAAATAAATGGCTACCAAGGGTGGGGTAATTTATGCCCACTTGAGCTCTGGTGAGCGTAGTTTCCCATGGGCTGCTTGTTTATAACTTTGTGATCAGGTTAGTTATTAAAAGTCCCGTAAGCTTGATGGCAAGCGTAAACCATATTTAATTGGCGTTGTCGTTATACAGCAGCCACAGTTTCCGGCTTTACTGATTGCGCTTGTTGGGTTATCTTTTATTGCTTAGCTGCATTTTCCAGCCTTCATAAACCATTTATTCGATAACCAGTGGTAGTTTGGTATAAAGTTACCATGACAGCAATTACCTCTGAAAGACGACAATGTTCAGTGAATTTAACAACGCGACCCTATTTCAGTCTTTTTTCAAAGGGTTGGCAGAATTTCGTCCAGTATTTCATAATTGAAGGAAAGACGTATTTTAATCACTTTACGCCTCTGAACAATCCAGTCTCCTTTTGACTGACGGTCGGCGAAATTTGTCTGCCAACAAAACAAAAACATTATATAGCATTTGCATGGTAGAACGACGAGTTTACATAAATGTTTTATAGGTTTGTTTTGGTTTTTACCATTAATTTGCTGCAGAAAAAGATACTCTACTAAATTTAAATATCAGCATCTAATTCTCTAACTGCGGTCTTGATAAACGTCAGCTTATTTGCTGATTGAATGATTCTGGTTTAGGTTGATCTTTTGGCAAACACGCGCAAATGGCGGTGACCAAGTTACATGAAGCTGCAGAAAAGGTCAGTCGAAAGTTGTGTTGAACCCGATGTTCCCACCCTTCTTGACAAAAGTGTAGAAAAAGAAGCTTGATTTACATAGGAATCGTTACATTTAAAAAGCCAAACATCGTCCCTGTTCAAAATATTTGACCTATAAGGTGTCAACCTCAGGTAAACTAACCTTTCATTCAGTTCATTTTATAAGTACGAATGGATTTCCGCCAGAACTCCTGAAGGTAGGTGCCTGATGCTCTGTCTCTGGTAGGGCTAACCGGAGCCTAACTATGGGTTTCCTTTGCTGCAGCATTCTAGCTATTCCATGAAGCCTCCGTGGTGCAGTGGTTACGCTACTCGCCTTGTAAACCAGGGATCGCAGGATCGATCCCGGGCTTCTCCAGACTTTCGGATGAGTCTTTAAACCGAGGTCCCGTCTCCGTATGACCTTAGCTGTTGGTGGGACGTAAAACTAAAACTCACTCACTCTAGCTATTCCATGCTGTTGAGTCCGAGTCGTTGTCTCATCTCCTTATTCGTTTGATTTTTTGTTCGCGGAGATGTTGCATTGATGAGCTAGAAATCCATCATGCAGACTGAACAACTAATGGGTTTAACCAAGACAACCAATGGTGAGGATTGAGGCCACTATAAATCAATTAAAGTGTCCACCCCAAACCCCAACATCCGTAAAACTTATTACTGACCCCATTCCAAGGTGGTCCTTCTGTTGTGGTTCTTATTTTTATAGTTGGTCTTTAAGATGTACGCATTGTTAATGCCTTTTTTTATTTTGGATAGCTGTTTGGCCATGTGGGGAAATAACTGTCCTTCTGGCTTTCCATTCGTGACGTTTTCAATTTGGTGTTTTGAATGGGAGGTGCGAGGTATTTTGTATAGGTTCCTGATCATTGCCTACACTCTGTTTGTCAAATAATGATAACCCCTGGGGGCTTGGCATAGAGACCCTTTTGACAAATCGGTATGGAACAATCGGGGTGGTTGGGTGAGGCAAAGGTGACGTTTACCTTGCGTCAATAGGGCGTCCAACTGATATTGGCTTACAGCTGGACAAGACCTGCTGTTCTTGCAGCAGGCAATGGTAGAGGGGGAATACTGTTATTTCTTCAGTTTCTGCACTTATATTTATTTTTCTCTTTCTCTTCTGACCCTCACTTTCATCTGCTCTACTATCTCTTCTATTGCTTTTCTCTGGGAGAGGACCCAAAATGACCAACAAGGGTGGACGTGCCTTTAAACCCAAAACAATCAATATATGGGACAAATATCAGTTAAAGGAAGTAGTAAAAAAGTAGATGAAGAATAGGTTAATCAGTGCATCACATGAACAAGTCCGTGAAATGAAGACCCCTAAACCCAACTTTATATAGTGAAAACTGGGGTTTACGGGGTAAACATTATTTCTGTTCCAAGACATAGGTTGTGGGTACTCGGTAGAACCGCCTGATGTGGTTTTGTTTGTTTGATTTGAGGTTTAACGTCCCCGTCAACACTGTAAAGGTCATTTTGGAGACGTTGCTTCCAATTTTGTGGGACTTTTACCCGACATTGAGATGAAAGCCCTGTCGCCGCATGAAACCAATAGGGTTTATTAGCATGGACGGTCCGCCTCGCACCGCGGTTCCTGGACAGGCTTAAATCCTCTCAGCGGTTTACCAGTACTAGTGTGCGGGCCGGATTCAGCTCTGCGTGGAAGCATCATGCAGCCCATATATTTCTTCAATAACGAGCACCCTTAACCTATGTTTTGAACATTTATAACAAACATATAAAGGATTTTCATCAGAAAAGTTGCCATTTTGGAGATGTGAAAAACGCACTATGTCGCACGAGTGATCGTAATGTGTGACAAGAGACACAGGATAATTAAGAGCTAATGGCGACAAGAGGGACAAGGTTATCGAAGGCAGGTTGCTCAATGAAAAGATAGAAAGTAAGTGCAGGTGACATCTTAAGATGCACGTTTACAGGTTATACCACTACTCTGGGAAAAGGGAAGTAGGAAGAATGTTTAAGGGTCGGCTTTACATGACATTAAAGCTCGGTTACTATTTATTTTTAATCGTGCGACTTACCAGAAAATAAGGTACCCAGTAAGAATTCAATAGAGACCTTGTAGTGGCCAGTAACATTTACGTGTTTAAAATATAATAAAGTCGATGTTAGTTGGGAACCTTCAGCACAAACTGGAAACTTTGGATAATGAATCTTGAAATATACAATGTATTTATTTAATGTTGAAAGATTCAAGTCACCTGTTTAGAGAATTACTTGATAGTTCATCGCGGACAAATATGTTTGGTGATGTCTATTCACCTCACTAAATAAAAACCAGAAGGAAATGGTCGTCAGTAAGTTTTCAAAAATATATCTGTTGGCCCCTGTTATGATATATCTATGACCAGCCAGTAAAATAATTTATTTTATGTATGTTTTAATATGGATTTTTATCAAAATCTGTAACACAGCAGGAAAAAAACAGCAAAAGGGTCCATAGGTATCTGAGTCCCTTGTTCATGCCCAGATTGACACAGAGTCATCAAATTTCACATGCATGTGCAAAAATAACCGTCCTGCATACTGACGGAAAAGAAATTGTTTCAAAAACTACTAAAAATCCTTTAGCGCAAAAATAGTGTAAGATTTACCAAATTTCTGGGGGTAAAATTTCAGTGGTCAAAATTTATGGTAACACCGGATGTAGTTACGTCATATCATGAATTTTGGTATCTTCGAGTATTGACAAATATTTTGGCTGATGCAATAAATCAACATTCATTTGTAACCGCCATATACACATAACTAAACTTAATCCAACCATTCCATTCGCATGGGGGTGGGTGTAAACTCATAGAATTTTCAACCCCTTTTCCCCACCAGATTTGCTAAATAATCACATGTCACATAGGTTAGGCTTCTATCTAAATGAAACAGTACAAACAAAGCGTGAGAATTTTGGGTGCATTAAATTTTTCGAAATCTGGTCTCAAATCCCGGACTATGAGTTGAACAAATCGCATTTTACGGGCATATATCAAATAGATGCCCACAGATGTTGATAGCAATCTGTTTCGCAGTGTCTCGGAATACTTTCCACGAACTGTGGATGCAAATCCTTCTGTCAATGACGAATTATGACCTATTTTATTCGGCAAAATATAGATGCTTGATGCAAGTCGACAGTTTTTTTTTAGTTTTACAGCAATAATTCGTATATAATTTCCAATGTTTCCTGAATAGCATAAAATACTAATGCATTGAGTACCTGCCATGCGTTATTAGAATTAGCAAAAAGCAGGATTTTAGAATTATAGATGTGAATTTCTTGATGAGGGTATTCGAATAAGGATACCAATGACGACCCGCACAGATACCATGCAATGCAGACGGCACAAAGTTATGGTTACCATTGACGTGGAAACTACAAGCGTGGAAAAATAAAAAAAGGAGTAAAATACATTCTGTTTTCGTTTAATTGGAAAGTTAATCTAGACACTGAGTCTTACCACAGTGTACCTCGACCAAAGAGGGTATTCTCGATGTTGAAGGGAAGGCAATGACCAGGAATCGAAACGATTGCCTTTCGCTTTTCGCCAAAAGACACCAACGTGACGGTTTGTCTTAATACCACATATGGGCCATATTCGCGCAAATGACTTTATGTAGCGCACATGAACCGTCAATTCTTATTAGGTGTCATAAATCTGTGATTTCATAATGTTAGATACTTTTACGATCAAATAGGCACGATTTGTAAATTTCCTTAGGTATATAAATAGCGTAGTCCCACAAAACAACCACGGACATGAATTCAGTCCTTCTCGCTACCTTTAGTCCACGCAGAGTACTTTTAAATTCATTATTTTGACAGATAAATATGAATATACAGTCGAACTTCAATGGCTCGAACACTTTTGGGACCAAGAAAATTTGTTCGAGACCACGGTGGTTCGAGCCACAGGGGGTTGATCTTGGAGCTAGGGGAGGAGGCCGAATACGGACATATTTTCAGTTTTCTTCAAAATAAATGCATGTTGTGGGTACTCATTAGAATCGCCTCATCGAGGCGATTCTTGTGAGTACACAAAACATACATTTTCAAGATCAAATTAGACAATTATACAAACTATATTTATATCTGCAGTTATGGCATTTTCTTTCTAGGGACTCAAGAAAGAGTTCGACTCGGCCGTAGTAAATGGGCCATCAGTGTTTGAGTCATCGAAGTTTCACTGTACATTAAATTTCAAAACAGATCGTTTTTTTTTTTTTTTTTTTTTTTTTTTTTTTGGTTTTGGTTATACGGCCCTTTCAAGATTATTTCACTCATGTCGAGCCGATCGTTAATCAGAGGTGGGCGAAAACCGAAAAAAAAAACGACCTGACCTTCCGTTGCAGAACTTGGCGTCTCACATTTGACCCGAGCCAGGCTCGAACTCAAAACAGATCGTATTAGAACTGTACGAGTTGGTTTCATTATTTTGACAGATAAATATGATTATACATTATTGCAATGCCCATAGGGGCTTGAAGAAATATATGGGCTGCATGATGCGTCCACGCAGAGCTGAATCCGGTCCGCACACGAGTACTGGTAAACTGCTTAGTGGATCTAAGCCTGCCCAGGCAAAGCGGTGCTAGTCGGACCGCCCATGCTTATAAACCCTATTAGTTTCATTGGGCGACAGGGCTTGAGATGTCATTTCATCTCAATGTCGGGTAGAAGTCCCACAAAATTAGAAGCAACGTCTCCAAAATGACCTTTACAGCGTTGTTCCAGTGTGTGGTACGTGTTGGTAGGATCGGGTCCTACGAAATTACGAATCGGTCTTATTAGATAAACAATGTGAAATTTATAGAAAAATTTCGGGAAAGAATGACGCACCTGAACGAATGGCAATATAATTAACCCATATATCCCCTCTTCTGGGATATTAGCAAACAGTGCCGATCCAGATCAGACACGGCGTCTGATCTGGGTCTACATTGTTTGCTAAAAGAAAATTCATTTTTGTAAAATGTTCCACAAATAAAAACAAACCTGACACCCTAATAATAGGAAGTGACAACTCCAAACTTACTAGGTGGAAGACTCCATGTCACATATGGATTAAAACATACGAAGAATAGTTTGTTTCCCTCACCCCACCCCTTTAGCAGAAAAGAATGAATGCCCAAACAGTTGTCCAAAATTAAATATTGCCAGGATATTTGTTTGTTTGAATTGAGGTTTAACGTTCCCGTCAACACTATTTAGGTCATTTTGGAGATGCTGCTTCCAATGTTTTGGAACTTTTACCCGACATTGAGATGAAATGGCAACTCAAGCCATGTCGCCCAATGAAACCAATTGGGTTTTATAAGCATGGACGGTCCGACTCGCATCACTTTGCCTGGGCATGCTTAGATCCTCTAAGCTGTTTACCAGTGCTCGTGTGCGGTCGGTTTCAGCTCTGCGTGGATGCATCATGCAGCCCATCTATCTCTTCAACCCCCGATAGGCGATTGCGTTTGAGTTTTACGTCCCCACCAACAACAAGATCATATGGAGACGGAACCTCTGTTTAAAGACTCGCCCGAAAGTCTGATGAAGCCCGGAATCGATCCCACGACCACTGGTTTGCGAAGCGAGTAGATTATCCTCTGCACCACGGAGGCTTCTAATTGACATATATGGGATATAATACCGAAACGGAATGAATACAAAGTACCTGCATGTAAAACATGGTGTTTTTACAGATGCCTATGCACAGTATGCCGAGATGAGACCTCTCATTGGGAGCTGTCTATATCTCGCATTTTGATGATTCTAATTGCAGCAGCTTTACGGAACCCGGGAAGGGACATGATTTGTTTTTATATGTTGTGCGAACAAGATATTAAGTTGTGCGAACAAGATATTATCTTGTGCGAACAAGATAATATGTTGTGCGCACAAGATATTATCTTGTGTAGACAACATAATTTATCTTGTGTGGACAACATAATTTATCTTGTGCGGGCAACATATTATCTTGTGCGCACAAGATAATATCTTGTTCGCACAACATATTATCTTGTTTGCACAACATAGAGCTTGGGAAGTTGTGCGAACAAAATGTTATCTTGTGCGCACAACTTATAAAATAATAAAAAAAAAATCATGTCCCTTCCAGGGTTCCGTACATCTAACATAATAGCAACTATGCATTTTTTTTTGCAAAATTCGAAGATGAAAGTGGCAGAAACTCAGGGCGTAAGTGTAAATATTTGGTCAGCTGTCTGAGCGATTAAGCTGTGTAGTATGAGATCAATATTTGTCAAATATGACAATGCAGATCAAGTTGAGACGCCGCAAAATCGGTGATTTGTCTACGTACACCGTTTGCTTAAACGGCCAGTCTACATGAAAAAAACTTACAACAAATAAAACAAAGGAGAAATCCGCCTGTCAAGTATTGTTATGTGGAAGATTCTGGTTGTCATATATGGGTACATGCATCATGAAAGGCGCCTGCGACCAGGTAAGAATCATATCAACATGTGTATCTGTACAATCTGATTGCCTTCAGATGCATCTCGGTGCAGAAATGATTTAATATGACATGTGATGGAATGAATGCGCAACATGTCTAAATATTTCGAACAGTGTCATGAATGTCTAGAGTTTGCAAAGAATGACAGAAATTAAGAAGTATCACGCATTTTGTGCAATAGCCTGCAGATGCACAACAGTTTTTAAACATGAACAGGTTGGAGCAACATCTATCCGTCAGCAGTTGAAACCTGCTTTCTCAGGAACAGTTTTGACGGATTGCATTCACATTTCCTATACACGATCGTCTCGGATAAAATCCGCCACTTTTGTGTAGCGGTTCTTCTTCTTCTTCTTACCACTACTACTGACAATCCGTTGCAGAACTTGGCGTCTCAAATGTGACCCGCGCGAGGTTAGAACCCACAGCAGTGAGAGACGATATGGTTAAGATAGACTATCTGAACGAAACCGCCAACAAATGCGGACCTTTAGAAGTTTAAATGCGCATATACATATATTTGCACAAGAACCACCACTGTCGATCAGACTATTTTAGTTTCCTGCCTCTTCAGTTTCCTGCCCTTCACAAGCATCCGAAGAAAAAATGGCTTGGGTCTAGAGATAGACTTCTAAATAGAATAACAGAATGAAACGTCAAACATTAGAATACTTGCATGAAACCTCGAACATTTATCAGCCGATTTGTGGTCTATCTGGAAAATCCTCTATGAATGATTTATCTGGAAAATCCTCTGTGAGTTGTAATTTCTCTTTTTATCTCCCGACCGAATAGGTTCGGGGGATATAGCGATCAGCCTGGCGTCCGTCCGTCTGTCCGTCCGTCCGTCCGTCCGTCCGTAGACGCAACCTTGTGATGGCCATAACTCCTATACACTTTGCGATTCATTGATGGTTCTTGGCACAATTGTTCACAAGGCTGAGACGGCGTGTCATGCGCAAGAACCAGAACTCTGGATGCCATACTTTTTGAGTTATCTCCCTTTTTAATAAAATAGAATGATTACTTTGTGGTGGCCATAACTCCAATATCCTTTGAGATATATTAATGACACCTGGCACAGCTGTTCACAAGGCTTAGACAGCGTGTCATGCACAAGAACAACAACTCTGGTTGCCAAGGTTTTTGAGTTATCTCCCCTTCCAATAAAATAGAGTGAATACCTTGTGATGGCCATAACTCCAATACCCTTTAAGATATATTAATTATACACTGCACAGTTGTTCACAAGGCCGAGACGGTGTGTCATGCATAATAACCACAGCTCTTGGTGCCATGGTTTTTGAGTTATCTCCCCTTCCAATAATATAGAATCACTACCTTGTGATGGCCACATATTGATGGTACTTGGTACAGTTATAAATGAGTTTAAGCAGGTGTGTCACGTGCCAGAACCACAACTCTGGGTGCCCTGGTTTTTTAATTATCTCCCCTGACAATATAACCTTGTGATGGCCACTTGTATGCAAGGTTGAGACGGCGCTTCATGCCTAAGAACCACAACTCTGGGTGCTATGATATTTGAGTTATCTCCCCTTCCAATATAACAGTCTGATTACCTTGTGATCACCGTACCTCCAATACCATTTGACATATATTGGTGGTACTTGATGCAGATGTACATGAGGTTAAGCAAGTGTGTCATGCTCAAGAATTACAACTCTGGGTGCTCTGGCTGTTGAGTATTCTCCCCTGCCAATATAACCTTGTGATGACCATAGCTCCAACTCCCTTTGAGATATATTCAAGGAACTTGGCGCAATTGTATACAAGGTACAGAAGGGGTGTCATGTGCAAGAAACACAACTGTTGGCGCTGTGGTATTTGAGTTACCTACCTTTCCAATATAACAGTACGACCAGCTTCTGATCATCATATCTCAAATACCCTTTGAGATATATTGATGGTACTTTGTACAGAAATGGATGAGCTTAAGCAGGCATGTCATGCGCAAGAACCACAATTCTGAGTGCCCTGGTTTTTTTAGTTATCTCACCTGACAGTATACTCTTGTGAATGCCATAACTGCAGTATCTTTTGTGATATATTGCTGGTTTAATTCTGGTGCACTTTCTATTGGTGACCAATCTTCTGAAGGCCATATTGGCTTTTGGTCGGGGGGATTTGCCATCTCTTCGATGGCTATTTTTTATTATTTTATTCAATAAAATGTGGAACTATTATAGTAAAAAGATATTAGAACCAAGGAAAGGCTCTCTGACTGTTCGTCTTCATACCACACATGCAGAGAGAGAGAGAGAGAGAGAGAGAGAGAGAGAGAGAGAGAGAGAGAGAGAGAGAGAGAGAGAGAGAGAGAAGGAGAGAGAGTGAGAGAGAGAGAGAGTAACCATTTACTCGTCTTACGCTATTTTCACCATCGTTGTTTATATACGGCATGGGAAATATTCAACACTGTTCATAACCGTGCTTTTTGGACCTCAAAATTAAGGAGATATGGAAGTAGGCATTGATTTAGGCATTAATTGTAAATCCGTCATTGGTATCCATCATCTGCGTTTCATGGTAACATCAAAGAAATCCGTTTGTCGTAAATAGTATCTTCTTTCAGCATGGTGCACTCAAGTCCATGCTTATTGCTGCCCGAGCAACGTATGGCACAAGTATATAGGAGTTTATTTTTGAACAAGGACTATTTCTCTTTCAAGCTACAATGACATCTTTGGATAAATCGGTTTCATTTCTGGTACTTACACTAATTCTTTTAGAAATTGTGCATGTTTTGCATTTTAGTTGTCTGTAAAGACGCTTTCATGTAATCTATCGAAGCTAAAAGCACCATTACGAAACAGCTGTGACAGTTCCAGAAGAATACAGCAAAAAATCAAAACTGATTTTTTTAAAAGGGTCGAAACAAACATGATATTATCGACTCACCCTCTTTCAAATCCAAGGTAAACAGTCGGCGTTTTTGGTATCCGTCTGCGTTCCAAGTAGTCGAATACCCCGTGTGATTCATCGACACGGTTTTTGGAGACAATTCATCGACACAATTGAAGACAACTC
Organism: Lucinisca nassula; assembly: GCA_963580285.1. Classification (NCBI taxonomy): domain Eukaryota; kingdom Metazoa; phylum Mollusca; class Bivalvia; order Lucinida; family Lucinidae; genus Lucinisca; species Lucinisca nassula. The sequence goes on from OY757023.1 coordinate 59,734,981, forward strand.
ATCGACACTTTTTGAAGACAATTCATCGACACATTATTATGTTGAAATTATACACAAGCTGATAAAATGAAGACACTGTTTTGAAAATAAACTTTTTCTATTATCGCGTTTATGATCAAAATTCGTGGCTCAGTCGGATGCGCGTCTGACTGGTGATCAGGAGGACGCGGGTTCGACTCCCGCCGGGTCGGCAACATTCTTTCGTGGAGATTGATCATGAAATCTTTTCTACGGTCATTCTCTCCCTTCCGCTGATTCAAGAAGGGCAGTTGTCAGTTTCTGGCGAAAGAATGTGCACTGTACTGGTTAACCGCTTACGTATAAGCCTGCCCAGGAAAGTGTTGATAGGTAAACTGACCGGCTCAAAAATGACCTAAATAGTGTTGACTGGGCCGTAAAACTCCAAAACAAACAAACAAATGATCAAAATTACGAATTTAGAAAAATTTAATTCAATATTGACCATTTTAATCGCAATAGTTTCCTCGTCTGATTTGATGTCGCAAAAAAGTGATTGTCGGGGAGCTGTCTCAAAGTAATTGAGGATAGCATGTAGCTTTTAGGATGCTGATTGCTATGTAGTGGCAGTATTGATAGTACGACCACTGGAGTTGAAGGATAATTTAGCCTCGAGATTTGTACAATTCGCATTTAGATACCTAATTCTGATCATGAGATATAAATCGTGTCGGTGAATTATCATCTAGATAATAAGCCCATGAGATGGACCTTGATAAATCCCACTTAAAATTTAGGGGTAAAAGTTCAGTTTAACCCTTTTTGTACCAAATGGAATCCTCCTCCTTATATATAGCATGAGTCCATTTAAAAAGGTATAGGATTGTCAGGTTGTGTTTTCAACTAAATTTGTTTTGGAAAATAGCTGAACTTTTTGTAAACAGTGTAGGCCCTGATCAGACGCCGCGTTCTACGGCGTCTGAGCTGAGACTACACTGTTTGCCAGGGTACCCGTTTTGGGGTATATTGTACTAAATGGGTTAAATGGGATTATGTTTACGTTTCATATTTCTGCCTATAAACGTTAGGCGTTATCGTTAGAATCGATTTGATTTGAGCAGAATCTTATTCAATGCTGAAAATTAAGGGGAAAAAATGCAAACATACATGTAACTCACAATCTAGCTTCACTTTCCATCTTTTTTAATTTGATTATGAAAGTTTTGAATAATATTTGACCAAGTTCCGTATACATTTTCTTTTATGCGGTTAAAAGGGTCATTAAGCCAAAATATTGAATTAAATGTTTCTAAATTCGTTATTTTGATCATAAACGTGATAAAAGATCATTTTATTTTCAAAACAGTCTTCATTTTATCAACTTGTGTATAATTTCAACATAATAATGTGTCGATGAATTGTCTTCAAAAAGTGTCGATGAGTTGTCTTCATTTGTGTCGATGAATTGTCTCCAGAAACCGTGTCGATGAATTGTCTTGTCGATGAATTGTCTTGCTCCCAAAAATACCCCCAACAGGCGACTTACCTAAAACACGGACGAGTCCAAAATTAAAAGTAACATCAATTTCCATTATATAGAGGATCTTACATGAGTGTTCGTGTGTTATTGAATTTATTAAACGAGTTTAGGAAAAGGGATAAAATGTGAGGTTTGCCGAGCATTTTATCCCTTTTCCTCAACGAGTTTAATAAATTCAATAATGCATGAGCATCATATGACATTTAAAACGCATTTTATTCGCGATTGTTTACAAGAATGTGAATATTCCACCGTTAGTAAACGCGACGTCATTAAGGACGCCGTACATGTAACGTTACGGGACGTATCTAGCTAATTTGCATATTAAATCCACTAGTGGATTGTCGAAAATATTACATAGAGTTTATTACTCAGCCGATTATAAATATGGGATTTATAAACCGAGGGAGGTTGAACATCCGATAAAGAAACGAGTGCGCTTGCGCACGAGTTTCTTTATTGGATGTTCAACCTCACGAGGTTTATAAATCCCATATTTAAAATGGGCTGAATCAATAAACTATATATTACATGCATTTGATAGAGCTGATGGATCATTTTGCATCTAATTCTGTTTACAGTTCACTGTTAACATACAGTCTATGCAAAAGGTAGTGGGCGCAGTGACACACAAGCTGACTGAAACAAAAACTGTATAGACGCCATCTATCTATCTATCTATCTATCTATCTATCTATCTATCTATCTATCTATCTATCTATCTATCTATCTATCTATCTATCTATCTTCTGATACTGCGTCGGTCATATTTGACCATTACCGCAGGTGTATATTACACACACTCCAGGTTTTGCAGGATGAAAGCCTACACAGTAATCGTGTAATTACGGTAGGGATCTTTAACCTGCACAGGGGATGGTTCTCCCTGCACAGGGGGCCTCCAGTTAACGTCCCGATCCGAAGGACGGTGCACTTTATGACATTCATCCCTGCAAATGATGCCAATGGAGCGTGTTCGGACACCGAAATTTTATCGCCGCTGCCGGGGATCGAACCCGGGACCTCTAGCATTTCATTTCATTTCATTTCAAAGCCTTCTACTGGCCGAGATAACTCACAAGTATAATCTTTCACAAGTAGTGTCTGCGTAATAACTCATAGTATAGAGGAATATTTTTTTCCCTCCCTCTTTCACCCAACATGTTGAAAATCAGTCATAAACAGCAATCAACAGGGTTAAGATTTAGATAAGACCATCAATCATGCACTCTAAATACATATTTATTGTTGCACTCCATCCTACAAAGAGACAATTATTATTATTATCATTATTATTTTCAAATGTTCAGGGGATACTCATGTAATCATATCACATTTCTAGCTTCTTTTGACTCTGCTGCATCTGCACCTCTCCTGGGCTTCATGGGTAACCATCCCGGCACCGCTGCAATCTGAGGAGAAAAATTGTAAAGAAAAACACCAAGTGTCCCGACCGGGGACCGAGCCCACGACCCTGAGGCCAAAAAGCAAGCGAGTCAAACACCAGGCCAAAAGGTTCGGGCCAGTCAGACCGGTCAGTTTTGCACTCCAAATAAGGCGATTTATTATGCCGTGCTACTTCATTCCTCTATCCTACAAAGAAACCACTATTTAAAATGTTTAGGAGAGACTCATTTAAACATGTCAGATTTTTAGCTCCTCTTGACTCCGCTTAATCTGGTCCATCCATGGGCTGCAGCAATAATCATCCCGGCACCAGGCACCACTGAAGTAGGGAAAAAAATCCAGTCTAGTGCCCCGACCGATGATTAAAGCAGCGTGATATTTCAGTGGTTAATCCACTTGCCCCCGACACCATAGGTACTGGGCCTGATACCGGCAGCGGCCACAAAAAGCCGACGCCCAAACACACTCCAACCGCACCACCTGCAGAATGAATCACAATTCCAGATTTCTTTGACTCCGCTGCATCCGCACCCACCCCAGGACCCACGGGCAACCACCCCACCAGATACCACTGCATCTGAGGAGAACAATCTGTAAAGAAAAACAAACCGAGTGCCCCGAAAATAATGATTGCAATACATATCAAAGTCTTCAAAGAATGTGTGGCAATTAAAGGTCAACCACACTCAGTCCCATAATGTCATCTGGAACAATCTTAGTCAGATAAGTATGGGAGACAAATTTGCATTAAGCCGCAATGACCCGCTGGCAAAAAAAATGAAGTTATTTCCCTTAGTGTCACTTTCGCAGTTATCGGATTCTCTCAATCTCCTACCTGTCCAGCGTAGGATATAATCCTATAATCACCAACTGATTATTTGTTCGTTAATGTTCAGGGGTGCCTTGCCTTAAATCGGTTTAATTTAGTGACAAAATTCATATCAGGGCGCAAAATACATGCATTTACTCAAATCGTGGATCGTGATATTGAAACATATTTTTGCATTACTCAACTGGGCATGTAATTTATCCCGCTACTAAATGTTAAGATACCAACAATTTCAACATTTCAATATTATTTACCATTACGAAAACACCCCTTTGCAATTTTGATCTCATTAAACCCCAATTTTAGATAGTAAAACTTGGGTTTACAGGTGTATACATTATTTTTCTTATTCTGCGAAACCCCACCCCCCCCCCCCGCCACACAAAAAGATTACGGGTTTAGTACTCATTGGAACTGCCTCAATGAAGCAGTTCTAACGAGTTCCCACAATCTATGTTTTAAGTAGATGTGTGAAAAATATCAATCTTTTATCAGAAAAGTTGAAAAATATCAATAATATATGAATAGTGGGAGGATAGACAACTTCAGCCCATACAAAACATTTAGCATTTATAAACACTATTCATTTCGGTAGCCGGACAAAATCCCCCACCCCCAGGACAACCCCCTTTTTTGTAAAGGCGGACAACCCCCCCCCACCCCCTCGGACAAAATCCCCCCCGGACAAAATCCCCCTCGCTGTATGTCAGGTTGGACAAAATCCACATCCCCCGGAAAAAATCACCCTTGCTCTAAATTGTTCTAGTTAATTTTCCTTCCACTACCCACAATATATGATGGGGGCACACATCACGCAATCATGCCTATATAATTTTGACCCCAATAAACCCCAATTTTATATAGTAAAACTGGGATTTACAGGGTATACATTATTTTTCTTATTTCTGCTTCAAAACAGATTGTGGGTACACGTTAGAACTGCCTTGCCGAGGCATTTCTAACGCTTACCCACAATGTATATTTTGATCACAAATATGAAAAATATCACGATTTTTATCTGAACAAATCGTTTTTGGTGGATTACGAGTGCCCACAATATACTTGTTGAAAAGAATTAGGAAAACGTCCCAAATTACCATGAGGCAAATCCCGTCTACTGTCTTATTTGCTGCAAGCTATTTAACTAACAAATTTCGACCCATTTATGCCAAGCGTCCCTTTTGGGAGGCATTCGCAAGCAGTGTAAACCATATAATGCACCACAGAAATTGGTGTCTGATAAAGGTCTACACTGGTTGCTTATTCTACATATTTTTGTGACACTTTAAAGAAAAGAAATCGTTTTAACACTCCAAACATTGGAAATGCACCACTATAAACTTTATACCTGGGTGGATTCCTTTTGCCATTGATGGGTTAAGATATTCGGTCGCCTGATCATAAACTGCGTTTATTGCCACTTTTATATACCCGAATTATTGCATTGGTTCTCTTTCAAGGTGTCCTTAATCAGTGAAATCAATTTTTCGCTATTCTTATATTTGTTACAATCCATAGAGTCTTACATTTTTCTTTAAATTCTGAAATTGTCATAGCCTTAGATTTCTCATTTTCTTTTAGTAATTGCTGATATTTGTCGTGTGCAGTATCTATTTCATTTGTTATTCTGCTTTTTTTTTTCAGTTTTCATTTTCAGCCTTTTCTTTCTCCCAAAAGTCTGAAATTTCTTATGCAGATTACACCGAAAAAAAAAAAAAAAAAAAAAAAAAACACGAAAAGTTTAGGATGATAAATTTGGTTCTTATTTCTGCTCAAAATATAGACTGTGTGTACTCGTTAGAACTAGTTGTAACGAGTACCCACAATCTGTTCTAGTTTAGATTTGATTTGATTTGAAGTTTAACGTCACCGTCAACACTGTAAAGGTCATTTTGGTGACGTTGCTTCCAATTTTGTGGAACTTTTACCCGACATTGAGATGAAATGACATCTCAAGCCCTGTCGCCGTATGAAACCAATAGAGTTTATTAGCATGGACGGTCCCGCCTCGCACCGCGGTTCCTGGACAGGCTTAGATCCTCTAAGCGGTTTACCAGTACTAGTGTGCGGGACGGATTCAGCTCTGCGTGGAAGCATCATGCAGCCCATATATTTCTTCAAGCCCCTATGGGCGGGGGCGAGGTTCTAGTTTAGAGAAGAAATGAGAAAAAAATAAGATTTACCCCTTTTCAAACCCACTTTTTATAGTAACCTTATTTTTCTTAATTCTGCTCTAAAATATAGATTGTGGGTACTCATGTACGCACAATTTATATTTTGAAAATTAGAAAAATTTCACAATTTTTCATCTTAATTTTTTCCTTTTTCTCCGCGGTAAAATTTACAATGTATTTGTATAGGTGTGTTTTCATTATGATCAAGTTTTTGAATTCATGTCTGCAACTTTGGGTCAACAAATTGTTAATGAGCCAATATGTCAATTAATGATGTTCTTCGTGTGATAAGTCCGCCCGCTGGGTATAGCGGCAAACAAAGTTCGGCTCTGCGAAGGCCTACTAAAATGATTGCAATAAAACTGTCTTTCTTTCTTTTTCTTTCTTTCTACCAAAACTGATCGGTCACATTTGACCATCACTCGCAGGTGTATATTACATACACACCGGGTTTGCACACAGTAGTCACGTAATTACGGAAGGGGTCGTTAACCCCTTTTGTACCAAATGGAATCTTCCACCTTATATATGGCAGGAATCCATTTCGAAATTTAGGGGTATCAGGTTGTGTTTTCTTCAAAATTGATTCTGGAAATGGCTTAACTTTTGCAAACAGTGTAAGCTCTGATCAGACGCCGCATTATGTGGCGTCTGATCTGGGCCTGCACTGTTTGCCAAGGTACCCCTTTAGGGGTTTCTGGTACTGAATGGGTTAACCTGCACAACAGATGGCACAGGTGACCTCCAATTAACGTCCCGATCCGAAGGACGGCGCACTTTTTGGCATTCATCCCTGCATATGATGCCAATGGAGCGTGTTCGGACACCGAAATAACCCACGCTTCCGGGAATCGAACCGGGGGCCTCTAGCATCAGAGGCAAGAGCACTAACCACTGAGCTATCACGCTCCTAATTATCACGCCAAACATCTAGTTATGATTTTATCTCAATGCCTTTTAATTTAAATACTACATAATGGTAGCCAATTGTAGTTTTTTCTATATTATATTCAGCCTTTATATATAAATAACTTTCTTTTTTCTTTTCATCCTTGGATCAGACTCCAGTGTTGACTGACATTTTGCGAGAGTTTGCCTTATCTTCTCATCAGCTGACTTAGCCATGATTTTTGTACATGTTCTAACTGAAAGTTCTTCTCTGCGAAGGTCAAGAGGTAAAACACCAGCTTGTACCTCCAATGCTTCCAAACTCGCTGTGCTAGGACATCCCAAACACAGTGCTAGACCTTTGCGTTGGATTTTTTCAAGCTGACTGCAATTTGCAAGCTGCCAGACTGGAGCTGCATACTCCATTTGTGGGACAACAATGCTGTTGTATAACTTAACCATATTAGGAGTATTTTTTCAGTTTTACCAACAATCTACTCCTATGCCCTCCAGTAGCCTCTCAATGACCACTCTTGACTCTGTCCCCTGTGCGGCAGTTCTTGACTTTGAGGATCCAAGATTACTCCAGTATTCTTGCTTTCTTTTTGATGGTGCCATGTATTCCAAATATGTTGCTTCTGGCTCAATAGCATTGAGACTAAGGTCAGTTAACGATTTCATATCATCAACCTGTCGTATCATCAATCCAAATGGAGTTGTTACTTTCTCCCTTGGATCAGACTCCAGTGTTGACTGACATTTTGCGAGAGTTTGCCTTATCTTCTCATCAGCTGACTTAGCCATGATTTTTGTACATGTTCTAACTGAAAGTTCTTCTCTGCGAAGGTCAAGAGGTAAAACACCAGCTTGTACCTCCAATGCTTCCAAACTCGCTGTGCTAGGACATCCCAAACACAGTGCTAGACCTTTGCGTTGGATTTTTTCAAGCTGACTGCAATTTGCAAGCTGCCAGACTGGAGCTGCATACTCCATTTGTGGGACAACAATGCTGTTGTATAACTTAACCATATTAGGAGTATTTTTTCAGTTTTACCAACAATCATCAGAGAACCCAGCGCTTTTGCTGCTCTTTTTTCAAGCATATCCAAATGATCATGAATGTTAACTTCTTATCCAGTATGACACCAAGGACCTTAACCTTATCTGTGTGTTTAAGCAGTTTTCCTTTCATTTTAACTTCTGGTACAGAATGACTGGCATCGCTAGTGAAAAGACAATATTCTGTTTTTGCAGCACTAAGTTTCATTCTCCACGTATAGGTCCAGTCGGAGATATTGCTGAGATCCTGATTCATTGCTGTTGCTAATTCATTTGGGTCATTTCCTGAATTCCAAATGGTGCCATCATCAGCAAATTTAATCTTTTCACTAGTTACACAGCCATAAATGTCACACAGAAAGAGACTGAATAAAAGTGGAGATAGTACACTTCCTTGCGGAAGTCCTACATCTGTTATAAACTGGCTTCCCAGTTGATTCTTTACCAAGCAAGCAGCTGTCCTATCTGACAGAAAGTTCGCAATCCACCTCCAAAATGCTCCATTCACTCCTTTATCATACAGTTTAACAAGAAGTCCATCACGCCAAACTGAATCAAATGCCTTCTCCAAATCAATGAATGTTGCTAATGTGCAATTTCCTTCACCAAAGCCAGATAATATCTCTTGACTCAACCTGAGAAGCGACTGCGTAGTGCTTCTGTTGATGCGAAAGCCATCTTGCTCTTTATCAAGAAGCTGATTGTGTTCGACATAAGCATATAGCCTAGAATAGATGATTCTTTCCATGCATTTGCCCAGTACGCTTGTCAGACTGATAGGTCTATATGAACCAGCTTGGTAGTATGTGTCTTTTCCAGGTTTTTGAGAAACTTCACATTAGCACTTTTCCAAAATTTTGGTAGGCATTGGCAATTCCAAGATGCTGTAAACAACATCATTATTGCTTCTTGGAGCACTTCATTTGATTTTATAATCATATTTGTGAAAATTTCGTCTGGTCCGGGAGCTTTGTCTGCCTTTAATCTCTGTATACTGGCTTCAACCTCATCATACGAGATGGGCCTATTTAAGAATGCATCACCATTTCATTGTGAGACTGTTCCCTGATCATGCTGAGTCTTGTTTCAATTTGCTGCCGGAAGGCTTCATCAAAATTTTCCCCAGAAATATGTGTGCCCCCAAAGAAAGCTTCCTGTAGAATGCTGCATTTCCCATCATGATCAAAAACGGTCTCACCATTTTCTTTGAGTAATGGCAATACATCAATATCATCTTTAGCCCTGTAAGATGTCAATCTTTTAAAGGCTTGCCATTTTTCTCTAAGGTCACCAGTTTGGTCAATTCTTTCACAAGTCATATTCACCCATTCTGATTTAGCACTTTCACATTCTTTGTTGTATGCATCTTCACATTCCTTCAAGTATGAGAAATTGACTGGTGTTTTATGCCTTTTAAATCTCTTCTTAGCACTATTTAGCAGAGTTTTCTTTTCTTTCACAAGTTCATTTATCCATTGAGGAATACTCCTTCTATTTTTTGAAGGCACCTTTGCTTTAGGTGTGCATTCATCAACACATTCTCTGAACACGTCTAAGAAAGAGTCGTACATTAGGTCAATATCCGTACATCTGGTTTCTTGAGTCCATTTTCCAAATCTCACTGTAGTTATTTCATTCCACTTTTCCCAATCTGTTTTATGAATTTGATATTTGTCAACAAATTCTATATGATTTTCCTCTCCTGAAATCTCCATCAGAACTGCTATTTGATCAGAACTTACAGTCTCCTGTATAAGCGTTGAACACTGAATAATAGCCCTGTTCAAGTGTGGCTTAATTAAAAATAAGTCTATCACACTGTCAGAGTTACGGCGTGTTTTCACTCCATCATTAACACAAATGAAATTTTCCATGAACATACATTTTTCTAATAATTCACCTGCACAATTTTCAGTGTTATTGCCCCATAGCTTGCTTTTGGCATTAAAATCACCTGTTATGATAATATTTCTAAATAACAGATTACATTTCATTATTAATGCAATAAGATGTTTCATTTGAGTAGTTTTAGAGGGAGGAACATAAGCTGTGATCAAGACAATTTCCTCTTCATTGTCCTGTCTTACTGTTGCACAAATTGCTTCAACTTCTTCCGTTTCCAGATCTAACCTTCTTGTTACCATGAACTTGTCTGACTGTCTATTCAAAATTGCAACACCACCATGATTATCCTGCTTCCTGGGTTTTGAAAGTATTTGCCAGTTGAGCAAGCTGATTTTTTCTGTCTCTGATTCCCAGGTTTCACTTAAGCACAAAATATCAAGGTTAAAAGTATCAAATAAGGCTGTAATGTCTTTTTTAGCGGTTTTAAATGATTGACAATTTAATGATAAGAATTTCATGATAGTTACTTGTGAACAAATTAGAAGAAAATGAAAATGGGTGATAGACAGAAAAAATATATCTATATAAATATATGAACAAGAAACAGATGAAAACTGACTTAATCTAAAAAAAAAAAAAAAACCCTACCTACAAAATGTGAGTGGAAGCTAATTTTGTGTATAAATCCCTGTATACCTGGCAAAATGAGGATGATGCAATATGAATTCCACCACAGTTACAGCACTTGACAGGTTCTACATAGTTGTCACTTTTATGGCAACCACCACACCTTTCACACTTTGTTATAGATCTACAATTAATCTCTATATGCCCAAACTTCTGGCAGTTATAACACCTTACCACTCTTTTTTGTCTCTCCCTTTCAATGAAGAGCTGTTTATTATTGAAGAAAGTGTTGAATTTTGAATTAGCAGCTTTCTCTAAATCCTCTGGTCTGTCAAACAAAATTTTAGCTATATGCATTGGTTTGCCAGAACACCTGTGGAAGTATCTTTTTACTGACATTCTACCGAAACCTTTCTGCTGAAGGAACTCTTGGATAGATTTCTCAGACACACGAGGATCAATGTTACGCATAAACCCAGCCTTACTGCTTTTCTTGCCTGTGGGTTTATGTACTGATTCTGACTCACTGAATACTTCCCCTGGCCAATTCTCCTCTGCTTCCTCCTTTGATTTTTTATTTTCAAATTGCAATTCAATGCCACCTTGTGGCAGCTTGTATGCAAAGTCTACACCAGATATTTATATTTTCTTTTCCCTCACCCTCTCTTCAATTTTCTTAGAATTTGTGAATGTTTTGGTATTTTTTATGTTATCAATTACCAATATCTTTTGAGGGTTTACAGGTTCTAAACACTTTTCTTCTTTTGGAAATGAAGACTGTTTTGTTTGAATGGCACTACTTCCTGGTAATGAAAATTCTTCCCCAACACACTCTTTAATTTCTGTATTAACTACAGACTTGGAAGCAATCAAACCTGAATTTTTCAGAACACAGAATGCACAGGGAAAATCGATCTTGTTTTTAACAATTTTCTCAGCACTATCTACATCCAAACAAGCACATTCCAAATGCCACCACAATTTACAGATATCACACTGAATCCAGGGCCTTTCCTTGAATCGTACAATTGGACACTCAGTTTTTTCACAAGCAGCACACGTAGTTTGTTTCTTTGTTGACTGTGGGTTAGAAGAAACTACAGAAATTTCTCTGGATGCTCTGATTTTCTGTTCTTCTGCCCTATCTCTGTCACTTTTTTTATTAGCTTTATTTTTTTCTGCCAAACGCTTACTTTTTCTCATTTTTGATTAAAAAATAGAAAAAGAAAAGATCAAACATTTATGTTTTGATTCTAGATTTAAAAGTACAGAACTGAATTCAAATATAGATAAATATCTAACTTTTCAATATGCTACTATAATGTTTACATTCCTTGACAACGGTAACTAAGCAGATAAAATAGCATTTACTCACCAACCATCACTTGAAAAATAACAGAAATAAAATTATACTTCTCTTAAATCCACTAAGAAACTGTTTCCCGACACACACACTTCTTCACATACAGATTTGACCTTCACACAGTTGAAATTGTAAACAACACAAGGCAGCTGATCTTCACTTCCGGTTGCCATTTTTTTAGGACAGGGCCTTGATTACACAGATTACACATCTTTGCTCTAATCCACTTTCTCTTGAATTTTCTCCTCTAACACACAAGAATGACACAAAATAAATGTTCCTTCACTAAATCTCAATTAACACTCTCTCTGTAACCACTGGCTCATGTAATTTCTTCTCAGACAGCGCAAATTTAATTTTTTCTCTCTTAGCTTTGAAAAACACAACTGAATTCTCAGCCTCGTTTTGATTCCCTCTGCAGTGCTTCAACACTGAGCTATCACGCTCCTATCTTGAAAGCGATGCATGAAGATGGAAGAAATAAAGTATTATAATGATAAAACAATTAAAAATGCGAGAGAACGGTCACCAAACGTACCCCTCATTCTGTAGTTATGTCCAGATAATCTGTATTCCAACCTTGCATCCTACTCGAACGTCACGCATTCTGAACGTTTGTTGATATCTTCTCAGACGCCATTGAGATGACGTCATGATTAACGTCGACGTGTCTGAACTTTCCCGCGTTTGAATATAGCGATTTCATTGCAAAAACAGTACCTTGTTTCTTGTGTCAAAAGTAGTTCCAGCCAGAAAGATTTATTTCCCCAGCTAAGAGGAAATATTTCTCCCTAGCTAAAAGGAAAATATCGTGTTTTTGTCTGATAGAAATCATGGTATTTCTCTGTTATGCATGTAATATATGGCGTTATTACACTCTCAGACGCGACGTCATATGATAAATTGTAATTCCACATTGAGGGTACAATGTCATGCAACCGAGACTGGTGCCAGTCATATACACTAACCCCTAACGCAATCCTCATTAACTCCATATCATCTACTAATGCCTAATTCGGCCCGCCCATCCGGGCTTGAAGAAATAGATGGGCTGCATGATGCTTCGACGCAGAGCTGAAACCGACCCGCACACGAGTACTGGTAAACCGCTTTGAAGATCTAAGCCTGCCCAGGCATAGCGGTGCGAGTTGGACCGTCCATGCATATAAACCCTATTGGTTTCATTGGGCGGCAGGGCTTATGATGTCATTTCATCTCAATTTCGGGTAAAAGTCCCACAAAATTGGAAGCAACGTCTCCAAAATGACCTTTACAGTGTTTACAGGGACGTTAAACCTTAAATCAAATAAACAAACTGATCCCTAATCAGACAGTCAAATGTAGATCATCAAACTCTTGACCAGAGATCATGCTATGAGCATATACTACAAGAGCCAACACACCCGGATCAGTCTGCTTAATTACTCACTAAGACAAGAGATGTCGCGCATCTCTCTCTCTCTCTCTCTCTCTCTCTCTCTCTCTCTCTCTCTCTCTCTCTCTCTCTCTCTCTCTCTTAAAGCCCGCAGGCTATTGAAGGACAGTTGCAATCCGCGAGCGCCCATACAATACTTGTGACTGCACTGCAGTCTGAGAAGAAGAATCTGTAAAGAAAAATAAAAATCGACCTTCCTTTGCTCCGCTGCATCCGCCCCGCCCCCGGGCTTCAACAATAACCACCCCTGCACCAAGCACCACCGCAGTTTGATGAGAAAATCTGCAAAGAAAACCCAAGTCGAGTGCCCCGATCGGGGATTGAACCCACGAACATGGGGTTACAAAGCGAGCGAGACAACCACCAGGCCAAAAGGTCTGGACCAGCCAGACAGGTCGGTTATGCACACTACCCTGCTAGCATTCTACATAAATCTACAGCGGGCCGTTAGCGGCCCGTCAGCTACCCTGACGGGCCGCTAACGGCCCGCTGTAGATTTATGTAGAATGCTTACTGGGTATATACATATTTATTATGGCCGTACTACTTCATTCCTCCAGGAGATACTCATGTAATCATATCATATTTCCAGCTTCTTTTGACTCCGCTGCATCTGCCCCGCCCCTGGGCTTCAACAGTAATCACCCTGGCACCACTGTAGTAGGAGGAGAAAAAAAAACAACAACTGTAAATACTACCGAGTACATGAGCCAACACACCGGATCAGTCTGCTTAATTACTCACTAAGACAAGAGATGTCGCGCATCTCTCTTTTTTGAAAAGCCCACAGGCTAAAGAAGGGCAGTTGCAATCCGCGAGGGCTCCAATCAGACTGCGCAACAGGGCAGGTTAGGACAGGTAAATTGTTAATGCAGTTGCGGTTGTAATTACACTGAATAGGAAGTATGAGTGCAGTTGCAGTCATACATACTAAAAAGCGGAAGAGCTGTCCTTTTTTTATTCAATTTATAAAAAATCCATTTTTTAAAACAAATTGCAAACAAATAATATAATCAAATCATTAAAAATTATTTCGCCGTGAGTATGTGACTTCCACACTTTACGGTATAAATGAATCGACAATTTTTCAGGCAACCATCGGGGCTTGTAGAAATAGATGGGCATGATGCTTCCACACAGGAGCAACTTTAGAATCTGTCCGCCACTTCATATTAACTAACCCTAACCCTTACCCCAATGACCTGACTAACCTAACCCTAACCCTAACCTAACCCTAACCTAGCCCTAACCTAACCCTAAACATCAGTGACCTATTCCTAACCCTAACTTAACCCTAACCGTCAGTGACCTACTCCTAACATACTAAGGTCAGTAAACAGTGGCGGACAGATTCTAAAGTCTAGCCTTTTTTTTTATTAGCTCGCCTTACGAAGTACATGGAGAGCTATTGTTGTCACCTTGGTTGTGCGCGTTTGCATGTGTGTTCTCGTTCCCATCACACTCCGTTAAAAGTTTTTCAAATGCTTATATCTCAACAGTCCTTATCACAGAGCATTCATACTTGGAACTTAAGTACCTGGGAGGGTCGAGGGTCTTCTGAGGTTCAAAGACAACAGACCCCTGGGTTCATGCCCCGGGGTGGGGCTAGGGGTCAAAATCTAGAACACCTCTGTAAAACTGTGTTTAAGTTTTTGAAATGCTTATATCTCAAAAGACACGCATCACAAAGCATTCATATTTTACAACCTGGATACCTGGGAATGTCTTTTGAGATTCCAAGACAACACACCCCTGGTTCGTGCCTTGGAGTGGGGATGGAGTGGGGCTAGGGGTCAAAATCTAGGACACTCAAGTTATAGACACAATTGGTTATATGTCAGCAAACTATGTGACATTGGTTCGTGTAAAAGGTTGAAGGTCATGGTGACCTACATTTCATGGTCCAGTGATTTTTTGTCGCACCCTGCTTGCGACATAGGTGTACGATTTTCCGTCCGTTCGTCCGTCCGTCTGTTTACATTTACGTCGAAGTTCGACATTTACGTCAAAGTTTTTATTTTACAAACCTCAGCTACCATCAAACCTTACATGAAACATCTCATAGACCTTCTCACTTCGTAAGCATCTTGACCTGGTGATTTTGACCTATATTTTGCGCTCCAGTGACTTTGACCATTCGGCCCCCGCCCATAGGGGCTTGAAGAAATATATGGGCTGCACGATGCTTCCACACAGAGCCGAATCCGGCCTGCACACTAGTAGTAGTAAACTGCTTAGAGGATCTAAGGAACCGCGGTGCGAGGCGGACCGTCTATGCTAATAAACCCTATTGGTTTCTTTGGGCGACTGGGCTTGAGATGTCATTTCATCTCAATGTCGGGTAAAAGTCCCACAAAATTGGAAGCAACGTCTCCAAAATGACCTTTACAGTGTTGACGAGGACGTTAAACCTCAAATCAAACAAACAAAAAACTTTGACCATTGCGCCGAAGTTCGACATTTACGTCGAAGTTCGACATTTTTGCGTCAAAGTTTTTATTTACAGACCTCAGCTACCATCAAACCTTACATGAAACATCTCATAGACCTTCTCTTTGGCCCCCGCCCATCGGGGCTTGAAGAAATAGATGGGCTGCATGGTGCTTCAACGCAGAGCTGAAACCGAGCCGCACACGAGTACTGGTAAACTGCTTAGAGGATCTAAGCCTGCCCAGGCAAGGCGACGCGAGTCGGACCGTCCATGCTTATAAACCCTTTTTGTTTCATTGGGCGGCAGGGCTTCAGATGTCATTTCATCTCAATGTCGGGTAAAAGTCCCACAAACTTGGAAGCAACGTCTCCAAAATGACCTTTACAGTGTTAAACCCAAACCAAAGAAACAAACCAAACAAACAAACAATCATAGACCTTCTCACTTTGTAAGCACCTTGACCTGGTGACTTTGACCTATATTTTGAGCTCCAGTGACTTTGACCATTACGTCGAAGTTCGACATTTACGTCAAAGTTCGACATTTACGTCAATGTTTTTATTTTACAAACCTCAGCTACCATCAAACCTTACATGAAACATCTCATAGACCTTCTCACTATGTAAGCACCTTGACCTGGTGAATTTGACCTATATTTTGCGCTCCAGTGACTTTTACCATTACGTCGAAGTTCGACATTTACGTCGAAGTTTGTATTGTAATCAACTATAAGACTAAACAACCATCAAACCTTTCATGAAACATCACCCTGAGCTCCTGACTAGACAAGCACCTTGCCCCGGTGACCTTGACCTATATTTTACGCTTCAGTGAGTTTGACACAAATTAAGTCAATGTGCCAGATCTTCTCAAATAAAAGGCCTACACCAATAAAATCTTGAATAGTGTTTCTCCTAGATGTATTGACTCTGCAGGTACCTTGACATGGTGACCTTGACCTATATTTATACCCCCGCAAACGAAGTTTGAAGTGGGTATATAGGAGTCAGCTTGTCGTCTCTCGTCGTCAGCTGTCGGTCCGTTACAAAAAACTTTAACATTGCTCATAACTTCCTTATTCTTTGACCGATTTCTTTAATATTCACACACCACACACCTTGCCACTAGTACTTAAGATTGATATACACAAACCTGACCTTGACCTTTACGTTGACCTTCCTCAAGGTCAAATACTTGTAAAAATTTGTCTGACAACGCATGCGGGGGTATAATTGGCGCCCGTTAGGGGGCAGCTCTAGTTTACGCTCCACTGACTTTGACACATTTTACGTCGAAGTTCCAGATCTCCTCAAATAAAAGGCCCACAACCATCTAATCTTGCATAGTGCTTCTCCTAGATGTACTAACTCTGCAGGTAACTTGACCCGGTGACCTTGACCTATATTTTACGCTCCAGCGACTTTGACAAATTTTTATGTCGAAGTTCTAGATCTCTGCAATTAAAAGGCCTACAACCATCAAAGCTTGCATAATGCTGCTCCTGGATGTACTGATTCTGCAGGTACCTTGACCTGGTGACCTTGACCTATTTTTTTACGCTCCATTGACTTTGACACAATTTGCGTCAATGTTCCAGATCTTCTCAAATAAAAGGCCTGCAACCACCAAATCTTGCATAGTGGTTCTCCTGGATGTACTGACTATGCAGGTACCTTGACTTGGTGACCTTGACCTATTTTTTGCACTCCATTGACTTTAACACACATTTTAGGTCGACATTCCATATCTTCTTAACTATAAGGCCTACAACCACCAAACCTTGCAAAGTGCTTCTCCTACATTTACTTACTCTGTGGGTACCTTGACCTGGTGACCTTAACCTATATTATGCACTCCAGCGACTTTTACATCAATGTTCAATATGTCCTAAAATAAATGGCCTACAGCCACCAAACTTTGCATAGTACTTCTCCTCATTGTACTGATTTGGCACGTACCTTGACCTGGTGACCATGGCCTATATTTTTGGTCCAGTGACTTTGACACATTTTACATCAACTATCAACTGCTATGAAATTTACTTAATTAATACCAACATTCTGACTGTGGCTTCTATGACTTTTGCCCCCAGCAGGTGCGACGCCGCCTTCTGCGGAATTCTTGTCCTTATATCTTGAAGACTATTTGTTGGAGAAATGTCATACCTGGGATATTAGTGCCATGTGACCCCATGATTGATCTCAAAATATAGGTCACTGTGACCTATATTTCATGGTTCAGTGATTTTGCATATTATCTTGAATACTATTTGATGAAGAAATGTCATACCTGGATTATTTGTTGTATGTGACCCCATGATTGACCTCGAAATATATATAGGTCTGACAGTGTGACCTATATTTTATGGTTCAGTGATTTTGACTTATGTCTTGAATATATTTGATGGAGAAACTTCATATCTGAATAATCAGTTCCATGTGACCAGATAATTGACATAGATATATATACAGGTCAGTGCAATATATTTTCATGGTTCAATGATTTTGTAGAATCCTCCGTGGTGTAGTGGTTACGCTACTCGCCTTGTAAACCAGGGGTCGCAGGATCGATCCTGGGCTTCTCCAGACTTTCGGATGAGTCTTTAAACCGAGGTCCCGTCTCTGTATGGCCTTAGCTGTTGGTGGGACGTAAAACTCAAACACTCACTCACTCACTCAATGATTTTGCCTTATAATTCAGACACTATTTGATTCTGAAATGTAATATCTGGAATATATCATATATTCCATGTGACCTGATGATTGACCTCAAAATATACGTAGGTGAGTGTGACCTATATTTCATGGTTCAATAGTTTTACCTTATATCTTGAAGGTGTAAAACAGGCGAGCTATGCTGTCATGTGACAGCTCTTATTTGTTTTTTTGTAAACAGTTAATTCTACAATGGTCAATTAATTAACAGACTTGGGCAAGTCTATGGTGTAGTTTGTTTGTTTGTTTTGTAGAGTGTGACTCTAGTACATGTAAGTTGGCCAGGAACATAGGATAATGAGTTGACGCTGTGGGGATGTTTTTCAACCATCTATTAAGATTTAGATTTAAAGCAATTTAGGAAGGGTGCCTGTACTAACAATTAGGCATGGATACCTTTTTTGCAAGTATACTATAAACTTAATTTTAGCACTGCATGTCAACTTGTTCAGTAACACTAAACATGTCTTTTTTTTTTTCAGAATCAAATGACAGAAGGAAGTCTAAAACAAGGAAGCACTACTATACATGTACATACAGAATCAAACCAGTTCTTCTGAAATCAAGACTAAGTAGCACCAGTGGTTATAAGGAAGCATTCATTAGAAACTACATATAGTTTCAAATGCAAAACCTTAATATCCGCAGCATCATTCAGAACTTGCATTATTGAATTCAGGCAACAAAAAATAAGACAACCCATAATCCAATTTTGAGAATGTTATAATATTAGCTACAGCATTTGCTCAAACAGTTAAAATAGTGATTCTGTGTTTTTGTGTATTTGATATTTATTTTGGAAAGATGGCAGAGGAACAATTAGTGGTAGATGATTTTGATCCAACCAAGTTTTACTGTCCTGTGTGTGATGAGCCATGTCCCACAAAGGAAAGTCTTCAGCGACATACAAAGATACACAGCTCAAATAAAAATTTCCCATGTGAATATTGCAGTCGTGTCTACGCACGTGAGGGAAATCTTATACAACATATGGAGTCTCATTTTAACCCTCGTCGTCACATTTGTCCATTTTGTGACAGAGAATTTAATCAGCCCTCTCATTTAAAAGCTCACACACGTACACATACTGGTGAACGCCCTCATATCTGTGTTACCTGTGGAAAAACTTTCACACAACTTGCAAGCATGCGCAGTCACGAGCTTATTCATTCGGGAGACCGGCCTCACACCTGTGATATATGTTCGCGCCAGTTTGCACGTCCTCAAACTCTCCGCTCACATATGCTTGTTCATACAAAGGAGAAAAAACATGTTTGTGCAATCTGTGATAAACCGTTTGCATTAGCGTCAACCATGAGACAGCATTTACGCTCACATACAGGTGAAAAACCTTATGAATGTGAAATGTGTAAAAGGTGTTTCTCAGACAGATCCAGTTTACGTAAACACCGCTTTACGCACTTTGAAGAGAAACCATATACTTGTACTACATGCGGTAAGCACTATAGATACCCAACAACACTTAAAGCACATCAGCTTATTCATACGGGTATTAAGCCTTATTCTTGCCCTGTGTGTGGAAAGAAATTTACACAGTTAGGACAGTGTAATAGACATCAGTTGGTGCATCGAAAAGAAACAGGTGAAGAAGTGAAACACATGAAGGAAGAGAATGAAGAGGAAGAAGAGATTCAGGAATGCTTACAAATTAAGTCAGAATCTGAAGATGACGAGAAGTGAGACAGTTTAACACAAAAAATGAAAAATACCAATCACGACAATTGTCGTCTGCTTTGCCGTCTGCCGGTTACCTTAAAAGTATTTTTTTTGCAATCAGTGTGGACCCAGATCAGACTGCTTCTGTAGGAGGAGCAGTCTGATCTGGGCCCTGACTGTTTGCCTGTATGCAAAAATATTATTAAAAAGTTTTCACAAGAATTCAGCAGACGGCATTTTCAGATGTAGTTTTTCTCGGCATTTTATGGGTTAAGCCTTATTTTTGCCCTATATGTGGAAAGAAATTTACACAGTTAGGACAGTGTAATAGACATCAATTGGCACACCGAAAAGAAACCGGTGAAGATGTGAAACACACGAAGGAAGAGGATGAAGCGGCAGAGATTCAGGAATACTTTCAAATTAAGCCAGAATATGAAGATGGTGAGAAGTGAGACAGTTTCACCTTTACCACTCGGGGCAAATTTAGGTGACATATTGTAAGGAAGCTATGTTCCAAATTTGGTTGCAATCCGGTCAGTTATTAAGGAGGTGATAGTGTGACAGATGGATGGACAGACAGACGAAGGTGTTCACAATATCCCCTTATGCTTTTTTTAAAGTGTGGGGATAAAATGCTTTTTTTTTAAAGCGTGGGATAAAAATCTCTTATTTATACTCCAGACATAGGCTGTGGGTGTTTGTTAGAACCGGCTCATTGGGACAGTTTTAACGAGTACCCACAAGCTATGGCTTGGACCAGAAATAAGAACAATTATCTATATATCCCCGTAAACCTCAGTTTTCTATATATAAAGTGTTATTTACAGGGGTGTTGCAATGTTCATTACATGGAATTGCTGACATGTTGACATGAATCATATTACAATGATTGGAATAGGCGGAATTGTCCTTACATTCCAAATGCATTTGTCTATAGAAGATGTTTCTATAAACTAATGCTTAGAAATGCCAGCCAGAATTGTTCTATCTTTATTTTTTTCAGAAAAAATGAGAGTTGAAATTTCATGTGAACCATCTGCTTAAGCATGAAGCACACAAAATGCCAAGTTTTATTTTGCTTTGAACAATGAAATGAAAAAAAAAATAATATAAATATGAAATTATTCTCTGTTATATAGTCATAATTGATGTCTTGAGGATAAAATTGCAGATTTGTTTGTTTGATTTGAGGTTTAACGTCCCCGTCAACACTGTAAAGGTCATTTTGGAGACGTTGCTTCCAGTTTTGTGGGACTTTTATCCGACATTGAGATGAAACGACATCTCAAGCCTTGTCGCCCAACGAAACCAATAGGGTTTATTAGCATGGACGGTCCACCTCGCACCGCGGTTCCTAGACAGGCTTAGATCCTCTAAGCGGTTTACAATACTAGTGTGCGGGCTGGAGTCAGCTCTTCGTGGAAGCATCATGCAGCCCATATATTTCTTCAAGCTCCTATGGGCGGGGGCTACTTG
Source organism: Lucinisca nassula (assembly GCA_963580285.1). NCBI lineage: Eukaryota > Metazoa > Mollusca > Bivalvia > Lucinida > Lucinidae > Lucinisca > Lucinisca nassula. Next base: position 59,756,407 of record OY757023.1, read on the forward strand.
TTTGGTTTGAGGTTAAATGTCCCCGTCAACACTGTAAAGGTCATTTTGGAGATGTTGCTTCCAATTTTATGGAACTTTTACCCAACATTGAGAAGAAATGACATCTCAGGTCCTGCCACCCAATGTAACCAATAGGGTTTATAAGCATGGACGGTCCGACTCGCACCTGTTCGCCTGGGCAGGTTTAGATCCTCTAAGCGGTTTACCAGTACTCCTGTTTCAGCTCTGCGTGGAAGCATCATGCAACCCATCTATTTCCTCAAGCCCCAATGGGCGGGGTCGATAAAATTGTAGAATGTGTATGTTTACTTTTAGGCTCTGTTTACGTTTGTTATTTTTTTTATCTACATGTACATGTATAATATGGCTATGTGATATTATAGTATTATTGTCTTATTAGGAGGGCACTATGACAATTTTTTATACTGCAAAGTAATTTGTAGGCTATTCATTGCACAGCACAAGGGCAATTATTTTCCATATACTGTAGTTACCCCTTGAGCAAAATGTTGCCCTCTCGTGCTCACCTTGGCTGAATTGCGATGTCTTCTTGGATTTACTGCACATACTGCACAGTTGATGAGAAATTATTTATGCAAATAATTTCAGGCACCACAATAATTTTATCTATTAAATAACAGAAAAAGAAAAAAAAAACACACACACACATAGAAACTTTTGACTGTTTATTAACTCTTTTGTTGCTTTATTTTGTTGTTTTCTATTATAAAACTGTCATAATCTAACATGACATTAACACACATTTTCCCCACTGAGTACCATGATCAGCGTAGTGCATGCAGAAGGGGGCATTTGATGACGTCACATGTATACATGTGCTTCACACACCATCCACTACAAAATAATTCTTTGCAATACATTAACCCTCAAAATGCCAATCACAACAGTTGTCGTCTGCTTTACCCATAACCGTCTGCCGTTTACCTTAAAGGTAATTTTTGGCAAACAGTATGGATCAAGATCAGACTGCTCAGATCCACACTGTTTGTCTGCATGCAAAAATAATTTTAAAAAGTTTGCAGAAAGAAAAATTCAGCAGACGCCATAACCAGATGGCATTTTCAGATGTAGTCTTTCTCTGCGTCTAAAAGTTAATTGCAACAATGTACATGGAAAAGCTTTGCAGTATAACAAATTTGTTATTTTTATAGCCCCGCTTTGAAAAAGGGGGGCTATATTGGATTTGCCTTGTCCTTCTGTGATTCCGTAATTCCATTATTCATCATAACTCAAAAACCGTTGGAGGTATTTTCATGAAACTTCACACGAATGTATAGCACTATGAGTCAAAGTGCAGAGCGCGTGAACCATAACTCTGGAGTGCCTACTTTTGTAGTTATTGTCCTTTGAACATTGAAAACTGGCAACTGTAATTCCGTTATTCATGATAACTCAAAAACGGTTTGAGGTATTTCCATGAAACTTCACACAAATGTAAAACCCTCAAAAACCGTTTGAGGTACATGTATTTTAATGAAATTTCACACAAATGTAAAGCACTATAAGACAATGTGCAAGAGCACATGAACCATTACTCTGGATTGCCTACTTTTGGAGTTATTGCCCTTTGAACATTGAAAAATGGCACTTTGAATAAACCCAGTACAGTAATAACTTGTGTCCATTCCATAACTCCTTTCTGATAGCACTATTGCGGGGGCTATAGTCAGATCGTCTGACAGTTCTAGTTATTCTTGACAGGGAACATGAGATGATATTCCCTGTCTGCAAGCAATGGCTTGGACAAATATCGCTCTCAGGCTGGGAATGTGGTCCCATGTTCCCTGTCAAGACTCAAAATAACCAATAGTAGTCACCTGGGGCAGGTCACCTGTCAAGGATGAATAAACAGTATGTTGCCCTCCTACAACTGGGCAGTAATTGTTTTATTATACCGAATTCTGACTAGAAAATTGGATTAGAAGCTGTCATCACTTTCTGTGCTTTTATATACATGTAATTTTGAAAGTACACTGTAATTTGATAAAATCAAAATAGGTGAATTAAGAAGTTTAAGTATCAATACTTTGGCTCACATCACATGAACAAGTCCATAAAATAAACACATCCCTAAACCCCACTTTATATAGAGAAAACTGGGGTTTATGGTGTTATATATTTTTTTATTATTTCTGCTCCAAGTCATAGGTTGTGGGTACTCATTAGAACCGCCTCATTGAGGCGGTTCTAACGAGTACCTACAACCTATGTTTGCAATATAAATATAAAAAATAGCACAGATTTTCATCAGAATAGTAGCCATTTTTGGAGATGAAAAAATGCACTACATGTATGTCATGCAGGTGTGTTTTGTACCGGGTAATGAATGGTAAAATATTAATTAATGAAAACAGTGTATACCCTTGTTAATCCAACTTTGCTCTATTTAAGGGGAATAGGAACACCTGGCAGATTTTTCCGCCATTTTTGAAACGGAGACAACTTTTGGGACTTCCTGTTCGCTTTTATATAAGCCTTGTCCCACTGAAAAAGTGGTCTACTCATAAAGGAAAGAATTTGCTCCTCAGTGTATCCATTCCCCTTAAAGTGGGCATTACAAGGGTTTTTTTTTGCACCACTTGTTATTGTGATGAATGTTTTGAACTGTTCTAATATTTATCATGAATTCAAACATTTTTTGAGGTTTTTGTCTAGGAGGTTGCTGGTTCAGCCTCACTGTGGTAATATTCTGTCATGGAGTCAGCCTCACTCATTCGCTGCAAATATTTTTTTGACAGTTATTCTCTGATTAAGAAATAGATCAGCTCTAACTGTGATTTTTGTTGAGTAATAAATCACAGTTTGGAGGTCAGTTGTAAAGTAGATCAAATCACGAGCGGGTAGCGCGCTATTTGTCTACTTACAACTGACCGACAAACTGTGATTTATTACTCAACAAATCACAAACTAGAGCTGATCTATTTCGATTCTAACAGGCTGAAATTTGGCAATAATGCTGTTGTTTTCTTGAAAATCTCACAACTTTTGCCATTGTTAGAAGATTTAAAATTATAGACTGAAACACATGCATTTATATCCTTTTGTTACGTTTTTGATGCGAGAAAATGATGTTACACCGTCTAAGGTCAAGGAAAATGACTAGTGACATCATAAATTGACAGCTTTTAATGTCGTCACTCGTCACCCTCTTCTGAACTGTGATTTGTTGCAGAATAAAACACAGTAACTGTTATTTTCCATTACCTATATAGGCGCGCTGTGTTAGAATACTGAATATATTCCTTCAATTCAATAAACTGTTAGACAAACAGTGTAGATTCTGATTAGATGGCTTTTGGATCTGCACTGTTTGCAATGGAAGGGGTTTGTCATGAACAACAGGATAAGGATTAATGACCAAGATAAAAACATCATGTCAAGACTGTCAGTTTACTTAACCACACGTTCATCCTGGTAACACCCTCATGCTACTTAGTGCATTTTTTCACATCTCCAAAATGGCTACTATTCTAATGAAACTCCTTGGTAATTTTCCTTAATTCTACTGCAAACATAGGTCATGGGTGCTCGTTAGAACCGCCTCACTGAGGTGGTTCTAACAAGTACCAACAACCTATGTCTTGGAATATTAGAAAAATACCTGTACCCCCGTAAATCCCAGATTTCTCTATATAAAGTGGGGTTTAGTGGGGTGTTCATTTCACTGACTTGTTCACTTGATGTTCATCCTGACAACCTCAGTCAGACTTAGGTGTTGTGGAAGCTGCAGGTTCGATACTTGCAAGGTCAACAACATTATTTTCTGCCGTCGATAGCTGGTAATGGGTGTGGTGTATTCAGCAGGATTAGTTACAACGACAATCCAGACAAAACTAAAATTAATGTATGCACTGAGAAAAGACTCGAATCACCCAGCATACCCAGCTCGTCTTGGCCCCAACGTTATAAAACATTTTTCATGCTCATCTCAGCTGAGCATGAAATCTCTAATGCTCATAGATATTAAAATACAAATGAAAGAGGCAATTTCCCTGTTCAGTTCAGCACCGAATCTTATTATAATGTCCTGCTCATAAATTTTTAAATGCCAATAATTATTGTTGGCATTTAAAAGTTTATAAATTCTTCTAAATTATATTTCCGCAGGGAAAATAACAAATAGTCTATGAATTAAAAATCACTCTTTTTCAAATTTTCGGCCCTTGGCCTTCTTCAGGAATCTATTAATTCGTCGAACAACTAAGTGACTTGGTTGGTTGGTTGTTGCTAAGCCCCAATCGGCTGTAGTTGTCTCTCGGTAGTTATTCTCTCAGTATCTTCTCTTAGTAGAACTATCACTCCCGTATTCGCGTTTTGGTGGTGCGCGTAAAATTTTACTATTAATGATGCATTTATAGTAAGTTCCTGAACAATCTGTTTACATTTATATCCTTGCCATTGCACAGCATCTAATTTATTGGAATCCATTAACAGGCAAAATGTCAGAGCCGACTTAACCCATCCACTAGGAAAATATAATCTTCTGTTCACACATGTAGTTACTTCACTTGGCATGGAGAAACTTGGTACTCCAAGCACCAAAAAGTTTGTGAATCACAGTTAATGACAGTTACGTTTAATTTGGTACTGGTAATATCACAGCAAACACTAATATCACAGTTTGAATATGAATTATCACAGTTCTTGAAGTCTCTTAATGTACGCAATCACTACCAACATGTATTAAGAACATTCTACAGTGGTGTAATTCACCCCCACACCCCCTGTCTAATAACTACCTATATACAATTGGAATGAAAGTATTGAAACCTATTGGCAAACAGACACAAACATCGCGTACTCATTTACTCTATGCTTTTATGACACACACTCTTCATCACACAATACATTCCTGTCATAAATATTCTCTTACACATGCAACATGAATTACTGTTCACAGCAAGCTGCATCCACAAAATAAGTAACAGTTCCAATTAGACATTTATGTATATATATTTATCCCAAAAACTGGGATTATTGCTGAAAGAGTTAATGGTGGCATGAATGTAGAACTAATGAATTGAATAATTCATGTAGTTGAGGAAAAACAAAAAAACAAAAAAAAAAAAAAAAAAACAACACTGAATGAAAGTTAAAATACATGAACTACACGGCTTGTTAAGTCCAAAATATGCCATGTCAACCCCCCCCCCCCACTCCTGAGATAAAAAAAAAGGAAATTGAACTGTGTACGTTTGGGGCTGTGACGCACAAAAATATTATACTTATATTATAGATAAGTTAATGGCTGTGGGATGCAGATACTGAAACTTAGTTCAGATAACACAACACACCCAAGAGGAAAAATACATACATAAACATACATACACACACACACATATATACATATACATAAATATATATATTAATAATAAACACATTAAGCCTTAAAAACAAATTGGATAGTTTCACATCCATGTTCCAAGGCAGTCCGCAGATAACCATTTGAATCACAACACGAGAACCCGCACATACACTCCAGAACCACCCCCCCCACATAGTGAAACTGTGGCTTCCAGGGGCACACCTTATTCCTCATATCCCCACCCTAAAACACAGACCCCGGGCACCCGCCAGAACCGCCGCAGAGACTCGGCCCTAACGAGTACCCACAATCCATATTCCGAGCAGAAACAAGAACAACACCACAATTTTTCCATCACAAAACGTTCACCACTTCGGCAACAGGTGGCATTATATTTGCACAGGCTAGCCTGCACAATGGCCTTGCCTGTTCCAACCAGTACCTGCTTTGGAATTCCTCGAGAAGAACATGGAAAAATATATAGTATATATCCCTGCAAACCCCTGTCTGACTGTACCAATAATAATAATAATAAAAAAAAAAAGTGTTCTGATTGGGCACAAAATTACACATGACGCATAACCACCGACTGCTCCCAAAACAATGTACAATATGCAATGATATATACATATATATACAGCAAACTCCCGCTGTCTCACAACTCCAAGTGACTTGAACACCCAGTCTGAGACATCAGCAGCCCGAGACAAAGGGTGCCGAAATCCAAGTACACAAATCAGAACCAACGCAACAACGCACAAAACCTAGTCCAACCCAAGCCTCTGCCTGAGATTTCAAAGCCTGAGACAACGGTAGCACACTGTATTTTTTATGAAATAAAATAGCGAAGTGGGAGAAGTAAATGGGGCTTTGGACTATGTACAATTAGGAATGGGTTGGGCTGGGGGAAGGGGGAAGAATTAGTTTACTTACGTACAAACCTCTTTGTGCTGGTGATATAATCACTCAGCATCATTAAGAGGCTCTCTCTGTGCTCCTTGAACACTTCATCACTTAATGAAAGAAAAGTATTTGTAGTGATGACTTGTTCTCCTGTTTGGTAGAATAATTGTGTGAGTAACTTCTGTCGTTCTGACTCGTATAACTCACACTCACAAAGATAGTGATCTACAGTCTCAATCCCACCACAACTGCAGTTGGGAGAGTCATGTAGTCCTACTTTGTACTTGTAGTCATTAAGACTGTAGCCTAGCCTTAATTTTGAGATTATTGTCTTTTCTTCTACGAAGGGTAAAGACAAATAATGAGGGGTCTTTAAAGACACTTTTGGTCTGTACTCATATAGATGTCTGCCAGTGTCTGCTGCATCCCAAGACCTTTGCCACTTCATGCAGCATGAAACTTTGGCATATTTCTTGAAATCAGCTATAGTAAGAAGTTGACTGTCCTCTGGCAAATGGCGTTTATATTTCGCAATTAATTCGATTTGCTAGAGTGTGTAGTCATGTAACTGACTTCAACACTCGTAATAAATTATTAACGGCTAAACTCCTTAATCAGGGTTATCGGTACCATAAACTACGCAAAGCCTTTTCAAAATTTTATAGACGCCATTCTGATTTAATTTCGAAGTTCAATATTGGACTTAAATCTCTTCTGCAACAAGGTCTATCGGAACCCGAATTTTATGGTGACTTAGTATATAAATTCAGAAAAATATATAACCGCAATGACTTCAGCACCCAATTTCGTAAAATCATTCTTCGATATAAAAAGATTGGGTACAACATGGATATTATACGACAGACTGCATGCATGGTAGTTAACCCAATCACGGTTGGCAACTTTGCTTCCCTCTTTAATTGCACGCCGGTGGGTCAGGCCTCAGATTCTATGACGGCTCCAACGTAAAGGCTTATTGAAAATTAAAGAGATAATGTTGGTTGGTGCCTGATGCTCTGTCTCTGGTCGGGCTCATCGGAGTCTAACTGTTGGTTTTCTTTTGCTCCAGCATTTCAGTGGTTTCTTGCTGTCGAGTCCTCACCGTTGTCTCACCTCTGTGGTTCTTTGATTTCTGTGTTCACGGAGATGTTGCACTGATGAGTTAGGAGGCCTTCATGCGGACTGAACAAATTATTTGTCTAAATCGCGACGGAAGTAAGGGCGAGGATTGTGGCCACGTAAAATCGATTTAAGCCCCCCAGTGGAAATCTTCCACTGACCGTTCCAAGGCGGCTCTTCTGTGGCGATTTATTTATGTTGTTGTTTGTTACTTACTGTGTGTATCACTTGTGTCTTTTAATTTTGGATGGCCATATGGCCATTTTGTGGGAAAGTAACTGTCCATATGGCCTTCCTTTGTTTAGGTTTCCATTATGGTCTGGTCGCTTAATGTTTGTATTTCTTTCCCTTTGGTGTCTTTTATGGATGGAGTAAGTTAATTGTATCAATTCCTGATCTTTGTTTTACTTCTACTTGGCTTCTTCAGCAGCTTCTTTGGCCAACTCATCAGCAATAGAATTACCTCTGATATCAGCATGCCCTGGCGTCCATTTGAAGTTGACTGCTATGTGGGATCTTTCCAGTTCTGAAATGAGACGTTTTATATCTTCTACAGTTTTTTTATGGGCTGTAGCTACCCATCCTAATGTTAGGATACCTAGCGCCGACTGGCTATCTGAAAAAATATTAATACCTCTAATCTGTTGTTTCCTGTGTTCACTATCTGTAAATTCTAATGCCATTAGAATAGCAATCAATTCTCCCAGTAGAATTGATCCTCTGTTAGAGACAGGTCTCTTTAGCATAACTGGGTCTGTCCGATTCGGGAGAAATACACAAGCCCCAGACCCACAGGGTCCTGGATTCCCCAAACAGGAACCATCTGTAAAAACCACAAGTTCATTAAACTTACAATTTTGCACAAGAGCCTGCACTGTTTCTTTTGCCTCTTCTTGCTGTGTTGCTGATCTTGACTTTGAAGAGCCTAACCTATTCCAGTAATCTGGTTTAGATTTGCTGAGACTTAAACCTGCCAAAAACGAAAATTCTGGGTCTATGTTAATAAGGTTAATTCCTGAATTGGTTTCCATGTCTTGTAGCTGTAAATCAACTAAACCAAAAGGGGAAATGTATCGCTCTTTGCCTCGGTATTCATCTCTCCAGTCATTCCATAGCTGTTTAATTGCCTGGCCATTATCCTTTGCCAAGATTTTACCACCTTCCCTAACTGATAGCTCCTCACGGCGTAAGTCAAGGGGCAAGACTGATGCTTCAACTTCTAGGGCATTTAATGCTGCTGTAGCCGGAACACCTAAACATAAAGATAAACCTTTACGCTGAATCTTGTTGAGAACATCTGTTGAGTTACTGTTCTGCCACACTGGTGCTGCAAATTCTATCTGAGGAATGATTAATGCCTTATATAATTGTAACATTGATTAGTACTCATTTTCTCTGTTATACTCACTCTTCTTAGTAAGGAGAGTGTCTTTTCTGCTTTCATCTCCAACAAAGCAATATGTTTGGAGAAGGACAAATTCTCATCTAAATGAACTCCAAGCAAACGTGGTGTTGGATTATAAGGGATTTTGTTGCCGTTTACCTTGATTTCCAAACATGGGTCAGTAATTAAGTTCTTCTCTCGAGAGAAGATGCAGACTTCAGTCTTTTCAACACTAATCTTCATTCGCCATCTTGTGGCCCACCCAATAACCTTCAATACATCTGCTTCTATTAATTTTCCTGCCTCTGTAATGTCTTTACCCTTCCTCCAAATTGTTCCATCATCCGCATACTTTACTCTTTCACTGTCAATTTCCTTGTATATATCCTCTATGAAGAGATTGAACAGTAATGGAGAGATAACTGATCCCTGTGGCAGACCAATGTCAGTTGCAAAAACAGGACTTTTATAGTCCTGTATGATACATGTTGCTTTTCTATCTTGTAGAAAAGCAGATATCCACTGCCATACCCTTCCAACAATACCCATATTGAAAAGCTTATACATTAAACCTTCCCTCCATACACTATCATAAGCCTTCTCCATATCAATCAATACTGCCACTGTGTTATCTCCATCATTAAAACCATTATACACATCCTGCACCAGACGCAGTACTGCATGTGTACAACTTCTGAAACGTCTAAAACCCTCCTGATCCCTATCAATTATTTTGTTGTGTTCACAAAATGCATACAGTCTCTGAGTTACTATTCTCTCTAAGCCTTTACCAAGGCAACTAGTGAGACTAATTGGTCTGTATGCAGAGGCAGAATGATAGCTTGCCTTACCACTCTTTTTAAGAAATTTTACATCTGCTCTCTTCCAGTCTTCAGGAATCAGCCCGTCTGCCCATGACTTTGAATAAATGAAATGAATTGCTGTAGCTAACTGTTCCCCTGCATGAAGCAGGAGCTCTGAGTATATACAGTCAGGACCTGGGGCAATGCCAACTTTCTGCCTCTGCAATACAGCCTGGACTTCCTCAAGTGAAATGTCTTCATTTAGGAAGTCCATGTCTCCTCCCCAGTCAACGTCAGTCGTTAAGCTTCCATTTTTCATCCTTCCAACTTGCTTCTCCACTTCATCTTTAAAACTAGCATCAAACTGTACATCTTTCAAATGAGTTCCTGCAAAAAAAGTATTCTGCAAAATTCTTGCTTTCCCTTCTTTGTCAAAAACAGCTGAATCATCTTCCGCTAACAATGGAAGTACACCAACCCCCTCTTCATCCTGATAACTAGAAAGTTTTTTGAAATGTTGCCACATTTCTGACGGTGTGTCAGCATTACTCACCTTTTCACATACCTCTTCTGTCCATTTCTGTTTAGCCTTATCCTCTGTAATAATCAACTCTTCCTCTTTATGTCTAAGTTCAAGTAAAATTGTTGGTGTTTTACGACGTTTAAAGGATTTTTTTACCTTGTTAAGTTCATGTCTGGCCTTTTGCACATCCTCATTATACCAGGGTGGCCTCTTCCTTCCACCTGAAAGTCTTACCTGTTTTTTCTGGATAACTTCTTCCATACATTTGTTAAAGGTCTCTGAAAAATCTGAAAACAGAGCAGAAAAGTCTTTGTCTGATTGACATCTTACATTGAATTCCATGAATTCTCTTTCTGAAACAGTATGCCATTCTTCCCAGTCAACGTTCTTGATACAATACCTCTCTTCTCGGATATCTGTTCTGTCTGATCTACAACAGTCAACCTGTAAAAGAACACTTATATGGTCTGACCTAACACATTCATGTGTTAGTGTTTGACATTGAATGATTTTTCTTACCAGTGGTGGATTCACCACAAAAAGATCTATTATGCTTTCTGACTCCCTTCTGGTTGGCTGATGATCATTGACACACAGAAGGTTCAATTCATGCATACAGTTCTGTAACAGAGAGCCACAAGTATTGTGATTTGCATTTCCCCATTCCATACTTTTTGCATTCAAGTCCCCCGTGATAATTAGCTGTTTGAAGTCCCTACAAATTTTTTCCACAATACTAATGAGTCCTTTCATCTGACCTATTTCAGCCGGGGGAACATATGCGTTAACTATAGCGAAAGACTGTTGCGTGTCTGTGGTAACTCTAATACAAATGGCTTCTACATCATCAACCTCATACTTCCCTAACCTGTGAGCCAAATATCTGTCTGATGGCCGGCATAAAATTGCTACCCCCCATGCCCATCATCTCTGCTTTTTGAAAAGACTGACCAATTTCTAAAATTAACTGGATTCGATTTAGTTTCCCAAGTTTCTGAAAGACAAAAAATACCAACATTATATGAATCTAATAAATTGTGTATCCCCCTTTTTGCAGTATTCCATGACTGACAGTTCAAGGACAGAATCCCCAAGCTAGCAGATAGTTGATGATCTGTATTTACCGGCATATTGAAGGAATATTGGACATATTTTCGAAGAACTCCTATGGTTACCTGAGCAGTTAGCACAGCATAAATCTGATGCAGCACACACCTCTCCCAAATGATCTGATTTGCTACAGCACTCACACCTTTGTGTGTATGTGCAGACTCTAGCAATGTGCCCAAAACGTTGGCACTTATAACACCTTATAAAACTATTCTTTTTTGACTCCAGGAAAGCTTTCCTGTTGTGAAACTGGATTGGGATGTTCTTTTCCAGAGCAGCTTCCTTATCTTGGATAGCTGGATGAATAATTTGAACTACAGGCATGGGATGCCTGTTATATCTGTAATGAAGTCTCTTTATTTTACTGTACTTTATCCCTACTGAGGACAAAACTTCACCTATCTTGACTTCAGAGAGACTGATGTCTGCATTTTTCATGTACGTTACAGTGTTTTCTGTATGAGGGGTTGTCCTATGAGGTTTTTCTCCAGGATTAAAAACAAAATCTGGCCAATTTTCTAATGCTTCTCCTGCTGCACCACTTGTTTTAAAATGCAAGGCAATCCCACCCTGGGGCAAACTGTAAGCAAATTGGATGTCTCTAAATTGTTCAAACCTCTTTAATTTTCCCAGGATTTTATCCGAGCTTCGTACTTCCTTTGGCTGGTCAATGTTATCTACAACTAGGACCTGTGCTGGCGTAATGTCAACTTTTGAATGGGTAATTGGGCTTTCGGGTATTGGAGATTCAGTTTCAAGTCTATGTGTTACTGAATTTAACTCTGGCTGTGGTGTTTTCTTTGCTGGGGTCGGGCCTGTATCAGGGATGTCTTGTTCTGGGCTAGCACAGATAAACCTAGGGAGTTTGTCTGCAGAAGGAGATGCGTTATCTGACCTTATCTGGGGAATTGTTTCACATTTATTGTTCACAGTAACTCTTGGCAAAACTTCCAATACACAGCGAGCACAAGTGTATTCTATCTGATAGTGATCAAATTTCGCCTTAGTTTCTACACTTATACATGCACAGTCAATATGCCACCAACCCCCACAACAATCACATAGTATCCAGTGATTGGATTTATACCTCTGCACAGGTGGGTCCTTTTTAGCACAACCCTTACATGTATATTCCAACCTCTGTATAGTAGATTTGGTGACTGAAGCTGCAGATGCTTTTTTTGCTAACAGGCCCAAATGTAAATCCTTGATATCTGAAGGAATACCCCCTACTTCTTTTTCACTATTTAAGATGCTTTCTACAAGTGCCTTGTTCTTCTCTTGATTTCTTTTACTCCTACGGGTTCCTCTTTTCATTTTACATATCAAGCCGTATAGTTCAGATGCTGTCAATTTTATTTACCCTACATGTATGCATTAATGATTGTCTTGTTTAAACCACAAAAAAAAAAAAAAATATTCCCTGTTGCTGATGTCATGGATGCAGCCGACTTGAAACAACAACAACTTGAAATAGCCAAAAAAGAGAAGATAGAGAGAAAACAAAGGCTAGAAATTCAGTTCCAAACAAATTCTGATACTTTAAAAACAGGTCACCTTTTTTGTTTCTTTTTTTTTTCTTTTTTTGTTAATGTATATATATTTTTTTGAACTTTTTGTTCCAGTGTTATTATTGTTATATTTGATTTTTTTTTTTTTTGACCTGAGGGTATGCTTTCAAGAAAAATGTTGGTTGGTTGGAAAAAAAAAATGAGAATAACCTTATAAAGTACAAAACATATTGTGTTCTATTTAACTTAAGAACTACAGAACATAAATTTATGTATCACATAACATTCTCTTTAACCTCAGATAACCAGCTTTCATGCAAGCACAGAATCACACACCTGTATACATATGTAAAGTAATACAAGCATCCTTTTTATCTTCATTTTGTGAATATTTTCTAACTACTAAACAGCCTTGTCTCTTTGATAATCAGGATCCAAGCAAACAATACTAAAGGAACACTCATTCAGGCCATCTTTAAAAACTGTAACACCTAGATACTTGAGTAGATTTCAGATTCCTGATCCATCCAGATAAACTACCAACAACTATTCATCATAAGGACATAAAATGCATACACTATCAACGAAAATAACTGAAATTCAAAGCCTACACATATTGTTTATAGTCCTTGGCAACCGTTGCCAAAGTTGTAAAATGGTAAAATTGGAACATCCTACCTTTCTCTAGACGAAAAAACTTCAATATTCTTCAGCTAAAATACAATACCCGCCATCTTGGTCAAATGTGTGAACATTGCGGTAGTTTTCCAGGCTATTTTTGACTTCAGGTCAAGGTTCTGTTATTGTTTACATCGCTGGATCACGTGACCTCCAACTGTCAAAAAACTTTTCACTCCAAATTCTTCGGAAAAAAGAAATTATTCCGTAATCGAACTCCTCACACAGATTGAAAGTTAATTTTCTCCAAAATGCACTAAATTTTCTGTAAAGACAATTCTTTTTACTTCCTGTAATCGATTTTTTATTTATTGTTTACACTGAGCTCTCCAAAACCGTTACCGAAGCCGCGCACGCGCACCACCTTCCACATCCATCTTGTGATGCTGACAGGAAGAAAGTAATGATGATCTGCCGTAGCTAGGGACGACGTCGTGTCACTTCCTTAAAGATGCAGACAAGTTGGCGTAACGTCAGAAGACGACGTCATCTCCCGCCAAAACTCGGGAAAGCACCATCACCAGCAGCCCACAGCATCACAAGAGAACCAGGCTAACTCACAACCATGTTTTATACCGCAATCAGGCATTCTAGTAACCTAATAAAGGGGGTCGAATAAATGCACGCTATGATCGGTAGTGACTTATAATACCTTCTACTGACCTACAATACGTCTAGTGACCGTTTATACATCGGACCTACTTTTCAGGTCACTAATTTTCAAGTGTAAACAATAACATGCAACCTTTCATACATGGGAAAACAACGAAACTGCAAGTTAAAATCTTTGCAAAATTTATTTGAACAAATTTTCAGAAATTTCAGCTAAATTCTTACCTTCTCGGCCTTTCCTGGTTTGAATGGCCCGTTGGAACAACTGCGCACTGCTACTGCAGTTGCGTCTCAACCTCGAAAATAATTTCTAAAGCTATAATAAACTATTTATTTGCAGATTTCCATACAGAATGTAAAGCGCTGAGAAACTTTTATTCGAGCGTCCATGTTGTTTCCTACGTCTTTGTGGCGCGGTGACGTCAGAGACTTTGCACTCGTTGACGTCACGTTATACTACGTGTGCGCCATGGCACTGAATGTAGTTTAACATGCCACACTGTCTGCTGTATTTTTTGCTTAAATTTGTTAAATTATTGCAAAAGTCCTTGATTGTTTTGAATTGCGGTATAAACTAAATACATGATTAGTGTCTATAATAATAAAATATAATCGGTTCGCCGCGACAATTTTATAGGGGCTCGCTAAAGCTCGCCCCTATAAAATTGTCTAAGGCTCACCGATTATATTTTATTATTAAAGATACTATTAAACCATGTATTTACTATATGAACTTACATTATAGAAAACACTCAGATAAATAAATAAATAAAAATAATAAACAAAAGTAAAAAAAAAAAAAAAATAAAAAATAAATAAATAAATATTAAAATGCCAACAAAAGAGGATAAATAAATAAAAAAATAAACAATAGTGATAAAAATGAGAATAGAATAATAATTATGCATTAACTTAAGCTAAAATGTGTAGCAGATAAATAGGAAAAAGTATGAATAAATAAATCTGTACAGCTAAAAGAACCATAATAAACCATAAACTACAGCAGGCAAATTAATCACTTGAATGCCCAGTAAAGGCAGTCCATGCACTTGTGCATTTGCGCAGAATGATGCGAGTTTACACTGGACTTATAAGTTTATAAGCAGGACAAATTTCATGCTAAAGTGTGTTGAGCATGACATTTTGTGCCCAGCCGAGTTGTTAAAAGCTTATCAAGCTTTTTTGTGACCATCACATAAAGATGACCCCCTTAAACCCCACTTGTATTTTGCTCAAAAACATTGTGGGTACTCATTAGAACATCTTCATGGAGGTGTTGCCCTTTGAGGCAGTTCTTACGACCCTCACAATCGATGTTTTGAGCATTAATATGAAAAATATCAGATTTTTTTCATCTGAAAATTTTCATTTTTTTTGCTGGTAAAATTTTCGATGCATTTGAAAAGGCATGTTTTCGTTATGCAAAATGCATATACATGTATTAACTGCTCTTGAAATGTACAATATCTAGTAAAGTGCTAATTGTATTTATGCTAAAAAGTGTGAACAGCAAATGCAAACTGTATTGAATATGAGCCGGGGCACAGCATTTCCTATACGAATCTTATATGGGTGTGAGGGGTGGATGGAAAAAATCCGTCCCGAGGGTCACTGTCCGGCATCACGAGGCTTGCCGAGTGATGCCGGACAGTGATCCCGAGGGACGGATTTTTCTATCCACCCCTCACACCCATATAGGATTCTTTTTCTTGCATACCTTCCATTTCTATTGCGAATTTTAATGCTGCTGTCACTTCGGTTACCGACGTCCGCCATTTTGCGATGACACAACAGGAATGTTTAGTGACGTCACGCATGACGACGCCGCGCATGAGGTTGTAATCAACCAGTGCATTTATCAAACACGCGATTATATTCGATTTGGGGTCGGAACACCAGGGTCAGAACATAAATTTCTATCCCAGGGTAAAATCACGGATTTCCTTGTCTGGTGTGCAAGAATACAATTTACATGTGCAACAAGCGAAGAATCAGATCAGCCTGCACATCCATATAGTCTAACTGGAGACTGCTCTTGCTGCATGAAGAAGCATTGGGCCCCTTGCTATCCTTTAAGTGCACAAAGAAGACTGATCAGACTGCACAGATTTGCAGGCTGATCTGGGTCTTCGTTGGGCGCACATGTCTTATTGTAGGTTTCATTGTGCACTGGCTCATATCCAGTGATTTAAGGGGAATGGGAACACCTGGCAGATTTTGCGGCCATTTTTCAAAGGGAGACAACTTTGGACTTCCTGTTCACTTTTCTATAAGGTCTGTCCCACTGAAAAAGGGGTCAACTCTGAAAGGAAAGAATTTGCTCCTCAGGAGCAAATTCTTTCCTTTAAGAGTTGACCCCTATTTACATGGGAGACAAAAATACTTTTGCAGGAGTTGCCTCCCCTGAAGGTGTTCTTATTCCCCTTACATAGATTGAATACACATTTTCAGTTCATGTGTTGTAGTCTTTCTCTACCAGCACACCTTGCCAATACTGTACAGCAGGGTGGGATAAGGCAAATGAGATAAACAGGCTGAGATAAGAGATTCTATATTTTGTATACAAATGTTGGGTATCTTATCTGGTATGCAAGAAATTTGTTTATTGGATGTCTGTAAAATGGCTTTTCCACGGATTTTTTTGGTTGTTGTTGTTTCTGCTTCGAAAGTAGGCTTTTGGTTTTCTAACAGAACTGCCTCAACATTCATGAAAGGATCATACCAAAATATACACCACAACCTCTTTATAACACTATTAATAGGGTCCAAAACAGAAACCATATTAGTTAAACAACTGTGTTATATCCAAACAGTAATGTATAGATTATATAGAAAAATGACCATTTATGGTCATTATTCTATATAATCTACAGTATACATTTTTGGAATCAGTTTTAGAACCATGTTATATCCAAAACCGTGTTATAATGAACCATGTCATAACGAAGTTGTGGTATATGTGCATTTTATGTCCCTGAAAATCCTTGAAGCAGGGGTACTGCAATTGCTCCCCTTTTCATTCGTAAGGTGGGCTAAAAATATTGTATCACTGTAAAACCCAGTATTCACTATATGAAGTGGGGTTTATGCAGCTTTTCATTTCACGGACTTGTTCACATGATGTAAAGAATGTGTTAACTAGTGGCATTGTTAGTTTTGAACTACTGAACCCAGACTTTTTTAACAGTTTTAACCCTTATCCTGCTGAATATTCAATTTAGCCACATCCATTTCTGACTCTGAACCAATCAGATTACTTGATGTAGTTTATTCCTACAAATTCATAAATTGAATGTCAAATAGTGTAGATCCTGATCAGATGGCTTCTTAAGAAGCCATCTGATCTGGATCTACACTGTTTGTAAAGATAGGGGTTGTCGTGAACAGCAGGATAAGAGTTAATTGTGAACAAACTAAAATTTCTATCTCAGTCTGCTGTATGGCACATGTCACTTTGTGGCCTATAAGCACACACCATATCTGGAAAAAAATGCACCAGCGCAGGGCACTGTCAGAAATTAAGCTTTTACCGGTAACTGTGAAAATGAAGCATTTGAATCACCATACGATATTTTCTTTATGTACTGCATCCAAAATTGGTAAATATATTATGAAAACACGCCTGTTTAATTTTTGCCCCCTAAGATAGGGAAAATATATAATGTATACCCATATAAATCCAACTTTTCTCTATATTAAGAGGGATTTTACAAGGGTGTATACTGATGTGTTAACCTGATAAGATTTAACTGGTTTTTTTTGTTGTTTTTTTTGTTTTTTTGTTTTTTTAATTTTTGGCATGATGAAGTTGATAATTTTACATGTATATTAAATAAAATTAGTGAAGGTTTCAATGGAAAACACGTCTATATAATTTGACCTCCTTGAACCCCACTTTTATATGGTAAAACTGGGGCTTACAGGGGTAAATCTTACTTTTCTTATTTCTGCTCTAAAATTTAGATTATTGGTACTCGTTAGAAAAGCCTCATCGACGTGGGGGTTCTAACCGGTACCCACAATCTATATTTTACACTTGGTATAGTTAGAACAGCCTCATCGACGAGGCGGTTCTAACAAGTACCCACAATCTATATTTTGAGCAGAAATAAATATCTCAATTTTTCATCTTAAAATGTTTTGGGTTTTTTTGGCGGTAAAGTTAACATTCTATTTGTATAGGCATGTTTTCATAATGACATGTATTTATCATGTTTATAAGAAACTGGAATGAAATTGTAGATACTCCGGATATTTATATTAACAAAATAAAGATTTAAGTACATGTATATTAATTGAATTGGTTTTCCATTTTCCTTCCAGAAAAACTGGGATAGACCCCAAATCAGATTCCAGAGAAAATAGTGTTTGATCAGGTTCTACATTATCTTGAAGAAATAGATGGGCTGCATGATGGTTCATCATATTGTAGATTATATTTTCTTGTCCTTTGGGATCATTGATTCCATTGTGGAATTTTGAAAGTATCTGAGGGTCACTGATGAGGCCTTATTGGCCGAAACTAGCTAGTTTGGCCCAGAAAACATGTACTATCCATATTTTTCACTTCTGTAGTGTATTCCTTGCTTCCAAAGGATAACCCTTTTATAGAACCGACCGCACACGAGTACTGGTAAAAGGCTTAGCGGATCTAAGCCTGCCCAGGCAAAGCGGTGTGAGTTGGACCGTCCATGCTTATAAACCCTTTCGGTTTCATTAGGCGACAGGGCTTGAGATGTCATTAAATTTTCATCTCAATGTCAGGTAAAAGTCACTCAAAACTGGAAGCAACATCTCCGAAATGACCTATACAGTGTTGATGGGGACTTTAAACCTCAAACAAACTTGGTTGCTACCTATTTGGTGTACTTGGTCGAATGTACTTGATTGCTACATGCTTGGTGTACTTAGTCAAATGTACTTGATTGCAACTTGCTTGATGTACTTGTGTACTTAGTTCAATGTACTTGATTGCTACTTGCTTGGAGTACTTAGTCCAATTTACTTGATTGCTACCTGCTCGGTGTATTTAATCAAATGTACTTGATTGCTACTTTCTTGGTGTACTTGTGTTCTTAGTTCAATGTACTTGAGTGCTACTTGCTTGGAGTGAGTGAGTGAGTGTTTCAGTTTAACGTCCCACCAACAGCTAAGGTCATACAGAGACGGGACCTCGGTTTTAAAGACTCATCCGAAAGTCTGGAGAAGCCCGGGATCGAACCTGCGACCCCTGGTTTACAAGGCGAGTAGCGTAACCACTCGACCACGGAGGCTTCTACTTGCTTGGAGTACCTAGTCCAATGTACTTGATTGCTACCTGCTCCGTGTACTTAGTTCAATTTACTTGATTGCTACTTGCTTGGTGTACTTGTGTACTTAGTTCAATGTACTTGATTGCTAATTGCTTGGTGTACTTGTGTACTTAGTCCAATTTACTTGATTGCTGCTTGCTTGGAGTACTTGTGTACTTAGTTCAATGTACTTGATTGCTACTTGCTTTGAGTACATAGTCCAATGTACTTGATTGCTACTAACTTGGTGTACTTGTGAACTTAGTTCAATGTACTTGATTGCTACTTGCTTTGAGTACTTAGTCCAATGTACTTGATTGCTAACTGCTTGGTGTACTTGTGTACTTAGTCCAATTTACTTGATTGCTACTTGTTTACTAAGTTCAATGTGCTTGATTGCTACTTGTTTGGAGTACTTAGGTCAATGTACTTGATTGCTACCTGCTCGGCTAACTTAGTCCAATTTACTTGATTCCTACTTGCTTGGTGTACTTGTGTACTGAGTTCAATGTACTTGATTGCTACTTGCTTGGTGTACATGCATACTTAGTTCAATGTACTCGATTGCTACCTACTTGGAGTACATAGTCGAATGTACTTGATTGCTGGCGGCTTGGTGTACTTGTGTACTTAGTTCAATGTACTTGATTGCTACCTGCTTGGAGTACTTAGTCGAATGTACTTGATTGCTACCCTCTAGGAGTACTTATTCCAATGTACATGGTTGCTACCTGCTTGGAGTACTTAGTTCAATGTACATGATTGATACCTGCTTGGAGTACTTAGTTAAATTTACTTGATTGCTACCTACTTGGAGAACATAGTCAAATGTACTTGATTGCTACTTGCTTGGTGTACTTGTGTACTTAGTTCAATGTACTTAATTGCTACCTGCTAGAAGTACTTAGTCGAATGTACTTGATTGCTACCTGCTTGGAGTACTTATTCCAATGTACATGGTTGCTACCTGCTTGGAGTACTTAGATCAGTGTACATGATTGCTACCTGCTTGGAGTACTTAGTCCAATGTACATGATTGCTACCTGCTTGGTGTACTTAGTCCAATGTACATGATTACTACCTGCTTGGAGTACTTAGTCCAATGTACTTGATTGCTACCTGCTTGGTGTATTTAGTCGAATTTACTTGATTGCTATCTGCTTAGAGTACTTAGTCCAATGTACATGATTACTACCTGCTTGGAGTACTTAGTTCAATGTGCATGATTGCTACCTGCTTGGAGAACTTAGTCCAATGTACATGATTGCTACCTGCTAAGTGTATTTAGTCCAATGTACTTGATTGCTACTTGCTTGGTGTACTTGTGTACTTAGTTCAATGCACTTGATTGATACTTGCTTGGAGTACTTTGTTCAATATGCATGATTGTTACCTGCTTGGTATACTTAGTCCAATGTACATGAATGCCACTTGGTTGGTGTACTTAGTCCAATGTACTTGATTGCTATCCGCTCGGTGTACTTAGTCCAATTTACTTGATTGCTACTTGCTTGTTGTACGTATGACAAAGTATATGATTGCTACCTGCTTGGTATACTGAGCCCAATGTATATGAATGCCACTTGCTTGGTGTACTTAGTCCATTGTACTTAATTGCTACCTGCTCGGCGTACTTAGTCAAATTTACTTGATTGCTACTTGCTTGGGGTACTTGTGTACTTAGTTCAATGTACTTGATTTCTACTTGCTTGAAGTACTTCATCCAATATACATGATTCTTACCTGCTCGGTGTACTTAGTCCAATGTACTTGATTGCTACCTGCTCGGTGTACTTAGTCCAATTTACTTGATTGCTACTTGCTTGGTGTACTTGTGTGCTTAGTTCAATGTACTTGATTGCTACTTGCTTGGAGTACTTAGTCCAATACACATGATTGCTACCTGCTCGGTGTACTTAGTCCAATGTACTTGATTGCTACCTGCTCAGCGTACTTAGTCCAATTTACTTGATTGCTGAGCCATATATAACGACCTCTTGGGTCCTGAGTATGACGTAAAAATGCATCCAGCTGTGACACTCTAAATAAGTGTGGGAATGTGAGGTTGCCCATTATTACAGTTGCCTCCCCACCTTCAGGGTTATAGCCCCCGCCCATAGGGGCTTGAAGAAATATATGGGCTGTATGATGCTTCCACACAGAGCTGAATCCGTCCCGCACACTAGTACTGCTAAACCGCTTAGAGGATCTAAGCCTACCCAGGAACCGTGATGCGAAGCGGACCGTTCATGCTAATAAACCCTATTGGTTTCATTGGGCGACAGGGCTTGAGATGTCATTTCATCTCAATGTCGGGTAAAAGTCCCACAAAAATTGGGAGCAACGTATCCAAAATGACCTTTACAGTGTTGACGGGGACGTTAAACCTCAAATCAAACAAAAGAAACAAAAACCTTCAGGGTTATGAAGCTGCCACAACCTTGGTGGCAGAGCTAGGCAGCAACCATCTACAGACCGATGGCTTGGTGTAGTAGCTACTGTGGTTTGGCGGATGATCCTTGCTGTACAAGGACAACGGTAAAGCACACCTGCCCTAGTGAGTTGGGAACGGCGGCTTGCTCAAGTGCCGTAAAAGAATTGAGTAGGGACGTCAGCCAGGACAGGCGGGACTGTAAATTACAACCGTCAAAACATATCATGGCAGCTACAAATTCAGAGTCAAGGTTAGGCGGTGCCAACAGACATCAAAGCTCTGTTGGTGACGTCTCCGGCTTGGCCTCCTCTCAGGCGTAGGAGGCAGGGTCGGGTCATTATGGCAAATCAAGCACGCGCCTGAGGAAATTCAGCGTGGGAACACTCAAATGTTAATACTCTGAGAGGAAGAGTTGCGAGGTAGTGGAAACACTATCCCGCAGGAAAGTGGATGTCTGTTGTGTCCAGGAGACCAGGTACCGTGGTGGAAACTGCCGCACGATCAAGGGCAGGGACACCAAGTATAAGCTCTACTGGTCTGGAAACGATAAAGGCACTGCTGGTGTAGGAGTGTTTGTGGCAGAAGAGTGGGTAGAGAAAGTTTTTAAAGTGCAAAGAGTCTCAGAATCATCATGGTGAAGCTTGTAGTCGGCCAGTGCGTGGGTACCCTTTAGTAGCGACGGAGATAGTTTTGTTTTGTTTGATTTGAGGTTTAACGTCCCCGTCAACATTGTAAAGGTCATTTTGGAGACGTTGCTTCCAATTTTGTGGGACTTTTACCCGACATTGAGATGAAATGACATCTCAAGCCCTGTCGCCGAATGAAACCAATAGAGTTTATTACCAGGGACGGTCCGCCTCGCGCCGTGGTTCCTGGACAGGCTTAGGCGACGCAGATAGATTTCATCCTTTTCCGCAGGACAATGCGCAAACTTGTCACAGATGTGAAAGTGATCCCTGGCGGGAAGTAGCCCTGCAACATCAGCTACTTGTATGCGACATGAGGATTGATGTGCCACCAAAACATAAGCGCAAGTTCACCCCCAGACTAAAAGTTTGGAAGCTGAAAGAATCTCAGACAAGAAATCATTTCCAGGAGGTTTTCAGCCAGCATGTAAGTGCTTCAGCAGGTGTAACTGATGGTACCACTGAGGATGTATGGAACAGCATCAAGACAGATCTGCTCAAGACAACTGAAGAGGTGTGTGGCACAACTCGGCCCCACCGCTGGCGTCGGGAAACCTGGTGGTGGAATGAGGATGTATATAAGGTCATTGCAGCCAAGCGGAAAGCCTTCAAGGCATGGAAGACTGTTAAGGGCACCCGTGCATCATATCTTTCTGCCAAACGCATAGCCAGACGTGCAGTGCACCATGCTCGCCAAGAAGCTGAGAAGGAGATCTACACGAATAGTGATCCTAAGTCCTCAGAAATATACCGCCTTGTTAACCAGATGAGAAGAGAGAATGCCGATGTTGTAGGTGACAAACCAGTAAAGAATGATGCAGGGGAGATGCCAATGAGTGAAGACTCAAAAGCAGAGGGCCTGGTAAGAACACTACCAAAGGCTACTCAATGTTGAGTTTGACTGGGATCCAGACCACCTGTCTGATGAACCACCAGTGGAAGGGCCGCCCATCCCAATCACTATTGATATGGTTAAGAAGGCTATCTCTCAAATGAAGACTGGCAAAGCACCGGGCCCATCTGGCATAGTGGTGGAGATGATAAGAGCTGCAGGTGATGCGGGTGTCTCGATGATCCGCGGCCTTGCAGCTGCAATCATCCGTGATGGAATGGTACCCTCTGACTGGGAACAGAGTTTCATTGTCTGCCTCTACAAGGACAAGGGCGATGCACTGGAACGGGGCAACTATCGTGGTCTCAAGCTGACAGAACAGGTCATGAAAGTCCTGGAGAGGATTGTGGATGGCCTCATTAGGCAGTCAGTGTCCATCGACGATTCCAAGTTTGGCATCGTCCCAGGAAGAGGCACAACAGACGCAATTTTTGTTGTACGGCAGCTACAAGAGAAGTATCTGGCGGCCAACAGGAGACTCAACATGGCTTTTGTAGACCTGAAGAAGGCATTTGACCGAGCGCCTCGGAAAGTCATCTGGTGGGCACTAAGAAAACTTGGAGTGGACGAGTCGATTGTGCAACTGGTCCAAGGGATGTATGCTAATGCTCGGAGCCGTGTCCGCGTTGGTGATGGTTACAGTGAAGAATACCAGCCCAGATAGCTCAGTGTGTAGAGTGTCCGCTCCGGGGAATGGGAGGTCGCTGGTTCGATTCCGGGCCGCGACATACCAAAGTTGTTAAAATGGTACTAGCTGCTCCTCGCTTAGCACTCAGATTTACGGGGAAGAGCTAGGACTGGTCGACCCAGTGTCAGGATAATGCGACTGGGTGTTGTATCATGTTATGTGTCTGGGACATGATACTTCAGTGAGGCAGCACTATAAAAGTGAGCATTGAGCTCCCTGTCGCAACCAGACACCGTCGTGATATGACTGAAAAATTGTTGAAAGCGACGTTAAACCCGAATTCACACACACACACACACACACACACACACACACACACACACACACACACACACACACACACACACACACACACACACACACACACACACACACAGAGTGAAGAATTCGAGGTGAAGGTGGGTGTTCATCAAGGCTCTGTTCTCAGCCCACTGCTTTTCATCATTGTTAGTAAGAGCTCCAAGCTATTGAGATTGAGCAATAGGTGGTCTGAAAGTACCAAAAATTTGAGCCATAACCCTTTTAAGATCAACATATTGGAAGGTAGAAAACAGATGTTTCCCAACTTTTACGTCTTGCAAAAGCTTTGAAATTATGGGATACATTTAGGTACTGTTGCGCTTATTCGAAATTTGCTGAATGGCCATGTTAAATGACAGGATTCGAAATTTAAGATACACTGACAACTCAAAAAAGCATTTATTAAACATAACTGACACCACAATATAAGGTTATGGCAAATTTACCATGCTTTCAATGTCTACTGGCATTTTCTGAGTCGAGACATGGTAAAAAGTACCTTAATTTATTGTATATCACTGTGTGAGAGAATGCTGTGGAAAGCTATCCTTTTTCTCCAGTGCAAAACGTCTTTATATTTTATGATTTAAGATATATGCACTACAAAAAAAGTATTTGCAAAGTCAAAAACAATTTTGGCCATTTCTGATGTGCTGAAGAACTCTTTGATGAATCAAATACACACAGTCCCAAATTGCTGCCAGAATATAAACAAGAGGCCCATGGGCCACTATGCTCACCAGAGCTCAGAGGGGCACTGCCCAATTGCAGCCATGTATTTTAACATGGTATTATTTTAATCTGCCAAGAGAACCCCAATATCCAAATGAGCACCCATGTGGATTCAGTATATGAAACATTAGGCCTTTTATGAAGTAGAGGGGCGGCGCATGGACCCAATGGAGCCCTGGTTGGTATCACTAAATGTGTCTTATCACACTAGGATGGTTTAGCAGTGGGGATCTGTATGGATGGAGATATAAGGTCTCTTAAACAGTGGAGGGGTATGAGCATGCCCTGTTGATCCCAGGAAAGCCCAAGATTGTTGTCCCTAAATGTGTCTCATCATAAGGACCAAGTATATATATGGTTTAGGGGTGGTAATCTGAACAGTTTCCGAGATATGAGGCCCTTTTATGAAGTGGAAAGGCCCCTGCGGACACCCCTACAGTAGGTGTGCTAATAATAAGGAACAAGAACATATATGATTATGGGGTGGGGATTTGAATGGTTTCTGAAATATATGGCATTTTATGAAGTGGAAGGTCGGGGCACATTGCCTCAGCACAAAGAGACACCCCAAGTTGGTGTGACTGAACGAGTCTTATCATAAGGAACAAGAATATATATGGTTTAGGGATGGGGAGTTGAACGATTTCTGAGATATATGGCTTTTAATGAAGTCAAGCGGTGGGGCATGGCCCGGGCATGCCCCAGGGACTCACAAGCTGGTGTCACTGAATGCGTCTTATCATAAGGATGATGAATATATATGGTTTAGGGGTGGGGCTTGGACCAGTTTCTGAGATATAAGGCCTTTTCTGAAGTGCAGGGGTGGGGCAAGGCCCTGGGAGACCCCCAGGTTGGTGTCAATGAATGTGTCTTATCATAAGGAACAAGAATATATATGGTTTATGGGTGGGGATCTGTAAGGTTTCCAAGATATTGTAATATTATGAAATGGAGGGGGTGGGGCATGGCCCCAGAACATCCCTGGGGACCCCCAGGTTGGTGTCACTGAATGCGTCTTATCATAATGAACGAGAATATATAATGTTTAGGGGTGGGGATCTGTAAGGTTACTGGGATATTGGGCCTTTTATGAAGTGGAGGGGGTGGGGCATGGCCACGGCACATCCCGGGGGACCCCCAGGTTGGTGTCACTGAGTCCATCTTATCATAAGGAACAAGAATATATATGGTTTAGGGATGGGGATCTCAATGGTTTCTGAGATAAATGGCATTTTATGAAGTGGAGGGGGTGGGGCATGTCCCCGGCACATCCCGGGGGACCCCAAGGTTGGTATCACTTAATGCATCTTAGCATAAGGAACAAGAATATATATAGTTTAGGGGTTCGGATCTGAATGGTTTCTGAGAAAAATGGCATTTTATGAAATAGAGGGGGCGGGGCATGTCCCCGGCACATCCCGGGGGACCCCCAGGTTGATGTCACTTAATGCATCTTATCATAAGGAACAAGAATATATATGGTTTAGGGGTTGGGATCTGTAAGGTTTCTGAGATATAAGGCATATTATGAAGTGGAGGGGGTGGGGCATGACCCCGGCACAACCTAGCCCCCCCCCCCCCCCAGGTTGACGTAAAAGCATATGGCTGAGAGAAGTTTACTCAAGGAACATGTTTATGTAAGTTTTGTCAAAATATCTGCAATGACTTGGCAGTGAATGCCATTTTTCAATTTTCCCCATTATAAGTCAATGGAAACTCTAAGTTACCATAGCAACAAAACTGAAAGGCCAAATTTCATAAAAAAAAACACAAAACCTGTAAAGGCAAATATGGTGAATATTTTCATAAAGTCTCAGCCTCCTAGAGCATATGGTTTCTGAGGAGATGATTTTTTAAGTATTTCTTTTGTCTATTTTTTTTGCATTTTGGTTTCCATGGCAACCAATAAAAATGGGAAGAAGGCCTAAAATCATACGGCAGATAGTAGATTGCCTATGGAACATTTCTATGAACGTTTTGTCAAAATCACTGCAGAGGCTTGGCAGTAAATGCCATTTTTCAATTTTCTCCATTATAAGTCTATGGAAAATACAAGTTGCCATAGCAACCAAACTAATGAGCCGATTTTGATAAAAACAAAAACTTTCAACCCCAGCCCAAGGATAATACAGATAAAATTTGGGCCCAATCGGCCCAGTGGCTTCAGAGGCGGTGTCGTTTGAAAGTGTTGACGCAGACAACATACGTCATACGACGGACAACTGCCTATCCTATAAGCTCCCCCGGAGCCTTCGGCTCTGGTGAGCTAAAAATGTTCACTGTTTAACATACAATTCACTTTCAAATGAAAAGGCCTCACTGGTGTATATGGAGCTAAACTTTTTGATGAAATCACCATTGTCATCAATGGCAAGATCATCATTTACAGTATTTATTGTCGGTGCCATAATCCAAATATTTAAAATATGAGCATTTAGTATATAAACACCATATGTTGAAACAATCAGTTTCTATCCAGTGCATGAATAACAATATTAATATCATGACCATTTATAGCACCAATATGAGCAATATAATTTTGCAAAAACAACGATTTGGATTATTTAGTTTTGGGACAATTGCACACCTGGGTCAAAGGTCTGATCCTTTGTTTGGAAATTTCATAGAGGGTTTCCATCCCATGAGATTCAACAGGGAAGGACCAGACAAGACTGTGCTAATGCCAAAGATGCTGATTACACTGTGTACAGACAGGCTTATCTGCATATTTATCGTTCTTACATGAAATTTGCAGGTTTTCTCATGATGCCGAGACTCATTCATTATGGTCTATAATATATTAAATGATAAAAGTATATGAATAGATTGGTGCAAATGTTAAGCAGCTAAACTACACAGTTTGATCTAATCCTGTGTGAAAATATTTCTATGAAGCAGCCATCACTATTGTACCATTTTTGGAGCGGCTATACTTACACATTCTATGCCAAATAGAGAATAGTATTCTCAATTCTCAAACAATCTATTATTTTATTCCTAAAAATTCCAGAAAGGGGTGTGTGCATGGCATATGCTGGTTACAAAAACACATTATAATATATTTACTATTTAGCAATATACAAGTTGCCTATGTTAATTTAAAACAAGTTTTTCGTGAAAAGCTTGCCCCAAATATGCTTACCATAGTCCCATTTTGGACCATTTTACTGGTTAAAATCATGGTGTTTATCATATTTATACTTCATTAATGAGTTTCCTGCATGAAACAAGTTAAACAAATGTAAATTGCACCACCGTTAATGACTACATCTGAAAAGACCTTAATATTTCAACATTGTCCTAATGTAAGTCTTATTACATAACTGGCACATTCTTGAACTTGCGTACCGCATGTTGGCATGATATAAAACATGTTTTGCAAGACTTAAAAAATGGGAAATATTGTGTTTCATACTGCCCAGATATAGTACTAAAATAATATACTAAAGAGAATTTTGGTACCATGGTGGCCACTCAAAATGCATTTTTGTGAGCTTTCGTCACACGGGAGCTTCTACTATGTGCTTGAAGCCTTGTCACGCGAGTTCCGCTTTAGAGTCCCCTGGGAGGACCTGTATGCTGATGACCTTGTCATCATAGCTGAATCCCTTGAGGAATGTGTCAGGAGGCTCTTAACTTGGAAAGACGCAATGGAGGCGAAGGGCTGAGAGTGAATGCAGGAAAGACAAAGATCATGATCTGTGGTACAGGTCTGGACCTCTTGCAGAGTACAGACCAGTTCCCATGCGCTGTATGTCGCACTGGAGTGGGCAGCAACAGTATCTTTTGTAATGGCTGCAAGTTCTGGGTTCACAAGAAATGCAGTGGGCTCAAACGCCTGATAGAGATCCCTGATTACAGGTGTACACGGTGCCAAGGAACTGCACGCCCCTTAGATGGCAGACCACAGAGGGAAGTTCAAGTCGGATCCGACAAGCTGGAAGTTGTAGCTTCCTTTTGCTACCTAGGTTATATGCTCTCTGCAGCGGGTGGTTGCGACCTTTCAGCTACATCACGTGTAAAAACAGCCTGGAAGAAACTCAAGGAGTTGCTACCAGTGCTCTCTTCCCGCCACCTCTCGTTCAAAACAAGTGGCCGTGTGTATAGCTCTTGTGTGCGGAGCGCAATGCTCCATGCCAGTGAGACATGGCCATTGACAAAGCCAAACCTCCAACGTCTACAGCGGAATGACAGGGCAATGATCCGACAGATCTGCAATGTCAAGCCACAGAACACTGGCATCATCAGGTCAAGTGAGTTGCTTGAGCGTCTTTACATTGAGGACCTGGACCTCAACCTGATAGAGAGAAGGCTTCGCTGGTATGGACATGTGGAACGCTCCAACGGTGCAGTCAAGACTGCCTGTGACATACAGGTAGATGGAAAGCGGGGGCCTGGAAGGCCCAAGATGACCTGGAAGCAGCTAACAAAGAAGTTTGCAGAGAATGGAAGCTCTCTGCTATCGATCCTCATGGTAGACAAACCTGGAGATCTGATGTAAGATCTGCACTGCGTGCAACAAGCCAGCTACCTGGAAAGGGGCCCACTTCTGTGGAAGTTGCCCCTGTACCTGCACGTTAGTAAAAATCCGTTGATGAGATTAGTCCAATGTACTTGATTGCTACTTGCTTGGAATACTTAGTCCAATATACATGATTGCTACCTGCTCGGTGTACTTAGTCCATTGAACATGGTTGCTACCTGCTCGGTATACTTAGTCCAATGTACATGATTGTTACCTCTGCTCGGTATACTTAGCCCAATATACATGAATGCCACTTGCTTGGTGTACTTAGTCCAATGTACTTGATTGCTACCTGCTCGGTGTACTTAGCCCAAATGTACTTGATTGCTACTTGCTTGGTGTACTTGTGTACTTAGTTCAATGTACTTAATTGCTACTTGCTTGGAGTACTTAGTCCAATGTACATGATTGCTACTTGCTTAGAGTACTTAGTCCAATGTACACGATTGCTACCTGCTTGGACTACTTAGTCGAATGTACTTGATTGCTACCTGCTTGGAGTACTTGTGTACTTAGTTCAATGTACTTAATTGCTACTTGCTTGGAGTACTTAGTCCAATGTACACGATTGCTACATGCTTGGAGTACTTAGTCCAATGTACATGATTGCTACCTGCTTGGACTACTTAGCCGAATGTACTTGATTGCTACCTGCTTGGAGTACTTGGTCCAATGTACACGATTACTACATGCTTGGCGTACTTAGTCCAATGTACATGATTGCTACCTGCTTGGAGTCCTTAGCTATTTACATGATTGTTAATTGCTTGGAGTACTTAGTCCAATGTACATGATTGCTACCTGCTTTGAGTACTTAGTCCAATGTACATGATTGCTACCTGCTTAGAGTACTTAGTCCAATGTACATGATTGCTACCTGCTTAGAGTACTTAGTCCAATGTACTTGATTGCTACCTGCTTGGTGTACTTAGTCCAATGTACATGATTGCTACCTGCTTGGAGTACTAAGTCCAGTATACATGATTGCTACCTGCTAGGTATACTTAGCCCAATGTACTTGATTGCTACTTGCTTGGAGTACTAAGTCCAATTTACTTGATTGGTCTTTGCTTGGTGTACTTAGCCAAATGCACATGAATGCCACTTGCTTGGTGTACTTAGTCCAATTTTCTTGATTGCTACTTGCTTGGTGTACTTGTGTACTTAGTTCAATGTACTTGATAGCTACTTGCTTGGAGTACTTAGTCCAATGTACATGATTGCTACCTGCTTGGAGTACTTAGTCCAATGTACATGATTGCTACCTGCTTGTTGTACTTAGTCGAATGTACTTGATTGCTACCTGCTTGAAGTACTTGTGTACTTAGTTCAATGTACTTGATAGCTACTTGCTTGGAGTACTTAGTCCAATGTACATGATTGCTACCTGCTTGGAATACTTAGTCCAATGTACATGATTGCTACCTGCTTGTTGTACTTAGTCCAATGTACTTGATTACTACCTGCTTGTTGTACTTAGTCCAATGTACGTGATTACTACCTGCTTGGAGTACTTAGTTGAATGTACTTGATTGCTACCTACTTGGAGTACTTAGTTGAATGTACTTGATTGCTACCTGCTTGGAGTACTTAGTTGAATGTACTTGATTACTACCTGCTTGGAGTACTTAGTTGAATGTACTTGATTACTACCGGCTTGGAGTACTTAGTTGAATGTACTTGATTGCTACCTGCTTGGAGTACTTAGTTGAATGTACTTGATTACTACCTGCTTGGAGTACTTAGTTGAATGTACTTGATTACTACCTGCTTGGAGTACTTAGTTGAATGTACTTGATTGCTACCTGCTTGGAGTACTTAGTCCAATGTACATGATTGCTACCTGCTTGGAGTACTAAGTCCATTATACATTATTGCTACCTGCTAGGTATACTTAGCCCAATGTACTTGATTGCTACTTGCTTGGAGTACTAAGTCCAATTTACTTGATTGATACTTGCTTGGTGTACTTAGTCAAAATTTACTTGATTGATACTTGCTTGGTGTACTTGTGTACTTAGTTCAATGTACTTGATAGCTACTTGCTTGGAGTACTTAGTCCAATGTACAAGATTGCTACTTGCTCAGTGTACTTAGTCCAATGTACCTGATTGCTACTTGCTTGGTGTACTTGTTTACTTGGCCCAATATACATGATTGCTACCTGCTTGGTGTACTTAGTCCAATGTACATAATTGCTACCAATTCCAATGCTACCTGCTTGGAGTATTAAGTCCAATGTACTTGATTGATACTTGGTTGGTGTACTTAGTTCAATGTACATGATTGCTACTTGCTTGGAGTACATAGTCCAATGTACATGATTGCTACCTGCTTGGAGTACTAAGTCCAAAGTACATGATTGCTTCTTGCTCAGTATACATAGTCCAATGTACATGATTGCTACCTGCTCAGTGTACTTAGCCCAATGTACATGATTGCTACCTGCTCGGTGTACTTAGTCCAATGTACATGATTGCTACCTGCTCAGTGTACTTAGCCCAATGTACATGATTGCTACCTGCTGGGTGTCATTAGTCCAATGTACATGATTGCTACCTGCTCAGTGTACTTAGCCCAATGTACATGATTACTACCTGCTCGGTGTACTTAGTCCAATGTACATGATTGCTACCTGCTCAGTGTACTTAGCCCAATGATTGCTACCTGCTAGGTGTACTTAGTTCATTGTACATGATTGCTACTTGCTCAGTGTACTTAGCCCAATGTACATGATTGCTACCTGCTCGGTGTACTTAGCCCAATGTACATGATTGCTACATGCTCAGTGTACTTAGTCCAATGTACTTGATTGCTACATGCTCTGTGTACTTTGTCCAATGTACTCGATTTCTGCTTGCTCCGTAAAACTTAGCCCAATGTACCTGATTGCTACTTGCTCAGTATACGGAGATAAAGAGACAAATCACACTTAGTTGATACCCTGATTTGAGTACCTTAAAAACACCTTAGCAACTTGGTGTGATTGTCCTGAAATTTTAACCAATTAAGGTTCATGATCCAGCAAGTGTCTAAAAGGTGCAGATGAAATGGCAAAAAGTGTAGACCCTGATCAGACTGCTCCTACAGGAGCAGTCTGATCTGGATCTGCACTTTTTTGCTTAGACCTATCTGTCCCAATACTTAGAATCATTACGATATTTTAAGAGCAGAATGGAAGAGATTATGATGAATCAAGTATGACCCATCTCATACAACACCCTCCCAAACAAATATGCAAGCCAATTTAGGTTAAATAAAAACAAGAGAACACATTTTTTTTCATATCTTTGTTAAATAATTTACAATAATGAGTATTTACACTGAATTAGCAACCACATCTAACAGAGAGCTCTAGACAAACCTAACCATCACAATAACAAGTCTGTGCATCACATGACCAAGTCCGTGAAATGAAGACCCCCCCCCCCTATACCAGATTTTAAATAGAGAAAACTGGGGTTTACAGGGGTATACATTATTTTCTTATTTTTTGCTCCGAGACATAGGTTGTGAGCACCCACAACCTATGTTTGCAGTATTTATAAGAAAAATGTCACGGATTTGCATCACAAAAATGGCCATTTTGGAGATGTTAAAAAAAATGCACTATGTCACATGGGTGTGTTATCATAATGGAAACAAAGACCTCTCTAAACCCCACTTTATATAGAGAAAAGTGGGGTTTTAGGGGTATATATTTTCTGCTTTATTTTTGCTCAAAGACATAGATTGAGGATACTCATTTGAGGTGACTCATTGAAGGGGTTTTAGCGAGCATCCACAAAGTATGTTGAAAGCAGATATAAGAACGAGGTTATCACTTTTACCTACTATTTTGTCATTTCTGACATCATGTTGGACGCAATTATTTCTCATGGACATGTTTTCCTTATCATCACAAAAACAAGCCTATAAAAATGTGACCCCCTTAAACCCACTTTTATATAGTAAAACTGGGGTTTGCTTGGGATACTTATTTTTCTGATCCAGCAAGTGACATGTGAGCAAAATTTGTCAAGTCTGGCACTGCCCTACCAACCTATCCACCAAATGAGTTAAAATCAGTTGCCCACATCGAAAATTCAAAGAATCTGAAAATCTGCAATTTCTAAAAATTTGAAAGGTTAGACCATCTACAGCTCTGTTTACTAGCAAACCTACATAAAACAACACTTTTATACAGCACTTATAATGAATATCATTATGTGAACTAGTCCTCACAGAAGCTATGATAAACCCTCAGCGACACAAAGTATCACTGTCGAGAATTAAAGACACATTTTTTTCCTTATATAAAAGGGGTGGCCTGTCTAATTATCTCCAATAAACATTTCCTTCAGACCATAGTGCACATCAAAGGCTTATCTTATCTAAGTGATTATGGGGTGATTATGAGCAGATTGGGAATGGGAACACCTGGCAGATTTTTCTGCCATTTTTCAAAGGGAGACAAGTTTTGGGACTTCCTGCTCACTTTTGTTTAAGCTCTATCCTACTGAAAAAGAGGTCTACTCTTAAAGGAAAGAATTTGCTCCTCTTTCAGAGTTTACCCTTATTGACATGGGAGACAAAAAATACTTTTGCAGGAGTTGCCTCCCCTGAAGGTTTTCCTATTCCCCTTAACTGTCATACATTGTGATAACACACCCCATGTAACAAAGTGCATTTTTTCACATCTCCAAAATGGCTTCTTTTCTGATGAAAATCTGTGATATTTATCTTATTAACGCTCATTGAGGCAGTTCTAACGAGTACCCACAACCTATGCCTTGGAGTAGAAATAAGAAAAATAATGTATACCCCTGTAAACCAAGCTTTCTGTATAAAAGTGGGTTTATGGGGCTGTTTATTTCACAGATGTGTTCATCTGATGGTTCAACTGAGTTTGAGCCACCGAAATTTGACTGTAGGAAGTTGTAAACAATATAAGTTATACGATATTAAAAAAACCTTCTGAACAGGACTAAGGTGAATGGATATGGTACACCTGCAAATTTCTCAGCACTTTGGTCAAGGGAAACAACTTTGACCAAAAGAAATTCATATACATGTTCCAAGAATTTGAATCCTTTTTTTCAAACTGGGTTACTTTTAAAGGAAAGAATTAGCTCCCTTTGGGAACAATTAAATTCTTCACTTTTAGCATGGGCTACATTTAAAGGAAGGAAGCAAATTCTGTCCTTTAAGAGTAGTTCTTGGTTAGAAGAATGTGACTACCGCAAAGTCCTTCCATTTAGACTAGCACACAGCAAGATGTGAGGCATTGCAAGTTACTTTCCATGAGGACATAACCATTCACCCTAGAGCACACAGTTTTACAACTATGTATTCACCCTCAAGCACACACAGTTTGGTAACACTAAATGTAATGTTTACACCCTAGAGCACACACAATTTAGTAGCACTAAGTTTATGACCATGCATTCACCTTTGAGGACATACATTTTGGTAACACTAAAGAGAATGTATTCAACCTGGTGCACTCACATTTTGGTAGCACTAAGTTTAAGATAATGCATTCACCTTAGTGCACACACATTTCTTTGGAACACACCACATATTTTTGTAGCACTATTAAAGTGTAAGATGATGTATTCTTTAATGTATAGAACAACACAGCACTCTGCATGCAAAAAATTAAACAGCACTCGGATAATTTTAAAAACTGAACAAAGTTGAACTAAAAATGTCTGCTTAGTGTGTCAACCAGGGGTCAGTTGTTCACAAATAACAATGTCGTTAGTTATCAGGGGCCAGTTGTTCAAAGCATTGTTAGCTTAATGAGCTCGTTAGTGTTCAAATTGTTAACTGTTTTAGCAATTACAATATTGAAAATTTCGGTATTTTTGCTGACAAAATGTGAGCAGCTTTTGCAAAAGCTGCTCACATTTTTTCAGCAAAAATTTCAGCATATTTGCCATATTTAAAGATCAAAATTTTAACGATAGGTTAACTAACGACGTCGTTAGTTTTGAACAACTGGCCTCAGATTGGTAAAATTTTGATCATCTAATACAGCAAAATATGCTAATATTTTTGCAGAAAAAAATGTGAGCAGCAATGCAAAGTCTGCTCAGATTTTTTCAGGAAAAATACCACTGCATTGGGTATTTTGTTTACCAGAACACTTAACATTTTGGCCACTAACTGGCTCGTTAAGCTAACAGTTCTTTGAATAACTAGGCCCTAATGAATGCTCTTGAAAACACCTTTTTATATAGCATTACAAAAACATGCCTATACAACTATTTTGAAAATGATTTTGGATCTATCAGCTACACACTCTCCGACCTGTAGGGACTAATGTTCAGGGAAAGAGACAGGAAATTTCAGCCATGCACCTTTCATATTTTACCACCGAAAAATGAAAATTTTCGGATAAAAATTTTGATTTTTTTATTATTTCTGCTTAAAATATAGATTGTGGGCACTCGTTACCCACACTCTATGTTTTGGAGCAGAAATAAGAAAAATAATGTATACTCCTGCAAACCCCTGTTTTACAATATAAAAGTGGGGTTCAAGGGGGTCAGATTTATATAGGCATGTTTTCATGAAGGGCAAAAGTAGGGAAACAAAGATTATTTTCTTCATCTGTGCTCAAAAAATATGGATTGAAGGTACTCGTTTGAACTGTTTCAATGAGGTGGTTCCCACAAGCAGCCACATTCTTTGCTTTTAGCAGTAATATTTTTTTGTTTTGTTTGATTTGAGGTTTAACGTCCCCGTCAACACTGTATATGTCATTTTGGAGACGCTGCTTCCAATTTATAGGGACTTTAACCAGACATTGAGATAAAATGACATCTCAAGCCCTGTTGCCCATTGAAACCAAAAGGGTTTATAAGCATGGACTATCCGACTCACACGGCTTTGCCTGGGCAGGCTTAGATCCTCTAAGCAGTTTACCAGTACTCGTGTGTGGTCGGTTCAAGTCTGTGTGGAAGCATCAATCATGTAGCCCATCTACTTCTTCCAGCCCCAATGTGCGGGGGCTGTTGCTTGGATACAGCCCATCTACTTCTTCAAGCCCCAATGGGTGGGGGCTGTTGCTTGGATATAACAGTTATTTAAGTAACACGGTTTCTGCTTTGGACCCCATTACCGAGACATTATACTCCAAACCTCACTCACTGGACCCCATTTATAGTGTTATAAAGAGGTTGTGGTGTATGTTGTCAAACAGGTTGGGGGCTAAAGTGAAAGAAAAATCAGGCCCCATACTGACCAAGCTTAACTCTGCCTGAAAGGCCTGATTTTGAAGCCTTAAATAGTCATTTTAAACAGAATGCCGTGATGATCAGTACTGGGACAGACAGGCCTAAGCAAACAGTGAATTCCAAGATTAGACTGCTCCAGGAGGAGCAATCTGATCAGGATCTAATGCAAACAGTGAAGACCCAGATCAGACTGCTCCTGCAGGAGCAGTCTGATCAGGGTCTACACTGTTTGCCATTCCATCTGCACCTTTAGGATTCCTTTTTGGATCGCGAAACAAATTTCTTAAAATTTTAGGAGGTTTACAGCAAGTCTTCAAGATGTGCAAATTGTCAGGATTTTTATGGTATAGTGCCCCCCCCCCCCCCCCCCCACCCCCATAGGGGCTTGAAGAAATATATGGGCTGCATGACGCTTCCACGCAGAGCTGAATCCGGTCCGCACACTAGTACTGGTATACCGCTTAGAGGATCTAAGCCTGTCCAGGAACCGCGGTGCGAGGCGGACCGTCCATGCTAATAAACCCTATTGGTTTCATTGGGCGACAGGGCTTGAGATGTCATTTCATCTCAATGTCGGGTAAAAGTCCCACAAAATTGGAAGCAACATCTCCAAAATGACCTTTACAGTGTTGACGGGGACGTCAAACCTCAAGTCAACCAATTTTATGGTATAGGAGGAAGGCCTGAAATCAAGACAAAACCAGACTCTAAAAGCCTGAAAGCCTGCAAATGCCTGAAAAACATGAGGTCTGAAAAATGAAAGGAAAGTGAAGCAACATTAACAGATTGTTTAGGTCACAATATCACACAGTTTAATAACACTCAAATTTATTGTTTGTTTGTTTGTTTGTTTGGGTTTTACGGCCCTTTCAAGATTATTTCACTCATATCGAGCCGATCGTTAATCAAATTTATTAACAACTATTTTATTTACAGAGCTGTTCATGCAATGAAATTCATTTGAAATCCAAGAATAGAGATTTCTAAAGTACATGTATATACATTAGTTTTGCTAATTTGGCCATTGTCCTGCTGAATAAATTAATTTTGCCACACCCATTTCTGACTATCAACCAATCAAATTAGATGATATAAATCTGAATGGCAGTGTAAATCCTGATCAGATGGCTTCTACAGAAGCCATCTGATCTGGATTTACACTGTTTTAAAACGTAGGGGTTGGCAATGATCTGCAGATTGTGGGTAAAGTTATTGCTTTGCTTTAAACTTTATTTTAATTGCTTCAATGACATACATTGTATATATGTAACAGACAAATATATATTATCCAGGATTTGACATTAAGCCAAAGGCTTGTGCAGTGGCTATCTCCTGGAATTGTTTAGTATGGGGTATTATATGACATACACTTTCATAAATACACTCTACATGTACCCGAGATATACTGAATGACAATGATTACATTACCAAATACTGTTTATGCCCCGCAAACAATCATAATCCAACTGATTATATAGAGTATCCTTCATGAGTGTTCATGTAATATTGAATTTATTAAACGAGTTGAGGAAAAGGGATAAAATGTGAGGCTTTGCCAAGCATTTTATCCCTTTTCCTTAACAAGTTTAATAACTTCAATAATACATGGGCACAAATGCAAGATTCTATTTATCATATGATAATAAATCGCATTTTGTTCACGATTGTTTTACAAAAATGTCAATATTTCACCATTAGCAAAGCCGACGTCGCTAAGGACGTCTTCATGTAAAGTTACGGAACGGAGTGTATCTAACTAATCCACTAGTGGATTAACAAATTTATTACACGGCGTTATTACATTCTCAGATGCGACATTATATGATAAGAATTGGGTCTAAATGCAATATTCTCTGAGCCCTGTCACCAGACTCTGTTTTATGCAGTCTAACACCACTGAAGAATACGAGAAGACAAGAATAATTTTGAAAATTAGTTTTTAAATGGCACTGCATAATGGTCAGTGATGACTGGTCAACGTTTATCCTGCTGAACATGATAACTACTTTTACAAACAGTGTAGATCATTGATCAGAGGTGTGTACCTGTCAAAACTATCAGACCTTCCATTGCAGAACCTGGCATGTCACACATGACCCCCCAGGTACTTAGACCCACAGCAGTGAGAGACCTAGACTGGAATCAGTCCAAAAGTTTAACCAACATCTTCACATTTGTATTAGCAATGAATTTATATTATTCTCCTCTCTAATACTTTCTCATCTCCAAAACTTTTAGTTCATTTGGTGCTTTGGGATGGAAGTCATTGCTTTTGGGCTGGGTTAAGTTAATAAGCATATTCTTATAAGTGAAATGATTACATGAATGGACTGTTTCCAGTCTATGAGAAACCCAATATAAAAGAATAAGCACTCTACACCACTAGGCCACGGAAGCCTGTTATGCCAGGCAGATGTGCAGGTTGGTCAGACTGCATATATCATAAAACAAGTTCTGTTGTACAGCAGCTCAATGTCCATTTACATGTATATACATGTATATTATATACAGGAAAAATTCCCATATTAAGACCACCTTTGGGACTGTTCAAAAGTGGTCTTAAAGACCACTTTTGAACAGTCCCAAAGGTTGTCTCTGACCAGAGGACATTGTATGCAGAAAACACAGAGAAAGAATAATTGTAACTGGCTGTAAAAGCTTTTAAATGCAGAATAAGTCTTAATTTTAGGTGGTCTCATCACGAAAACACGCCTATAGAATTTGGACCCCCTTGAACCCCACTTTTATATAGTAAAACTGGGGTTTAAATGGGGGTAAGCTTTATTTTTCTTATTTCTGCTCTGAATATAGATTGTGGGTACTCATTAGAACCGTCTCTTGAGGCAGTTCTAACGAGTACCCACAATCTATATTTTGAACAGAAATAAGAACTTTTCATGTATTAAACTTTACTTACGTTTTTCAGCAGAAAAATTTAGTGTATTTGTATAGGCATGTTTTCGTAATGTAAAAGCGTAATTTTTCGCTGTATATATACAAGAAGACTAGCTTTTATACTCTTCCAGCCGAGCTCAGCATATAGAATGCCACAATTTTAGTTCTTAACCCATACCATGTCAATCACGATGATTGTCGTCTGCTTTGCCATCTGCCGGTTACCTTAAAAGTCCTTTTTTTGAGAACATAGTGGACTCAGATCAGACTGCTCCTACAGGAGCAGTCTGATCTGGGCCCACACTGTTTGCCTGCATGCAACAATATTTTTAAAAACGTTTGCTAGAAGATTTGGCAGACGACATAAGCAGATGACATTTTCAGATGTTGTTTATCACGGCCGCTGTAGGGTTAAATGCATTGTTTTTGTTGCTGTTGGCATTATGATTTGCATCTTAAAACACTTTACCATATGTTGTGGGTACTTGTAGACGCAATTCTAACAATTACAATGTACCAACAACCTATGTTCTAGAACAAGAAACAAGGGAGATAATCCCATAATTATCTTTAACAATTCTCCTTTAACCCTTTTTGTATCAAATGGAATCTTCCTCCTTATATATAGCAGGAGTTCATTTCAGAATTTGGGGGTGTCAGGTTGTGTTTTATCAAAATTTATTTGGGAAATGATTGAACTTTTAGCAAACAGTGGAGGCCCTGATCAGACGCTGCATTCTGCCGCGTATGATCTTGGCCTACACTGTTTGCCAGGGTACCCATTTTGGGGTTTCGGGTACTAAATGGGTTAATATTGGACACAGCTATGACAGTGGTAATGAAACCTGAGCGTGTTGTCTAAAAAATGCAATTCTGGCAATCAAGGAAAAAGACATATTTAAACTGTTAAGCCCAATTATGCATGAGGATAGCAAACCCATGTAAGAAAAAGTTGTCTTTCATAACAAGTCTGTCTAATAAATACCATAGTAAAGCCCACTTTATATAGAGAAAAATGGGGTTTTCAATGGTATATAATTATTTTTTTTTCCATTTTGTTTCAACTATTGATTGCTTAAAATATTGATTGTGGGTACTTGTTAGAACAGCCCAGCCTAATTAATGAAGCTGTTCTAATGGGCACCCACAATCCAGGTTAACAGCAGAATTATGAAAAACTATTGCAAGTTTTTAGACAAAAAATATCAGTTTTGGAGATATAAAAAGAATGCATTCTGTCACATGCGTATGTTTAATAACCACAAGTTAAGATGCTATACAATTCTTATTTCCATTCCAAAAATAGTTTGTGGGTGCAATTTTGAACCAAATTGTTGCATTACGATAACATCCGTTGATAAAGTGCATTTTTCAAACCTCAAAAAAGGTAATTTGACTGATAAAAATTTGTAATATTTTTCTTATTTACACTCCAAACATAGCTTTTGGGTGCTCGTTAGAACCACCTCATTGAGGCAGTTCTAACGAGTACCCACAACCTATGTCTTGCAGCAGAAATAAGGAAAATGATGTTTACCTACTAAACCCCAGTTTTCTCTATATAAAGTGGGGTCTTTATTCCACGGACTTGTTCACGTGTTGAGTACCAAGAGTCTACGTTTTTGAGCACTGTGAAATGTACACCCTAGCAAACTCTACTTTTACTAACATTCAGTGGGGTTTACATGTAATATTTACATAGACTTGCTACCAAAGTAGTTTGCTATCCAACTACAGTAGAACTTCGATGGCTCGAACACCGATGGCTCGTTTACCATGGATGAGTCGAACCAATTCTTGAGTCCCTAGCGAAATCCTCTACATAAGAAACAGTGGGGGATAATTAAGGAGATTTTAGTCTTTTATCGTGCAAATCGATGCTGTGTGTACTCATTAGAATCGCCTCGATGAGGCGATTCTAGTGAGTACACACAGCATACATTTTCATTATAGAACGCCGAAAAGATGTCTAAAAGTATCTCGTTATGCCTCCTGACAGTAACCTGAGTGGCTGGAACTACCCCTGTCTCGAACAGATTTTCGAGGTTCCAAAGGTGTTCGATCCATTGATGTTCGACTGTATCTATCTGACAAAGTTTAGATGTGTAAGCAAGTGCATGAACTGTTGCCAAGTCCTGAAATACTTCCAGGCTGACCCGAAACTGTCTGGGTAAACAAGGAAAATCTTAGAACCAGCAACATTTATGCAGCAGAAATGTGATGCCGTGGCCCAGTTGTTCAAAACTAACGATGTCGTTCATTAATAACATTAAAAAAAATAGCCTATACAAATCCATTGTTAACTTTTCAACCAAGAAAAACAAAAATTTTAAGATGAAAAATGGCGATATTTTTCTTATTTCTGCTCAAAATATAGGTGTTGGGTACTTGTTAGAACTGCCTTCATGAGGCGGTTCTAACGAGTACCCACAATATATATTTTAGAGCAGAAATAAGAAAAATATGGTTTACACCTGTAAACCCCAGTTTACTATATCAAAGTGGGGTTAAATGGGGTCAAAATCATATAGGCGCGTTTTCCTGATGTGTCATTGAAATTTCTATCATTTAATATGGCATATAGTCTAATATTTTTTATATGCAAAGCTACTGACATTTTTTTTTTCAGCAAACACATCTGGGGCCAGTTGTTTCAAACTATTGATACTAGTTAACAAATCGTTAAAAATTTTATCTTTAATATCACGACAAATATACTGACGTTTTTGCAGAAAAAATGTAAGTAACTTTTAAAAGCTACTCACATTTTTTCAGCAAAAAATAATAAAATTTAGATATTATACTTGCTAGAACAGTTAATAATTTGACCACTAACGAGCTCATTAAGCTAACCATGTTTTGAACAACTGGGACTTGAGTATTAGATATTGTACCAAGAACTTGGTAGAACAGTTAAAAGTTTGGCCACCAACAAACTCATTAAGCTAGCAATTCATTGAACAACTAGGGGCCAGTTGTTCAAAGCCTTGTTAGCTTAACAAGCTTGTTAGTGGTAAAATTGTTAAATGTTCTAGCAAGTACTCGTACAATATCTAAAATTTAGTAATTTTTGCTGAAAAAATATGAGCAGCTTTTGCATTGTTTTTGCTGAAAAAAATGTGAGCAGCTATTGCAAATGCAAAAGCTGCTCACATTTTTTCAGCAAAAATATTAGCATATTTGTGTTATTAAATGATTAAAGTTTTAACAAAATGTTAACTAATGGCGTCGTTAGTTTTGAACAACTGGTCCCATGCCCACATCTAATATTCAATAGTTTTGCCTAAACATTAAAGCTACACCACAACCTTGTTATAACACAGTTCGATATAACACAGTTTCAAGATGGATCCCATTATGAAAACACACCTATACAAATACACTGCCAACTTTATCGCCTAAAAAATGAAAAAATTTTAATGAAAACTTGTGATATTTTTCTTATTTCTACTCAAAATATAGATTATGGGTACTCATTAGAAACGCCTCATCGAGGCAGTTCTAACGAATACCCACAATCTATATTTTAGAGCAGAAATAAGAAAAATAAGGTTTACCCCTGCAAACCCCAGTTTTACTATATAAAAGTGGGATTCGAGGTGGTCAATTTTATATAGGTGAGTTTCCGTGATGTGGCCCCAAAAAATGTATAGATTACAGGATATAGAAAAAAAATGACCAAAAATGGTCATTTTTCTAATGTATAGGTTATACAGAAAAATGACCATAAATGGTCATTTTTCTGTATAATGATTATATATAACATATACATTTTTGTTTGGATATAACACAGTTGTTTTTAAACTAACACCGTTTCTGCTTTGGACCCCAACAATTGTGTTATAAAGAGGTTGTAGTGTATATTTCGTTTTTTCCCTGTATTGTGGGAGTAAACAACCAAGGTCAGATAGTCAACATCTCAAAACCTCACTTTGTTTCAATGCTTTTTGTTTCCTTAAACTTAAGCTCCTGGTGAGCCAAAGGATCAAGTGGAGCTTATATTTACAGTGGACTCCCATTTTAATGACAGAGTCTATTCCCTAACTTTCTGATGTTTTGTAAAAAAATGAAAATGCTGCTACATTACGATAACTCACCCGTGCGACATAGTGCATTTTTCACATCTCCAAAATGGCTAATTTTCTGATGAAAATCCGGGATAATTTTGTTATAAATGTTCAAAACAAAGGTTGAGGGTGCTCGTTAGAACCGCCTCAGTGAGGCGGTTCTAACGAGTACCCACAACCTATGTATTGGAGCAGAAATAAGAAAAATAGTGTTTACCCCTGTAAACCCCAGTTTTCTCTATATAAAGTGGGGTGTAAGGGGTCTTCATTTCACGGACTTGTTCACGTGATGATAAAGAATCTAAAAAAGAAGTGGGGTTTATGGGGTCTTCATTTCACGGACTTGTTCACCTGATGTAAAATAAACAGCACCACTAAGAACACCATCCACAAAAGGAACCATGAACTGGAATGGATGCATATTCAGGGGAGGCAATGCTTTCAAAAAAATTGTCTCCCTTAGCAAGAGGGCTGTGCATTTAAATGAAAAACTTTGCTCATAACGAGCATTTTTTCCTTTAAGGGTACATGTAGATGGCTCCACACTGCAGGAAACAATTCGCTCCTGAGAAAGATTCACTCCTAGAGAGCAAATGTTTCCTTTAAGCATAGATGGCTCTACACTTAAAGGAAAGAATTTGCTCCTGAGGAGCAAATTCTTTCCTTTAAGGGTAGATCCCTTTTTTAAGAGGGCTTATACTGACAGGAAAGCAAACAGGAAGTCTGAATTGTAAAAGTTACCTCCCTTTGTACGAAAAGATATTAAATAGGTCAGGTGTACATCAACCCCTTAAACTGAGGCTGCCAGCTGTGAAGTTATAACTGCTACTCATTTTTTT
Organism: Lucinisca nassula; assembly: GCA_963580285.1. Lineage (NCBI taxonomy): Eukaryota > Metazoa > Mollusca > Bivalvia > Lucinida > Lucinidae > Lucinisca > Lucinisca nassula. The sequence goes on from OY757023.1 coordinate 59,800,948, forward strand.
TTCAAAAAAAATATTTCAACACTAATAAAGACAATATAAACAAACGACAACAACAGAATCATCAATAAGGATATAATTTTCAAAAATACATGTATATGTGTAGCACAATAAACGCAAAATCAGGTTTTGAGCAATGCTGACTACAAAATATGTAACAAATGAACAATCTAATTATAAACAGGCATAACAATGTACATAAGATAATGTTTAACCTGAAAACACATCACAATGTATACAAAATTGTTCAAGATGGCTATTTGCACTTAACAAATGTAAATATTATCCAGGAAACGACTTCTACATAAGCGCTATGCTTACACGTTAGGTCAGGTCCTGAACTATCTTATACTGAACAAAAATGTTTGTATTGTATATATCAAATAAAAACATAATTAAAACACGCCTGTACAAATACATTGTAACCTTTATCACCGAAAAAATGAGAATTTTAAGATGAAAAATTGTGATATTTTTCTTATTTCAGCTCAAAATATAGATTGTGGGTATTCGTTAGAACCGCCTCAGTGAGGCGGTTCTAACGAGTACCCACAGTCTATATTTTAGAGCAAGAATAAGAAAAATAAGGTTTACATCTTTAAGCCCCAGTTTTACTCTATAAAAGTGGGGTTCAAGGGGGTCAGCATTATAGAGGCGTGTTTTGGTGATGTTAAGATTATTCTTATACTGAAGGAAAATGTTTGTATTGTATATATCAAATAAAATATATTTTTAAACCAAATGTTATAGTAAAATGGTGGGAGGTTCATAAGCACACTGCATGTTTAGTATTGTTACACTCATAAACAATCAACAATGCATCACAAAAACACGCCTATACAATTTTGACCCCCTTAAACCCCACTTTTATAAAGTGGCACTGGGGTTTGCAGGGGTATACATTATTTTTCCTTTTTCTGCTCAGAAACCTAGATTGTGTGTACTCGTTAGAACCACCTCACCGAGGCGGTCCTAAATGGTTCTAACGAGTTCCCACAATCTATGTTTGGAGCAGCCATATGAAAAATTTCAGAATTTGTTATCAGAAAATTTTCATTTTTTGGTGACAAGATTTTCCAATATATTTGAACAGGCGTGTTTTTGTAATGGGGTATTTCCATATCTAAATGGCAGAACATGCATCAATAACAAACGTTAACTACCACATTATGTATGAAATCAGGCACCAGGGGCCAGTTGTTCAAAATTAATGACGTCATTAGTTAACATTTCATTAAAACTTTGATACATATGGCAAATATGCTAAAATTTTTGCTGAAAAATGTGAGCAGCTTTTGCGGATGCACATCTGCCATATCAGATGATCAAATGTTATGTTTTGTAACATCACGTTAACACGTCAATGAAATGAACACCCCTCTAAACCTCACTATATAGAGAAAACTGTGGTTACAGGGGTATATGTTAGTTTTGTATTTCTGCTCTACGACATGGGTTGTGGGTACTCGTTAGAACCACCTCACCTGAACAACTGGATTCTATAGTTAATATACAGCATGATTTTGAAGTCACAACAGTTTAACAACACTCAGTATATCCTACGCCTAGGGCAAATGTACACACCACACATATTTACTGCCAACTTTTTACAGCTTGCAAGGGAGATAACTTCCAATACTTCCTGTTTAACTTTCTAGACTTCCCCTTTGCTTTCCTTAAAATTGATTCCCTATGAAGAAGGGTTCTGCTCTTAAAGGAAAGAATTTGCTCCTGAGGAGCAAATTCTTTCCTTTAAGAGTAGACCCCTACCGACAGGTAAGTAAGTAAGTAAGTAAAGACTTTATTTAGTGAGGGTTACAACATTTAGCACATACATAAGTACATGTAATAGCTAATCTTCCATGAGGCCCTCAGGGGAGACAATTGTTTTAACAGAGTTGCCTCCCTTAAAAAGCATATCCTTTTAACAAAAATATCTATTCTAGCATCTAAGTATTAAGTTATCTAATAAAACCTTCCAAACATTCATTACGAAAACATGCCTATACAAATATATTGTAAATTTTACCACAGAAAAATGAAAATTTTCAGATGAAAAATTGTGATATATTTCTTATTTCTGCTCAAAACGTAGATTGTGGATACTCCTTGGAACTGCCTTGGCGTGGCGCTTCTAATAAGTACCCACAATCTATATTTTAGATCAGTAAAAAGAAAAATAAGGTTTACCCCTGTAAACCCCAGTTTTACTATATAAAAGTGGGGTTCAAGGGGTCAAATTTATATAGGCATGTTTTCGTGATGCTTGTTCGGGTTGTACCGGCCCCGATAGCTCAGTTGGTAGAGTGTCCGCTCCGGGGAACGGGAGGTCACGGGTTCGATCCCGGGCCGCGACATACCAAAGTCGTTAAAAATGGTACTAGCTGCTCCTCGCTCGGCACTCAGATTTACGGGGTAGAGCTAGGACTGGTCGATCCAGTGTCAGGATAATGTGACTGGGTGTGGTATCATGTAATGTGTCTGGGACATGATACTTCAGTGAGGCTGCACTATAAACGTGAGCATTGAGCTCCCTGTCCCAACCAGACACCGTCGTGATATGACTGAAAAATTGTTGAAAGCGACGTTAAACCCGAATTCACACACACATTGTTCGGGTTGAACGAACGCTTGCCCCACTTTCTCAAGTTCTTTATTCTATTATTTCATACCCTTTTCATCATATAACCCACTTCAGTCAAGGAAAATAATACAGCTTTATATACTGCAATTGTACTTATTTTGGTGTACACAAATATTCGCTGTTTTCCATATTTGTGGATAGTCATGGGCAATAAACCCATTTCAGACTGGAAACCCCTAAATGGGTACCATGGCAAACAGTGCAGGCCCAGATCAGACGCCGCAGAACGCGGCGTCTGATCAGGGCCTACACTGTTTGCAAAAAGTTCAGACATTATTTTTAGCATTTTTCTGTCTTTTTTAGTATTGATTATTTTATTTATTTTTTTTTTTTCAATCATTTTTTTTTTTTTTTGTTTTTATTGTTGTCGTTTTTTCTCAATCGTTTTTTTTTTTTTTTTGCATGTACATCTTTCTGAATTCCCACTTTATTCATCACTTTCTTCTGTCACCATTTGTCAAGCTGTGGTAAATAAATGGGTCATGCCAAGTGAGTAGGGCTCATCGAGCATGTACGCCCAGGGAAGACTCGGATCAGCCTGCACATCCAAACAGTCTGATCAGTGTACCCTGTGTGCTGTATGGTATTCTACAACTGTGGCCTTTCCTGAGGAATCTTCTTATCTGTTGTTCGATGCTCTAAGCATATTACCTCTTAACGCTTAAGCTGCCGAGAAAAAAATGCATCTTAAAATGTCTGCTAATGTCGTCTGCTGAATTTTCTAGCATTTTTTTAAAAATATATTTTCAGGCAAGCAAACAGAGTGGAACCAGATCAGACTGCTCCTTGAGGTCAAGGAGCAGTCTGATCTGGGTCAATACTGTTTGCAAAAATGAATTTGTAAAGTAACTGGCAGATGACAAAACAGACGACAATTGTCCTGATTGACATTTTATGGATTAACTTCTGACAAAGCCATAGTCATGGTGGCAAGGTTTTTGGAGCTCACAATAGCCAAACAAAAACGTATGTATGTTTAGGGTTTCATGTCAGGAAAAAACAGGTACGGAAGGTAGAAATTATTATTTTTGTGTGTGTGTGTGTGTGTGAAAATTCTACACGAAAGATAGGTACAGTTAAGCAGGAATACGGAAGATAATTTTCCTTACATTATGATAATGCATCCGTGTGATAAAGTGCATTTTTCAAACCTCAAAAAAGGTGTTTTTTCCAATGAAAATTTGTGATATTTTTCTTATTTACACTCCAAACATAGGTTTTGGGTGCTCGTTAGAACCGACTCATCGAGGCGGTTCTAACGAGTACCCACAACCTATGTCTTGGAGTAGAAATAAGAAAAATAATGTATACCCCCGTAAACCCCAATTTTCTCTATATAAAGTGGGGTTTAGGGGTCTTCATTTCACGGACTTGTTCACGTGATGTGTTAGCAAAAATTAGGATGGGAAGTTAAAACTTCTTTTTCTTTCTATTTATTTTGTTAATATTCTACAAAAAAGATAGGTACAGTTAAGCAGAAATACCAAAGATAATTTTCCTTACATTACGACAACGCATCCATGTGATAAAGTGCATTTTTAAACCTCAAAAAAGGTATTTTTTCTGATGAAAATTTGTGATATTTTTCTTATTTACATTCCAAACATAGGTTCTGGGTGCTCTTTAGAACCGTCTTATTGAGGCGGTTCTAACGAGTACCCACAACCTATGTCTTGGAGCAGAAATAAGAAAAATAAGGTATACCACCGTAAACCCCAGTTTTCTCTATATAAAGTGGGGTTTAGGGGGGTGTCCATTTCACGGACTTGTTCACGTGATGAATTTTAGAAAACATGAAAAAAATATATGGGTTTCATTCACAAATAAAAAAGTTAGGTGGGGTCGGAAACCTTACACAGATATACATTTTTATTTGGCTTTGTAAGGTTTAGACTGTATATAACCTGAGAATCCTTTAACTGTAATACCAACACAAAAAAGCACCTTTTCTATGGAATGCCCAATGAAGCATGTTCGACTGAAATTGGCAAGACATTCTAAAGCAAACCTAGCAAGATCAAACGTCAGTATTGTTCCTAAACTAAAGCCATCGTTAAGCCTTCTCTCCCATTGGCTGCATTTCTTCGCCATTCTCTCCGAATGCAGGTTTCTTCCCCCCTCTTCCGAAAGCAATAGATGCTGCGATTTCGTCAAACGTTCTGTTCTTCGTCTCGGGTACGAAAAAGAAGATGAACACTATGGAGGCAATGAGGATGACTATAAAGATGATGTATGTGTACTCTCCGATTCCTTTCTGTAAAACAAGAAAAAAAAGGAAATTCATTACAAAACAGAGCTGAATCCGACCCATCACACGAGTTCTTGTAAACCGCTTAGGTGATCTAAGCTTGCCCAGGCAAAGCGGTGTGAGTCGGACCATCCATGCTTATAAACCCTATTGGTTTCGTTGGGCGATAAGACTTGAAACCTGCCACACACAAGTACTGGTAAACCCCTTAGAGGATCTAAGCTTGCCCAGGCAAAGCTGTGCGAGTCGGACTGTCCATGCTTATAAATCCTATTGGTTTAGTTGGGCGACAGGGCTTGAGATGTTATTTCATCTCAATGTCGGGTAAAAGCCCCACAAAATTGGAAGCAACGTCTCCAAAATGACCTATACAGTGCTGACGGGGATGTTAAACCTCAAATCAAACATAAAACAAACATTACAAAACACATGCCTATACAAACACTTCATAAACTTTGCCGCCAAAAAAAAAACAAAATTTTACAGTAAAAAAAAGATATATTTTTCTAATTTCTGATCAAAGTATAGACTGAAGGCACTCGTTAGAACCGCCTCATCGAGGCAGTTCTATCGAGTACCCACAATCTATATCTTAAAACAGAAATAAGAAAAATGAGGTTTACCCCAGTGAACCACAGTTTTACTATATGAAAGTGGGGTTTGAGGGTCAAAATTATATAGGCGTGTTTTCGTGGTGTTTAAATGAGCTGGATCATCACATCACAGGTGCTTGACATTACTCCAGGGCTCAGTTGCTCAGAACTAATTGCATAGTTAACATATCCTTAAACGTTCATCAATGCAGTAGAATTCCTATATAAAGACTACCTTTGGGATCGTTCAAAAGTGGTCTTAAAGATCACTTTTGAACAGTCCAAAGGTGGTCCCTTACCAGAGGACACTGTGTGCAGGAAGCACTAAGAAAGATTAACCCTTATCTTGCTGTTCGCGACAACCCTATCTTTGTAAACAGTGTAGATCCAGATCAGATGGCTTCTGAAGAAGCCATCTGATCAGGATCTACACTGTTTGGCATTCAGTTTATGAATTTGTAACAATAAATTACATCAAGTAAGTTGATTGGTTGATAGGAAGAAATGGATGTGGCTTAAATGAATATTCAGCAAGATAAGGATTAAGTGAAGCCTTCAAAATAAGCTTTTTAAAGCACAATAAGCCTTAATTTTAGGTGGTCTCAATAGTGGAATTTCACTGTAAATATGACATATACAGCAAAAATACCATCATATCAGATATTTTATCACATGACGTCATTGATAAGCAGTGGATAACGTTGTGTTATAAAAATAGTATGACCACACATGTAATAACACTTTGGCGAGACTACGTAACGTCAAGACGATGTCCATGTCAACAATGCATTTTTGGTGGAACATTTGTCAAATTTAAAGGCGATAAAACCCAATCTAAAGTGGTCATATGATAAACAGAATCTTACACTTGTGGTCATTTCATATGGAATTTATGAAACTCGCCGAAGGCTCGTTTCATAAATTTCATATGAAATGACCACTCGTGTAAGATCCTCTATGTACTTGATAGAATAGTTAACATTTGGCTCTTGCTAAGGTTATGCTTACAATGCTTTGAACAACTGGCCTCAGAACTACAAAAAGTCATCAGAAAAGCCAAACTAGAAGTTTGCAAACCTTGGAGTCTGTCTCACAAACCTCGATTTCTTTGGCTTTCTAACAATTCTAGTAAAGGTCTGATGTACCAGTAGAAGGCCCAAATATAACGATAAAATATCTGTGTGACATAATGCACAAAAAAGTGTTGTTTTTTTTGGACGATTAAAATTGTGATATTTTTCTTATTTATTTATTGTTTGTTTGTCCATTTGATTGAGGTTTAATGTTTCCCGTCAACACTATTTAGGTCATTTTGGAGACATTGCTTACAATTCTGTGGGACTTTCATCTGACACAGAGATGAAATGACATCTCAATCCCCGCCATCCAATGAACCAAAAGGGCGTATATGCACTGGACGGTCTGACTCGCACCACTTTGCTTGGACAGGCTTTGTCCATCTAACCAGTGGGTTTACCGTAGTGTTCGTAACACAGACTTGTTAATGTGATGAAGCAAAGTTTGCAACCTAATAGTTTTGAACTGGCCCATTTCCAAATCAAGGAGTTTATTTTATTTACTGTAAGTTTTTACAACAAAATCCTGAAATGTATGGAAATAGTGAAGTCACTGATAGATGTCATGTTCTGTGACATTTGATATGAGCATAATACTGGTGGTCAATGTCAAGCCAACATTATTAAACATCCATACTAACAAGTGAAAGGAATACAATTAAAAGGATTTTACATGGGTTTGAAGGATAGACAGAAAAATCCATCCCACAAGGTCACTGGCCAGCATCACTTGGCAAGCCTCGTGATGCTGGACAGGTCAACTGTAATGACAAATTTTTCTAGCCACACCTAACATCCATGTAACATTCTTATAACCCATCCCTCAGACCGAAGACTAGCAGTATGTTGCATCTGGTAAAAATCTGTGACATTTTTCTTGTTTTCAATTCCCACATAGGTTGTGGGCACCCGTTAGAACTGCCTCTTTGAGGCGGTTCTAACGAGTACCTACAACCTATGTCATGTAGCAGAAATAAGAAAAATAATGCATATGCCTACAAATCCCAGTTTTCTCTACATAAAGTTGGGTTTAGATGAGAGCTCATTACATGGACTTGCTAATGTGATGATCATAATAAAAACATGCCTTTATCAATACATTTTAAATTTCATTGCCGAAAAAGAGAAAATTTTAAGATGAAAAATTATGATATTTTTTTCTATTTCTGCTCAAAATATAGATTGTGGGTACTAGTTAGAACCGCCTCATTGAGGTGGTTCTACAAGAACCAACAATCTATATTATGTAACAGAAATACAAAAAAAAATAATATTTACCCCTGTAAACCACAGTTTTACCATATAAAAGTGGGGTTCAAGGGGGTTAGAATTATATAGGCGTGATTTTGTACTTTGACAAACAGTGCAGGCCCAGATCAGACATCTGATCAGGGCCTCCACTGTTTGCTAAAAATTCAGTCATTTTCCAAAAAGATTTTTTCAGAAAACACAACCTGTCACCCCTAAATTTTGAAATGGACTCTTGCTATATGTAAGGAGGAAGATTCCATTTGGTACAAAAAGGGTTAAATTCTCACCTGGATGAATCTAAATGTCAACATGAGGATGAAGTTACAGATCCAATTGAAAGCTAGAGAAAAACTCATAGCGGCAGCTCTCGGCTCCTGTCGGAAGATCTCGGACACAACTATGAATGGGATAGGTCCTGGAAGTAGAAGTCACAGATAATCATTAAGAATATCTACATTGAATTTGCATTACACATCATGCTAGCAAGACCGTATAATGCACACCCCTCTAAACCCCACTCTATCTAGAGAAAACTTGGGTTTACAGGGAAAAACATTATTTTTCTTACTCCTGCTACAAAGCATGGGTTGTGGGTGCTCGTTAGAACCGTCTCAATATGGGTTGTGGGTACTTGTTAGAACCGCCTCATTGAGGCGGTTCTAACAAGCACCCACAATCTATGTTTGAAGCATAAATAAAAAAAAAAACATCACAAACTTGCATTAGAAAAATAACCCATAAAGAAAACACACCTATACAAATACATTGTAAACTTTGCCGCCGAAAAAAATACAAAAATTTTAAGATGAAAAATTGAGATATTTTTCTTATTTCTGCTCAAAATATAGATTGTGGGTACTCGTTAGAACCGCTTCATCGACTCACAATCTATATTTTAGAGCAGAAATAAGAAAATAAGGTTTATCCCTGTAAACCCCAGTTTTACTATTTAAAAGTGGGGTTCAAGGGGGTGAAAATTATATAGGCGTGTTTTCATGATGTATTTGGAGATACTATGGAAAGCATTATGTTTCACGTGTGTGTTATCGTAATGAGCAAAACCTTATAAACAAGCAAATTCGTTGAATTGATATCCCCCGCCGAATGGGTTTTTCGTGTTGAATGGCAAGAAAATATATCTGGCCAAAATTGAGGATGGTTCTAAGAAGCAAACTAGAGACAATGAGGAAGGGCCCCGCTGAACATTTACTCCCTGGATGAGAGGCTGTACCCTGACCTACTGACCTAATTATCAGTAGAGATTAACTTGTCTGTCAAAGTTGAGGTTTATTTACCTGTTATGTGGTTTCAAGGATACCAAAATAAAATTCGCGAATATTAAAAAAACCCAATATAATCACCGAATAGACAAAATTCCTCAATTTCAATCATTTAAGGGGAAATAACTCTGGATAAAAAAGTCAATCCAGGTAAATCCGAAAAAAAAATTGCGCGTGCATCACGGCAGCATAATAATACATATTTATTTCAAGTTTCATTTTATTCCATGCAATAGTTGCTGAGAAGCGGTTCCAGACAAAGTGAGACGACGAAAAATCCAGAATTTTAATCATTTAAGGGGCCATAACTCTGGGTGTAAAAAGTCAATCCGAAAAAAATTTGTGCGTGCATCACCACAGCATAATAATACATATTTATTTCAAGTTTCATATAATTCCATGCAATAGTTGCTGATAAACAGTTCCCGACAAAAAAGTGAGACGACGAAAAATCCAGGATTACAATCATTTAAGGGGCCATAACTCTGGATGTAAAAAGTAAATCCGGAAAAAAAATGCGCGTGCATCACCACAGCATAATAATACATATTTATTTCAAGTTTCATTTAATTCCATGCAATAGTTGCTGAGAAACGGTTCCGGACAAAGTGAGACGACGAAAAATCCAGAATTTCGATCATTTAAGGGGCCATAACTCTGGATGTAAAAAGTCAATCCAGAAAAAAATTGCGCGTGCATCACCGCAGCATAATAATACATATTTATTTCACGTTTCATTTAATTCCATGCAATAGTTGCTGAGAAACAGTTCCGGACAAAGTGAGATGACGAAAAATTCAGAATTTCAATCATTTAAGGGGCCATAACTCTGGATGTAAAAAGTCAATCTGAAAAAAAATTGCGCGTGCATCACTGCAGCATAATAATACATATTTATTTCAATTTTCATTTAATTCCATGCAATAGTTGCTGAGAAACGGTTCCGGACAAAGTGAGACGACGAAAAATCCAGAATTTCAATCATTCAAGGGGCCATAACTCTGGATGTAAAAAGTCAATCCGAAAAAAAATTGCGCGTGCATCACCACAGCATAATAATACATATTTATTTCAAGTTTTATTTAATTCCATGCAATAGTTGCTGAGAAACGGTTCCGGACAAAAAAGTGTGACGGACGGACGGAAGGACGGACGGACGGAAGGACGGACGGATGGACGGACGGACGGACGGATGGACAACGCCAAAACTATATCCCTCCGCCTTCGGCGGGGGATAACAATGATTAGCTGGCCTCAGTAGCTCAGTCAAATGGGCGTCTGACTGGTGATCAGGACACTGGTTCGATACCTGCCGGGGTCGGCAACATTCTTTTGTGGAGATTGATGAAATCTTTTAAACGATCATTCTCTCCCTTAGCTGTCAGAATCAAGATGGGCAGTTGTCAGTTTCTGGCGAAAGAATGTGCCGTGTACTGGTTAACCGCTTGCCTGGGAAAAGTGTGAAATAGTAAATGGACAGACTCAAAAATGACCTAAATAGTAATGACAGGGCCGTTAAACCCCAATACTAACAAACAATCAATAAACAATAATTATATTGAGTAAAGGAATGTCAGATGATTATTAAGTGACATCAAAATAAACCACAGAATCAGGATAACAAGTCTGTGCTATGAACCGCCCTCATCGAGGCAGTCCTAATGAGTACCCACAATCTACATTTTAGAGCAGAAATAAGAAAAATAAGGTTTACCCCTGTAAACCCCAGTTTTACTATATAAAAGTGGGGTTCAAGGGAATCAAAATTATATGGGCATGCTTTTGTGATGAATCGCTAACAGCTGTGTCAGGGAATCCACTCTTTGGCTCAGCGGTTATAGCATTGGATTTTCACCAGAGTAGCCAGAGGTGGAATCATACCCGAGGCAGGGATTTTTTCCAGCTTTGCTTATTTTCTTTGTTATGACTTTCACATTTTAAGACCTTTGATTGTTTGTTTGTTTGTTTGTTTGTTTTTATAGGAGTTTAATGGCCCATTCAACACCGTTTTAGGAATTTTTGAGCCTGTCAGTTTATCTATCCACACTTCACCTGGGCAGGTTTATACTTTAAGTGGGTAACCAGTACAGTGCACTTTCTTTCAACAGATACTGACAACTGCGCTTCTTGTATCAGAAGAAGGGACAGAATGACCGTAAAAAAAACATTGTAAGACCTCTTTATAATTGACAGACAACTGTCAATATAAGAAAAAAAATTGACTTCCATATCTCCGAAAAATTTAACGGCCGTCTTTTCTAAAGTGATATGATTGTGATATATTCCTGACCTAGATTGTGGGTGCTATCTAGAATCACCTCACTGAAGCTGTTCCACTGAGTATCCACAATCAATATGTACACCACAACGTATGGCCCAAAACACAAATAATTTAAGTTTCACAACCATGTTATATCTGACAAAAATGTGTAGATTATATGGAAAAATGACCATTTATGGTCATTTTTCTATATAATCTATACATTTTGGGATCCGTTTTTAAACTCTTACATCAAAAACCTTGTCATATATAACAGTGTTATGAAGAGGTGGTGGTTAATGTATGTGAACAGAATTTATTTGTTTGTTTAAATTGGTGTTTAATGTCCCCCTTCAACACTGTAAAGGTCATTTTGGAGACATTGCTTCCAATTTTGTGGAACTTTTACCCGAAATTGAGGCGAAGTGACACCTCAAGCCCTGCCGCCCAAATGAAACCAGAAGGCTTATATGCATTGGACGGTCTGACACACCGCTTTGCCTGGGCAAGCTTAGATCCTCTAAGCAGTTTATCAGTACTCACGTGCGGTTGGTTTCAGCTCTGCGTGGAAGCATCGTGCAGTCCATCTATTTCTTCAAGCCCAGATGGGCGGGGGCCATGATTGTGCATGCTATCACCCCACTGAAGCTATTCTACTTTAAACTGTTGCATCCAAAACCTTGTTATAAAGAACAGTACTATGAAAAGGTGGTGGTGAATGTTTGTGAACAGAATTTGTTTGTTTGTTTGAATTAGGGATTAGCATCCCCGTCAACACTGTTTAGATCATTTTGGAGATATTGCTTCCAATTATGTGTGACTTTTACCCGACACTGAGGTGAAATGACACTCAAGCACTGTCACCGAATGAAACCAGAAGGCTTATATGCATTGGACGATCTGATGCACACTGCTTTGCCTGGGAAGGCTTAGTCCTACTAAGCGGTTTACCAGTACTCGTGTGTGGTCAGTTTCAGCTCTGCATGGAAGCACCCTGCAGCCCAGTCTATTTCTCCAAGCCCTGATTTGTGAACAGAAACAAGACTGACATTGCATAACATTTTCTAGTGCACACAGAACCATTGTTATAACGGCAGTATTTGTTCGCTACTATTCTGCCGTTTTAAAGAATTTGCCGTTATAAAGAATCCTAGTTAGGAGTATGATAGGTAATAAAAGGCCTTTTCCCCATTATTACTCCAAGAAACTCCAAGAAACAAATGTTATAGACATTTGTTAGAATCGCCTCAGTGAATGTTATAGATATTTGTTAGAATCGCCTCGGTGAGGCGATTCTAACAAATATCTATAACATTTGTTTCTTGGAGTATTGGATTACAAGAATCTTTCTTAACTATGGACTTGATTTGTGCATTTCCAACCCGAGGGAAGCACACGCCACTTGGAACCTAGGCGAAGCCTTTAGCTAAGAAGTTATTCCATTGAAATTGCCGTTATAATGAGTTTTGCTGTTATAACGAATGTGGGTATAAAGAGGGTTGACTGTGTAACTTACCTAGACCAAGTGCAAAGCCCACTATGTACGTCAGCATCACAACAATACATATGACAGCTAGAGTATTCTTTGACCCCTACAAGAGAAAGGTAGATGAACAAATAATAAACACATATGAGTTCAGTTTTACCTGCCAGGATGAACGTTTTTCACACTCTGTAAACATCATGTTAACAAGTCAGTGAAATGAACACCCCGGGAAAACCTACTTTATATGGAGAAAACTGGGGTTTACAGGGGTATTCATGATTTTTCTTATATCTGTTCCAAGTCATAGGCTGTGGGTACTCGTTAGAACTGCCTCAAGGAGGCAGTTCTAACCAGTACCTACAACCTATGTTTGCAGTATAAATAAGAAAAAAATATCATGGATTTTCATCAGCAAAGTAACAATTTTGGAGATGTGAAAAAATGCACTATGCCGCACGAGTATGTTATCATAATGTTTGTACAATTTTACAATGCATGGGTTCAAAATTGTTAAAATAGGTGTCAGTTTTAGAAAATTGAAAATTCAGTTTTAGAAAACTATAATAGAGTCAAATATCAATAGCTTTCTTGGCCATGAAAATATGTTTGAGCTTACACATGATACCTCCCTAACAGGAGGGAAACTCCCTGATTTTGACACTGAAAAGGTATGTCAAATTTCCCAATTATGTCAAAAATTTTGGAGTTTCCCTCATATGACCTGAGAACTTCCCTATATATTATTTCCTGTATATATTCTTTACATTTGTTAAGAACCTTCCTCATCAATATGGCCAATCTCCCTCATATTTAAAACAGTTCATATTCATTATGAAATCATGCCTGTACAAATACATAGTAATTTTTTTTTGCCGAAAAAATGAAGATTTCAAGATGCAAAATTGTGATTTTTTTCTTATTTCTGCTCAAATATAGACCGTACACTTTAGAACCGCTGATGAGGCGGTTCTAACAAGTGCCCACAATCTATATTTTAGAGTAGAAATAAGAAAAATAGAGTTTACCCCTGTAAACCCCAGTTCTATTATATAAAATTGGGGTTCAAAGGGGTTAATTTATATACAGTCGAACTTCAATGGCTCGAACACCTTTGGGTCCTCAAAAATCTGTTCCAGACAGTGGTAGTTCGAGCCACTGAGGATTACTGTCAGCAGGCATAACAAGATACTTTTAGACATCTTTTCGGTGTTCTATAATGAAAATTATGCTGTGTGTACTCATTAGAATCGCCTCATCGAGGCGATTCTAATGAGTACACACAGCATACATTTGCAAGATAAAAGACTAAAACCTCCTTAATTATCCCCTACTATTTCTTATGTAGAGGATTTTGCTAGGGACTCAAGAATGGGTTCGACACATCTAAGGTAAACAAGCCATCGGTATTCGAGCCAACAAAGTTCTACTGTAGGCATATTTTTGTGATGAGTTTTTGCATGTATGTTGGAGATAGGTGTACTTTAAGTCAAGAAACATTTGCAAAAGCTACTCACATTTTTTTTCTTTTCGCAAAAATATCAGCCTAATTGCCATATTAAATGACCAAAAGACTCAACGATATATTAATTTATGACGATGGTAATTTGAATTAATGGGTGTTACCCTGCTGTTCACATCAACCACTATTTTTGCAAACAGTGTGGATCAAGATCAGATGGTTTCTGAAGAAGCCATCTGATCAGGATCTACACTGTCTGGCATTCAATTTGTGAATTTGTTGGAATACATATTGAAATTACATCACATAATCTGATTGGTTCAAAGTCAGAAATAGGTGTGGATAAATTAATTATTCAGCGGGATAAGGGCTCAAGCTTTGTACTGCTGAACTATAATGTAACCCCTTCCTTTGCCCATAATGTAGATCCTGATCAGAGGTCAGTTGTTCAAAACTAACAACATCATTAGCTAACGTAACATTAAAACTTTGATCATTCAATACATGGTGAAAATACTGATATTTTGCTGAAAAAATATGAGCAGCTTTTGCAAATGCAAAAGCATTTGCAAAAGCTGCTCACATTTTTTTTAGCAAAAATAACAAAATTTTAGATATTGAACTTGCTAGAATGGTTAAAATAATTTGACCACTAACAAGCTCGTTAAGCTAATGAGGCTTTGAACAACTGGACCCTGATGGCCATCTGATCTACAATGTATGACATTCAGTGTGCAAATTTGAATGAATACATTACATCAGGCAATCGGAAATGGGTGGGGTAAAATTAATTTATTCAGCAGGACACGGGTTAAAATAATGAGTTTGTCTTACCGCAAAGTCTGGATTGTACAACAAATTGAGGCAAACCGTTAGTACTATGAAAGATACAACCATCCCACACATTGGGAAGAGCAGAAGAGGTCTTCTTCCCAGCTTCTCTATCAATGGCACCTGTGTAATAAAATAGCAACATGTTTTTTTGTTTTTGTTTTTTTTCATTATATTACACCATCACCTCTTTACAACACAACTGTTGGCATTGGGCATTGCATTACAAAAACATGCCTAATTATATGCATATTAAATTTTACCGCTGAAAAAATGCAAATTTTAAGACGAAAAATTGTGATATTTTTCTTATTTCTGCTCAAAATATAGATTGTGGGTACTTGTTAGAACTACCTTGCAGTTCTAACGAGTACCCGCAATCTATATTTAGAGCAGAAATAATTGAATAACTAGAATTTGTTTTTCTACAAAAACACAGATGTCTCCCCCGTTTTTGACCTCTAAGTATAACCTTGACATTGGAGGTATTGAGCCGGGTCTTGTGTGCAACACATCATCTAATGAAGATAAACATTTCTGCAAAGTAACTTTAAAAATGTTCAAAAAATTTCAAAGGGCAATAACTCTTGAAAGGGGCATAATCCGGATGAGAAAAAAATATGCGTCAGCTTATTTTCCATTAGGAATGCATATATGAAATTTCAAAACCATAGCGTACACAGTTCTAAAGTTATGCTATGCATCACTTTTAGCATTCATTACAATGGGCACAAATTACCAAAATGACAAAGGGCCATAACTCAAAGTATTTTTCGGAATTTTGTCAAAAGTTAATCAGTTCATATACTCATCACCATCAATATACTCAACCACTTTCAAGGCTCTAGCTCCAATAGTGTTTGAGAAATTTTGCTGACAAGATTTTATTGAAAAAATTTCAAAGGGCAATAACTCTTGAAAGGGGCATAATCCGGACGAGAAAAAAAATACGCGTCAGCTAATTTTCCATGAGGAATCCATATATGAAATTTCAAAACCCTAGCACACACGGTTCTAAAGTTATGCTATGCATCACTTTTAGCATACATTACAATGGGCACAAATTTCCAAAATGACAAAGGGCCATAACTCACAAAGTATTTTTCAGAATTTTGTCAAAAGTTAAACAGTTCATCTACTCATCACCACCAATATATTCATCAATTTTCAAGGCTCTAGCTCCAATAGTTTTTGAGATATCTTGCTGACAAGATTTTATTAAAAAAATTTCAAAGGGCAATAACTCTTGAAAGGGGCACAATCCGGACGAGAAAAAAAATACGAGTCAGCTAATTTTCCATGAGCAATCCATATATGAAATTTCAAAACCCTAGCATACACGGTTCTAAAGTTATGCTATGCATCACTTTTAGCATACATTACAATGGGCACAAATTACCAAAATGACAAAGGGCCGTAACTCACAAAGTATTTTTCGGATTTTTGTCAAAAGTTAATCAGTTCATCTACTCATTACCACCAATATATTCACCAACTTTCAAGGCTCTAGCTCCAATATTTTTGAGATATCTTGCTGACAAGATTTTATTAAAAAAATTTCAAAGGGCAATAACTCTTGAAGGGGGCATAATCCGGACGAGAAAAAAAATACGCGTCAGCTAATTTTCCATGAGGAATCCATATATGAAATTTCAAAACCCTAGCATACACGGTTCTTTAGTTATGCTATGCATCAAAAGCGTAACGGACAGACGAATAGCCAAACGAACCAGATCCAATATGCCCCTCCAACTTTTTCAAAGTTGGAGGCATAAAAAGGCCCCTTTTTGTTCTTTTACCTCTTAGTACGACCTTGACATTTGAGGTACCAACTTGGGTCATGCACGCAACACATTGTCTTATGGTGGTTAACATTTCTGCCAAGTAATTTCAAAATCCATCTAAAAATAAGAAAGTTATTGACAGAACACAAAAAAAGGCCCCTTTTTTTACCTTTAACCTCTATGTATGACCTTGACCTTTCAGGTACCAAACTGGGTCATGCGTCCAACACATCATCTCATGGTGTTTAACATTTCTGCCAAGCAATTTCAAAATCCATCTAAAAATAAGAAAGTTATTGACCAAACACCAAAAAAAAGGCCCCTTTTTTGACTTTTGACCTCTATGTATGACCTTGACACTTGAGGTATCAAACTGAATCATGCATGCAACACATCGTCTCATGAAAGTTAACATTTTTGCCAAGTAACTTCAAATTCTATCTAAAAATAAGCAAGTTATTGACAAAACCGGAAAAAAGGCCCCTTTTTTACCTTTGACCTCTAAGTATGACCTTGACCTTTGAGGTACCAACCTGGGTCATGCACATAACACATCGTCTTAAATTGGTTAACATTTCTGCCAAGTGATTTCACAATCCATCTTAAAATAAGAAAGTTATTGACAAAACACGAAAAAAAGGCCCCTTTTTTGACCTTTGACCTCTAAGTATGATCTTGACCTTCGAGTTACTGACCTGCCTGATGCACACCACACATCGTCTCATGGTGGTTAATATTTCTGCCAAGTAATTTTAAAATTCATCTCAAATTAAGAAAGTTATTGACAAAACACGAAAAAAAGGCCCCTTTTTTGACCTTGACCTCTAAGTATGACCTTGACCTTCGAGGTACTGACCTGCCTGATGCACACCACACATCGTCTCAGGGTGGTTAATATTTCTGCCAAGTAATTTTAAAATTCATCTCAAAATAAGAAAGTTATTGACCAAATACGAAAAAAAGGCCCCTTTTTTGACCTTTGACCTCTAAGTATGACCTTGACCTTTGAGGTACCGACCTGATTCATGAGCACCACACATCGTCTTATGGTTGTTAATATTTCTGCCAAGTAATTTTAAAATCCATCTGAAAATAAGAAAGTTATTGACCGGACACGTTTTGCCCATACATATATACATACCAACAAACTTCCAAGGGAGATAATTCAAAAAGTATAAATGCGAGAGTTATAGTTCTTGCGCACTGCACGTCGTCTAATGCTGATTTATATTTATACTTAGTTTCGTGACGATAGCTCCAACGGTTTTCAAGTTACAGAGCGGACACGAATGTGTGACAGACAGACAGACGGACAGACGGACAGACAGACAGACAGACAGACGGACAGACAGACAGACGCCCGGGGGAAAAACAATATGTCTCTCCGAAAAAAATTTTTTCGGGGGAGACATAATAAGGTATACCCCAGTAAGCCCCAGTTTTACTTTATAAAAGTGGGGTTCAAGGGGATCAAAATTATATAGGCGTGCTTTCATGATGCAAGCAGAAACCATGTTAGTTCAGCAACCAACTTTATACTGTAAAAATCCTAAAAAATCAGACACCTTGCAAACATGCTGTATTTCTCCTAAAATTTTAACGAGTTTGTTTTACGATCCAGCAGGGAGCCTGAAAAGTGGAGACGGAATAGCAAATGGTTCAAACCTGATCAGACTGCTCCCCCAAGAAAAATATATGGTTTAGGGAATGGAGTCTTAGCAGTTTCTGAGATATATGGCTTTTTATGAAGTGGAGGGGTGGGGCATGACACTGGACATGACCCCGGGCACACTACAGGCCCCCATTTTGGTGTCACTGAATATGTCTTACCATAAGGAACATGAATATATATGGGGTGGGGCTCTAAACAGTTTTTCAGATATATGGCCTATTGTGAAGTGGAGGGGTGGGGCACCGCTCCGGCGCACCCCAGGAGAATCATAGGTTGGTATCACTGAATGTGTCTTATCATAAGGGCTAAGAATATATATGGTTTTGGGGTAGGGATCTGAATGGTTTCTGAGATATTGGGCCTTTTAGGAAGTGGAGGGTGGGGGGCACAACCAGGGGACCGCCAGATTGGGGTTACTGAATGTGTCTTATCACAAGGAACAAGAATATATATGGTTTGGGGGTGGGGATCTGACCGGTTTCTAAGATAAATGGTCTTTAATGAAATGGAGGGGGTGGGGCATGTCCCAGGCATACCTTGGGGGACCTACAGTTTTGCAAAATAGCATATGGCTGAATGAAGTTTACTCAAGAAACATTTCTAACAGAAATTTTGTCAAAATATCTGCAAAGGTTTGGCAGTAAATGCCATTTTTCTATTTTCCCCATTATAAGTCTATGGAAACTAAGTTGCCATAGCAACCAAACTAATGAGCCGATGTTGATAAAAAAACAAACAAAAAAAACTTTGAATCCCCCAGCCCAAGGATGCTAGAGATGGTATTTGGGTCCAATTGGCCCAGTGGTTTTAGAGGAGCAGTAAATGTGATTTTCAATTGTCCCCATTATAGCTCAGTGGAAACTCTAAGTTGCCATAGCAACTAAACAAAAGAGTCGAATTTCATAAAAAAAAAAACCTGTTGATGCAAATATGGTGAATATTTGCATAAAGTCTCAGCCTCATACAGCATATGATTTCTGAGGAGATGATTTTTTAAGTTGTTTTTTTTCTATTTTTTGCATTTTAAGTTCCATGACAACCATGCATATAAATGAGCAGTAGGCCTAAAATCATATGGAAGATAGTAGATTGCTTCAGGAACATTTCTATGAAAGTTTTGTAACAAGAGGGCCATGATGGCCCTGGATCGCTCACCTGATCCATATTGTACAAACGGAATTGTGGGTAATATATGGTGGTGTGGAGTGTTTGAGCAATTTTGGTTGGACCCAAAGACCATTTCTGTGAAATTAATTCAAAATCAGTCTGCCTGTTTAGGAGCAGAAGTCATTTTGAGTAGTACATGTAGAAGTCATTTTTGATGAAATGACATCTCAATCCCTGCCGCCCAATGAAACCAATGGGGTTTAAATGCACAGATGGTTCCACTCGCACCACTTTGCCTGGACAGGCTAAGACCTTCAAAGTGGTTTACCAATACACCTGTAGAAGCACCTTGCAGCCAAGGTGGGTGGGGGCCAAAACTTTCAAAAGCCATCTGTCTCTAAAAGGAAGCAATTTTATAGGAATGTTCCATGAGTGACCCTCTAACAAAATTGCTCAAAATATTTTGCTTAACTGAGCATGATGGCCACCACAGCTAAAAACCTCAAACCTCATTCCTGTCAAATAATTTCATAATCCATCCACTGGTTAAGGAGAAGAAGTCATTTAAAGGTTTTTCTATTTTTAGCTCTGGCAGCCTATCTTGTTCACCAGAGCGGAACGGTTTTAGCAATTTTGGTAGAGGGCACCCAAGGAACATTCCTGTGAAGTATTTTCAAAATCCATCCACTGGTTAAGGAGAAGTTGTTTAAAGTTTTTAGCTCTGGCAGCCATCTTGTTCACCAGAGTGGAACGGTTTGAGCAATTTTGGTAAAGGGTCACCCAAGAAACATTCCAGTGAAATAATTTCAAAATCCATCCTCTGGCTAAGGAGAAAAAGTCGGTTAAAGGTTATTCTATTTTTAGCTCTGGCGGCCATCTTGTTCACCCGATTGGAACATTTTGAGCAATTTTGGTAGAGGGTCACCCACGGAACATTCCTGTGAAGTAATTTCAAAATCCATCCACTAGTTAAGGAGAAGAAGTCATTTAAAGGTTTTTCTGTTTTTTAGCTCTGGCAGCCATCTTGTTCACCAGAGGGGAACATTTTGAGCAATTCTGGTAAAGGGTCACCCAAGGAACATTCCAGTGAAATAATTTCAAAATCCATCCACTGGTTAAGGAGAAAAAGTCGTTTAAAGGTTATTCTATTTTTAGCTCTGGTGGCCATCTTGTTCACCCGAGCAGAACGGTTTGAGCAATTTTGGTAGAGGGTCACCCAAGGAACATTCCTGTGAAGTAATTTAAAAATCCATCCACTAGTTAAGGAGAAGAAGTCGTTTAAAGGTTTTTCTATTTTTAGCTCTGGCGGCCATCTTGTTCACCCGATTGGAACATTTTGAGCAATTTTGGTAGAGGGTCACCCAAGGAACTTTCCTGCGAAGTAATTTCAAAATCCATCCACTGGTTAAGGAGAAAAAGTCGTTTAAAGGTTTTTCTATTTTTAGCTCTGGCGGCCATTTTGTTCACCCAAGTGAAACGGTTTGAGCAATTTAAGTAGAGGGGTACCCAAGGAACATTCCTGTGCAATAATTTAAAAATCCATCCACTGGTTAAGGAGAAGAAGTCATTTAAAGGTTTTTTTCTATTTTTAGCTCTGGCGGCCATCTTGTTCACCTGAGCGGAACGATTTGAGCAATTTTGGTAGAGGGTCACCCAAGGAACCTTCCTGTGAAATTATATCAAAATCCTTGTACTGGTTAAGGAGGAGAAGTCGTTTATAGGTTTTTCTATTTTTAGCTCTGGCGGCCATCTTGTTCACACGAGCGGAACGATTTGAGCAATTTTGGTAGAGGGCCACCCAAGGAATATTCCTGTGAAATAATTTCAAAATCTGTCCAGCAGTTTTGGAGAAGAAGTTGTTTAAAGCAAAAGTTGACGACGGACGCACGCATGCACGCACGGACGACGGACAAAGACCGATCACAAAAGCTCACCTTGAGCACGAAAATATCTGCAATTAAGGCTTGGCAGTAAATGCCATTTTCCAATTTTCCCCATTATAAGTCTATGGAAACTTAAGTTGCAATAGCAACCAAACTAATGAGCCGAATTTCATACGAAACACAAACTTTCAATCCCCCAGCCCAAGGATGTTTCAGATGAAATTTGGGCCAAATCGGCCCAGCGGCTTCAGAGGAGAAGTCGTTCGAATGTGTTGACGTCAGATGACGACAACGGACAACTGCCTATCCTATAAGCTCTCCCCCAGCCACCCCCCCTCCCTCATTTTTAGTCCAAATATAGATTGTTGGTGCTCGTTAGAACTGCCTCAATGAGTGGTTATAACAGGTACCAACAATCTATGTTTTTGAGCCAAAATAAGGAAAATAATTGAATACCCCATAGACCCATATAAGGTGAGGTTAAGTGAGGTCTTCATTACTGGACTTGTTAACGTGATGAAGAGTTCAGCGTACTTACAGCAACTATGGTAGCCAGCACGTTGATAGCTCCTTGTGCCACAATCACATATGGTATAGAATCCTTGGGGACTTGCGCTTGTTCGAAGATGAAACTAGAATATGACATCGCCTACAATACAAATCATATTACCGTAAACATCCTAAATATTCGGACACCTTGGTGCTTTCCTGTAATTCTCATAAACTTTTAAGAAATTGGTTACATGATCCAGCAAAGAGTCAAAAAAGTGCAGACAGAATGGCAAACAGTGTAGATCCTGATCAGACTGCTCTGATCTGGGTCCACACTGTTAGCAAATATGACTTTTAAAGTAACTGGCAGATGACAAAACAGATGACAATTGCTGTGATTGGCGTCTTACGTGTTAAGCCTTATCCTGCTGAACATAACAACCCCTATCTTAGCAAACAGTGTAGACCTAGATGAAGAAACCATCTGATCAGGACCTACATTGTTTAAAGTCATTCAGTTTGTGAATTTGAATGAATAAATTGCATCAAGTAATTTGATTGGTTGAAATGTAAATGGGTGTGGCTAAATTAATTTATGCGGCAGGATAATGTTAAGCAATCACAATAACAAATCTGTGCATTGTGTCCATAGCTCATGATGAAAACAGGCCTATACAAATACATTGTAAACTTAACTGCCAAAAAATACTGAAACTTTTAAGATGAAAAATTTTGGTATTTTTCTTATTTCTGCTCAAAATATAGATTGTAAGTACTTGTTAGAACCGCCTCGATGCACAATCTATCTTTTAGAGCAGAAATAAACAAAAAATAAGGTTTACCCCTGTAAATCCCAGTTTTACTGTATAAAAGTGGGGTTCAAGGGGGTCAAAATTATATAGGCATGTTTTCGTGATGTTCAGATAACGAAGTTTAAGAAGAATGATCAACCCATTTTGTACTATATAATATCTTCACCCTTATATATCTTGTCTATAGTATTTGGACTGGAATAATGTGTTGGGTTTGGCAAACAGTCTAGACCCGGATCAGACACAATGCAGAATGTGGCATCTGATCAGGTTCTTCATTGTTTGCTAACAGTACAATTTAAGAGTAAAACAAAACAGTCTAAGTCCTTGGACCAGCCTACACTCAGAGACAATGCCCCTCACCCCGATCGGCGTACACCAGCTGTCAGTGCTTTGGTTAAAATTATAAAGACACAAGAATTTTCAATAAACGCCAGTCACATTACAACAAATAACATTGCTGGCCTTGGTAGCTCAGTTGGATGCTCTTCTGACTGATGATCAGGAGAACGCTGGTTCGATATCTGCCAGGGTCGGCAACATTCAGACTGATCATGAAATTTTTTCTACATTCATTCTCTCTCTTCCACTTATTCAAGAAGGGCAGTTGTCAGTTTCTGGTGAAAGAATGGGCAATGTACTGCTTAACCCCTTATGTATGAGCCTGCCCAGGAAAAGTGTGGATAGGTAAACTGACCAGCTAAAAATGACCTAAAACCTGTTGACTGGGCCTTTAACCCCAATACAAACAAAAAACAAACAAACAAATAACATTAGCTATATGATCTATTTTCTCAAGGAGAAGTTGATACAACTACCTTCTTCCTTGTAAAAAATCTCACAACAGATTGGCTATGGTTTTGTTTTTTTTACTACATTTGAGCCAGGGCACAGCATATCCTACAATTTACATGTGCACCCAGAGAAGAATCAGATCAGCCTGCGCATCAATATAGTCTGACCAGAGACTTCTCTTGCTGTATGAAGGAGCATTTAGCCCTTAGCTATCCTTAGAACACACAGCGAAGACTGATCAGACTGCACGAATATGCAGGCTAATCTGAGTCTTCACTGGGCGCACATGTCTTATTGTAGGTTCTGTCGTGCACTGGCTCATTTATAGTTGGAGGACATACCCTTAATATTCAAGGAAAATATTTCAGAACTTCCTTGGGACTTGTATCAATCAAGCTGTAGAAAAAGTGTAAAAGTTTCCTTTTGTTTTGTTTGGTCTGTTATTTAACATCCCCATCAACACTGTATTGGCGTATTTGGAGACATTGCTTCCAATTTTGTGGGACTTTTACCCGACACGGAGATGAAATGACATCTCAAGCCCTTTTGCCCAGTGCAACCAATATTGTTTATAAGCATGGACTCATACCGCTTTGCCTGGGCAGGCTTAGTTCCTCTAAGCCATATACCAGTACTCGTGTGTGGTCAGTTTTAGCTCTGCTTGGAAGCATCATGCAGCACATCTATTTCTTCGAACCCCGACGGGTGGCAGCTGCAGATGTGAGTGAGTGTTTGAGTTTTACGTCCCACCAACAGCTAAGGTCAAACGGAGACGGGACCTCGGTTTAAAGACTCATCCGAAAGTCTGGAGAAGCCCGGGATCGATCCTGCAATCCCTGGTTTACAAGGCGAGTAGCGTAACCACTACACCACGCAGGCTTCTAGGGCTGGAGATGTGAAAGAACGATTATGTCACATGAACATGATATCATAATGAAATCTTTACTTACAGCGTTGATTCCTGACCATTGCTGCGCAACTTGACACACCACAGCAATGATAATTGGCAGTTTCAATTCCGGTGTTGTTAACAACTGCTTCAGCGTAAATGATTTTACTGATGAAGCTTTTCTCGCTTCGAACCGCATCTCCTCAATCTCGTCCTCAACATCGTGATAACCTCGGAGCTTACGAAGAGCTGAAACATTATACAAATACATCGTAAATGTTACTGCCGAAAAAAAACAAGAAAATTTTAACATGAAAAATTGTGATATTTTTCTTATTTCTGCTCAAAATATAAATTGTGGTTACTCGTTAGAACCGCCTTGATGAGGCGATTCTAACGTGTACCCACAATCTATATTTTAGAGCAGAAATAAGAAAAATAAGGTTTAGCCTTGTAAACGCCAGTTTTACTACATAAAAGTGGGGTTCAAGGGGGTCAGAATTATATAGGCTTGTTTTCGTGATGACTGGGGAAAAATTCATTTCATGTTCTACGAGAACTGTTCAAATATGAATGCAACTAAGCACATAAAAATGATTCCGTGATAGATTTCGATGAAAAATTTATTTTGTCACCTCAAAGTATTCCCCTTTAACAGATATACAAACTTTCAGTCTTCTGATCCAATCATTGAATTCATTTTGGTAGTCTTTTCAAGGTATACTATGAAGGCACTGGAATATTGCAGAATCGAGGTGCTTGCGCTGTACAAATTTTCGACTAGAAAGGTATTTTTTCAGCCGCGGGAACAAAAAAAAGTCACACGGGGCAAGGTCAGGGGAATATGGGGGATGAGGGAGTTCAACAACCTTTTCCTGCTTCAGATAGTCTTGCATAATGAACGCCTTGTGCGATGTCGCATTGTCATGTAGCAATCTGACATTGGCCAAACCAGTTGCGGGTCTTCGTTCTTTGAAATATTTCTTCAATTTTCGAAGAACTTCATTCTTGTAAAACTTCGCATTTACAGATTTGCCTTTAGGCACAGCAACCTGAATAGCAGGGCCCTGATTTGAAAAGAATATGGCATACATTACCTTCTTGACGCTCATGGTCCGCTTTGCAATGCATGGTCTTTTGCAATACTTTGTTGCCCATATTTTGTTCTGAATCTTTCGTTTTGGCTCAAAAAAGTGAACCCATGTCTTGTCACCTGTGACGACATTAGCGAAAGACCGTGCATTGTAATTTGGAAACTTTTTAAGCAACTTCTTGGCGCACTGAACGAGTGTCTTTTTCTGCTCATCTGTCAACAGATGGGGAATCCATCTAGCACAGATCTTTCTCATTTTCAAATCCCGTTTCAGAATTGTATGAGCTGTTCCTAATGAGATGCCAACCATACTAGCTATTTGCCTAGTGGTGTATCGTGCATCGGTAGCAACTATTTCTTTCACTCTAGCAACCATCTTGGCAGATGTTGCTCTTTTGCGGCAGACAACCAGGTGGTGCATCTTCTGTTGAGCCTAGCCCACAGCTGAATTTCTTACACCAACGAAAAACTGTCGGAAAAGACATTTCATTATGCCCATAAATGGAACATATTTCAGCAAAAATGTCTTTGCACCGTATACCAAGAATACAACACTTCTTAATATAGGACCGTATTTCAACGGGGTACTCTGACCTTCTTCCAACCATGTTTTGTATTAGTATACAAGAGTAGACAGTGTTTATCGAACGATATACATGGCTAAAGTGGACGGATTTAAACAGGTTTGGTATCAATGTATAGGTAAAATGTTTTTCTACGCTGTGATATTCATTTCTAGGTGATTTTCGCATTAGTGCATGAGAAAACGTTCTACTTGCATTCATATTTGAACAGTCCTCGTATAATTACAGCTCAACTTGTATTAAACAAGCACCAATCCTAACTGATCATCGATGTGTGCTTGCTAAAGACAGGTTAAGACAGAGTATGGAATCTTCCATCTTATACATGTATATAGCAGGAGTCTATTTGGAAATTTAAGGGTGTAAGGTTGAGTTATTTTTAAATAATTATTTAGACAAGAGTTCTGCAGAGGGCTATGCCGCGCCTGTGGGGGCTCAAAGTCACAGAGCCATGAAATTCAGGTCAAGGTTCAACATGGATGCTTGCATTAAAGTAACCACTCCTAAATGCAATTTTACGTTCCACCAACAATTAAGTACATATGGAGATGGGACCTAGGTTTAAAGTCTCATCTGAATGTCTGGAGAAGCCTGAAATCAATCCCATAACACCTGGTTTGCAAGGCAGGTAGCTTATCCATTACACCACAGACATCTCTAAGTACCTGGAGAAAAAAGCCAGGCCCCGAGGTTATATCTTTTTTCATACTCAACTCACTTGAGCATAAAATTTGTCCTGCTCACAAACTTTAAAATGCCAACACATGTTGGCATTTTAAAATTTGTGAGCAGGACAAATAACATTCCCTGCTATCTGAGAAAGGAATATCGCTCAACTTCTTTGTATTTTATTTTTTATGATCACCACAAGTTTCATGCTCAGCTGAGTTGAGCATGAAAAAAGTTTTATAACCTCGGGGCCTGGCCTTCCATTGCAGAACTCGGAAGTCTCACATGTGATCTGAGTTGGGCTCAAACCCACATCCGTGAGGGATCTAATTATTAAGAGACAAGGCTCTTACCCACAAGGCCATAAAGGCCAAGATACTTAGTCATGTATCTACTTCTTTACCTAAAGATGGGCTGTTTGTTTGTTTGATTTGAGGTTTAACGTCCCCGTCAACACTGCAAAGGTCATTTTGGAGACGTTGCTTCGAATTTGTGGGACTTTAACCCGACATGAGATGAAATGACATCTCAAGACCTGTCGCCCAATGAAACCAATAGGGTTTATAAGCATGGACGGTCCGCCTAGCACCGCGGTTCCTGGACAGGCTTAGATCCTCTAAGCGGTTTACCAGTACTAGTGTGCGGGCCAGATTCAGCTCTGGGTGGAAGCATCATGCAGCCCATATATTTCTTCAAGCCCCTATGGGCGGAGGCTTAAAGATGGGCTGTGGAATGTCATAATGAAAAGCTATAATGTACAATGTATGTCTATATTTGGAGAAAACATACAATGAGTCATCAAGAAATATACATAGTTTCATTTCAATTACGTACTTTAACCCTTTTTATACCAAATGGAATCTTCCTTCTTATATATCGCAGGAGTCCAATTCAAAATTTAGGGGTGTAAGGTTGTGTTTCCTTCAAAATTGATTCGGAAAATGGCTGGACATTTTGTAAACAGTGTAGGCCCTGATCAGACGCCACATTCTGCGGCGTCTGATCTGGGCCTGCACTGTTTGCCAACTACCCCTTTTGGGGTTTCCGGTACAAAATGGGTTAAATTTTTAAACCAGGAAATCAGTCACATGGCAATTTAACCCATATATGCCTAGTGTCCCAAAATGGAACACTGGCAAACAGTGTAGAACAAGATCAGATATTGCATAATGGGTACTTAATTTAGTGCCTACATTGTTTGCACCAGTACAGGGATTTTTGCAAAACTTATGATACATGTAAATAGAAGAAATCATACATCCCTTAACTTGAAAATGGACCTCAGTGTAAACGAAGCTTTTAAGTCGAATGTTTGGGTATACCAAAAAATAGCAATAGAGACGGGTCTCCGTTGCCTAGTGGTTGAGAGCGCTGACTCTTGATCATTAGGTCTCTCACCGCTGTGGTTCGAGCCTTACTCGAGTCACATGTGAGACGCCAAGTTCTGCCACGGAAGGTCAGGTGGTCTTTCTCAGGGTACTCCGGTTTTCCCCCACCTCTGATTAACGATCGGCTCAATATGAGTGAAATAATCTTGAAAGGGCCGTAAAACCAAAACCAAAAAAAAAAGAATAGCATTAGAAAGCTTAACCCTTGAACTGCTGAATATTAATATATGCCACACCCACTACTGATTATCGATCACACCCACTACTGATTATCGATCAATCAGATTATTGCAACAAATTCTTGAGCTGAATCACAATGAAGATCCTGATCAGATGGCTTATTCAGAAGCCATCTGATCTGGATCTTCATTGTTTGAAAGATAGGACATATCCGGGCTCACCAGGACAAGAGTTAAGACTGGTTCTTTTCCATTTATAGGGGTGTTAATTTGTTTTGTGAGTAGCAAAAATTACCCCCAAAAAATCATATTTAAAGCAACCAGTGTAGACCCAGATCAGATGCCACATCCTGGCTGTTATAGTCAGACATTAAGCACTCCTTGCAATTGCATGAAAACTGTTTCTGAGTAAAAGAACCTAATTTCAGACAGATCATGTATTCAGACAATCTTTAGTTATTGCAAATACTGTTAGTTATTGAAGCTTAAGTATTATACCAGTGATTTATTGGATAAAACATAAAATGTAAACATGCAATTTTTCTGTTTTTACTAGTGGACTGGAGTGTGTCTACTAGTTTGAAAAAAATCTCCCCCATGGAAATTTTGAAGAAAATATTCACCGCGCTTTATTCCATCGAAAAATGCTGTGACACGCAGAATCTCCCCCATGAAAAATTTGAAAAGTTGGCAGGTATGTCTACACTGTTTGCAAACATCCCAAACACGGGTTGCTAGGCGAATATGGTTAAAAAATTCCCTCAGTCATATGTGGAAAGTGAAGGTCAAGTTTAGCCTTCACCTCCTCCATTTGTTGTCGGCCAATATGCTACTAACTGTGTGCAGTCAGGTCGTGGCACATGATAGCTCAGTAGTTAGTGCACTTATCTCTGATGCTAGAGAACCCCGGTTCGATTCCCGGCAGCGGCTATAAAATTTCGATGTCAGAACACGCTCCATTGGCACCATTTGCAGGGCTGAATGTCATTAAGTGCACCGTCCTTCAGATCGGTATGTTAAATGCAGGCGTGTGCACGGAGAGTCATCCCCAGTGCAGGTTAAAAACCCCTACTGTAATTACATGATTACTGTGTAGGCTTTCATCCTGCAAAACCTGGAGTGTATATAATGTACACCATCTGTGTTCCCTTTTAGGGTTAAGGCAAAATTGAAGAAATAAAGAAACATCATATCTAGCCAGACTGTTAACCTAACCCCACTTTTCTTACTTATAGACACATCCAAAGTCTACATCACACAAGGTCAAAGGTCATTAGCCTCGTTTTATCAGGTGGGCAAAAAAACTCTACCATTGATGTAGCACGAATTATTTTCTGTAATAACTATTGTTAAATCGTCTTTCTATCAAAACTGTTTGCCACAAACCATTTTTGACATTAAACTGTTTCTGTTTCGTATAAAATTTGATAGAAAATATACATGCTTTAATCTAATTTCCATTCGTTAAATAAAGCGCATCGACTACGTTTTGGTATGATGGTGGGTAGTTTTATAACGCTTTTTAGGCAACAAAATGTGCAATAAAATGTCAGAAGAGACTGGTTCTATATCATATATTACTTCAAAAACACAAACTGACAATGATCAGTTAATTTTGTGGAGAAGAAATGAGTTTAATCACACAATAAATATCCGAAATTCTCATTGACACTGTACGGCAACAGTTATGTTTTGCCAACAAGATAAAAGAGTACCTCTACAGGGGAGGTAATTGGCCCATGCGCAGTGAAATGTAAACAAGATCACGTGTCAAAACATTGGATCCGTCTATTTATTCTTAGTTATTTCAACAGAAACTGACATTTGCCCTAGAATGTTCACATTTTCAAAACTGGAGAAGTTTTCTTTCTATGTGACTATCTGATTAAGGGCTATATATTTTAACCGTTATCCTGCTGAATAAATTAGTTTGACCGCACCCACTTCTGATTATCAGCTAATCAAATTTCAATCAAAACAGATGCATATACTTCAATTCAAGTTTAATTGCCCTTGTAGACACATGGCTTGATCCTTAGGTATTGGGACAGAAGGCCAAAGCAAACAGTGTAGACCCAGATCAGACTGCTCCTGAAGGAGCAGTCTGATCAGGGTCTACACATTTTGCCATTCCATCTGCACCTTTTGGACTCCTTGCTGGGTCATGAAACAAAATTGTTAAAATTTTAGAAGATTTACAGCAAGCCCTCAAGGTGTCCCAACTTTAGGATTTTTACAGTAAACTCTGTAAAAAAATTCATAAATTACCTTTCTTTGCTCCGTCTTCATCATTTTTCTTTATCAATAAAAATCGTGGGCTCTCTGGGCACAGAGGGAATAAGAGTAGACATGTAATAGCTGGAACTGCATTGAAAGCAAAACATATTGGCCACAGGTTCCAGGTTCCTGGAAGAGAAAATGGTATTCATCATCAAGCACATTCACTCTCATTTAGAGAAAGCAGATCACTAAGATAACAAAACTGATTTGGCATAGGACATTTTTCGTATCTGCAAAAACTGACTTTTTTCTGAGGAAAATTTGGTATTTTTCACAGTTCAGCTGCAAACATTCTGTAAAAATCCTAAAAATTCTGACTTGCTGTAATTCTCCTAAAACTTTAACAAATTTGTTTAACATTCCAGCAAGCAGTCCAAAAGGTGTAGACGGAATGGCAAACAGTGTAGATCCTGATCAGACTTCAGGAGCAGTCTGATCTGGGCCAGCACTGTTAGCTTAGGCCTATGTGTCAAATACTTAGGATCATTATGCTATATGTAGACAGTAAACTCCTCTTTTCTTTTTATAAAGAGAGGTTTATTTTTACTTGTTAATGCGGTGATTGTCATCTGGAGGCATCGAATTTCTGCTTATAACAAATTAGCAGAACCAAATATCACAACTTCATGCCATGAAATCTAACAATTTACCACACTTTTCAAATAAGATATCCCTATTAACAATTAAACTGAAAATCACGACATTTGCAGATGTAATGTTTGAATATTTTTTCTTAATATTCTGAAAAAAAAGGTGGTGACATTAACCGATAAGTAGGATTTAGGGGTGTGTTCTTTTCACGAACTTGTTCACGTGATGGTTTACCTGTGAGATCCGGCAAACCCATGATCATACTCCACAATATCCCGACTGTAATAAACAACTGATGACATGTTCCAATTGCACCTCGAATCTTCTTCGGTGAGATCTCAGCCAAATATAGTGACGCCAAACTGATATTGATACCTGTTGAAAAGAAATAGAGGATCTTACATGAGTGTTCATATATTATTATCCCCACGTTTTTTGAAGAAAAGTGGGGATATTGTTATCGCCTCCGTCCGTCTGTCCATCTGTCCGTCCGTCTGTCCGGCTATCTCCTCCTATACCGTTCATTGGAATTCAACCAAATTTGGTGTGTGAGTTACTTACATGAATGGCTTCTGCAAGAGCACATTAATTTTTGAACCAGCCCCCAGGGGTCCCTGGAAGAGGTCAAAACGTGGGGATTTGCGATGGCGCGCCATCGACTGCGCGATCTAGTTGAATTTATTAAATGAGTTGAGGCAAAGGTATAAAATGTGAGGCTGTAGTTGAATAAATTCAACAATACATGAGCATGAATGCAAGCTTCTATTTGTCATAGGACATTTAAAACGCAAAATATCCGCCATTATTAAACGTGATGCCATTAAGGACGTTGTACATGTAACATTATGGGGGTTGATCTAACTAATTTGCATTCTGAAGCTAGTGGATTATCAAATTTATTACATGGCATAATTTCATTGTCAGATGCGATGTCATATGATATAAAGAGACTGTTTTAACACTTATAATGCTGTTCACGGCAACCCCTATCTTTGGAAACAGTGTAGATCCAGATCAGATGGCTAAGAAGCCATCTGATCAGGATCTACACTGTTTGACATTCAATTTATGAATTTGTAGGAATAAATTACATCAAGTTATCTGATTGGTTCAAAGTCAGAAATGGGTGTGGCTAAACTGAATATTCAGCAAGAGAAGGGTTAATTAGTACCCACACTCCATGTTTTTGAGCCAACCTAAGGAAAATATGTATTCCCCTGTAAACCCCATGTTTAGCTGTCTGTATAAAGTTTGATCTACTGGGGTATTCATTACACAGATTTGATAACCCATTTTGTATCAGGAACCCCTAAACGGAGGTATTTTATTACGAAAACACGCCTATACAAATACATTGCCATTTTTGGCCAAAAAATAGAAATTTTAAGAGGAAAAATTGTTATATTTTTCTTATTTCTGCTCACAACATAGATTGCATGGACTCGATAGAACCGCCTCTACGAGGCGGTTCTATCAAGTACCCACAATCTATGTTTTTGAGCAGAAATAAGAAAAATAATGTATACCCCCTTAAACCCCAGTTTTACTATATAAAAGTGGGGTATGAGGGGGTCAAAATTATATAGGCATGTTTTTGTGATGTGGCAAACCGTGAATCCCAGATTAGACGCCGCAGAATGTTGTGTCATCTGATCAGGGCCTACACTGTTTGCAAAAATGTTCAGCCATTTTCCAAATAAAGTTTTGAAGAAAAACACAACTTGTCACCCCTAAATTTTGAAATGGACTCCTGCTATATATATAAGGAGGAAGATCCCATTTTGTTTTGTTTGTTTGAATTGGAGTTTAACGGCTCAGTCAACACCATTTAGGTCATTTTTGAGCTGGTCAGTTTACCTATCCACACTTTCCTGGGCAGGCTAATACGTAAGCGGTTAACCAGTACAGTGCACATTCTTTCGCCACAAAGTGACAACTGCTCTTCTTGAATCAGCGGAAGGGAGAGAATGATCATAGAAAAGATTACATGATCAATCTCCACGAAAGAATGTTGCCGACCCTGGCAGGAATCAAACCCGTGTCCTACTGGTCACCAGTCAGACGAGCACCCGACTGAGCTACCGAGGCCGGCCCCATTTTGTGCAACAAGAGGACCATCATCATGATGGTCCTATATTGCTCACCTGAGCTAAGAGATTTATATGTGGGTGCCCGGGCAGGGCGATTTTTGGCCTCAGGTCCATAAATTAAACAATTTTGGTAGAGGTCAACTAAAAGAAGCTTAATAACAAATATCAAAGTCCTGGGCCTTCTGGTTTCAGACAAGAAGATTTCTAAAAGTTTAACTATATAAGTCTATGTAAGACCAGTGGGCCCTGTGGTGGGGTGAATTTTGCCCCCCCCCCCCCCCCCCCCCCTCTGGAATATGATCTGAACAATCGTGGTAGAGGTCCACCAGATGAAGCTTCAAACCAAATATCTAAGACCTGGGCCTTTTGGATTCAGACATGAAGATTCTCAAATGTTTTCTCTATGAAAGTCTATGTAAAACCAGTGGGTCCCAGGCTTGACAATTTTTGGCCTAAGGGCTATAATTTGAACAATCATAGTAGAGGTCCACTAGATCAAGCCCATACCAAATATCAAAGACCTGGGCCTTCTGGTTTCAGACAAGAAGTTTTTTTAAAGGTTTCCCTATAATGCCTTTGTAAAACCAGGGGCCATGGTGTAGGGGCATTTTTGGTCCCAGGGCTATAATTTGAACAATCTTGGTAGAGGTTCACTAGATGAAGCTTCATACCAAATATCAAAGACCTGGGCCTTCTGGTTTCAGACAAGAAGATTTTTAAAGGTTTTCCTTACATAAGCCTATATAAAACCAGTAGGCCCTGGTGCGGGGGAATTTTGGCTTCAGGGCTATAATTTGAACAATCTTGGTAGAGGTCCACTAGATGAAGCTTCATAAAAAATATCAAAGACCTGGGCCTTCTTGTTTCACCTTAATGTTTCAAACAAGAAGTTTTTTAAAGGTTTTTCCTATATATGCCTTTGTAAAACCAGGGCTATAATTTGAACAATCTTGGTAGAGGTCCACTCGATGAAGCTTCATACCGAATATCAAAGACCTGGGCCTTCTGGTTTCAGACAAGAAGATTTTTAAATGTTTTCCCTATAATAGCCAATGTAAAACCAGTGGGCCCCGGCGCGGCAGCATTATTGGCCCCAGGGCTATAATTTGAACAATCTTGGAATAGGTAAATTAGACGAAGCTTCATACCAAATATCACAGACCTGGGTCATCTGGTTTCAGAGAAAAAGATTTTTTAAAAGTTTTCCCCATATAAGGCTATGTAAAACCAGTTGGCCCCAGGGCGGGGTCGTTTTTGGCCCCAGGGCTATAATTTGAACAATCTAGGTAGAGGTCCCCTAGACGAAGCTTCATACCAAATATCGAAGACCTGGGCCTTCTGGTTTCAGACAAGAAGATTTTTAAAGGTTTTCACTATGTGAAACCAGTGGGCCCTGGCACGGGGGCATTTTTGGCCCCAGGGCTATAATTTGAACAATCTTGGTAGACACACTGTTTGCCTGTGTGCAAAATATTTTTAAAAAGTTTGCAAGAAGATTCAGCAGACGACATAAGCAGACGGAATTTTAAGGGTTGTTGAAAGTATACATACCACAGTGAAGGCCAACTAAGGCTCTTGAGATGATCAAACATTCTGGTGAACTTGCCACTGTAGGTATTCCACCAAATAAGGCTGCCAGAAACATGATGACAGTAATTAATATCATTCCCAGTTTCCTGAAATTAACAAGAAAGTACATTATAGGCCATTATGAAAACACGCCTATACAAATACATTGTCATTTTCATTTGAAGAATGCTAGTTATCGAGATATTGAAGACGCCATTTTATTACACGGATCTATTACCGTAATGATTTAACACAGATGGTTGGTTTGAGCCTCACTCGGGTCTCATGCCAGATGCCAAGTTCTCATTAAGATAACAAACCCGTGTGACATGGTGCATTTTTTCACAGCTCCAAAATGGTTACCGGTACTTTTCCGATGCATCAAGAAAACACACCTATATAATTTTGACCCCCTTGAACCTCACTTTTATATAGTAATACTGGGGTTTACAGGGGTAAACCTTATTTTTCTTATTTCTGCTCTAAAATATAGATTGTGGGTTCTCGTAAGAACCGCCTCACCGAGGCGGTTCTAACGAGTACCTACAATCTATATTTTGAGCAGAAATAAGAAAAATATCACAATTTTTCATCTTACAATTTTCATTTTTTCGGCGATAAAGGTAACAATGTATTTGTATAGGTGCGTTTTCATAATGATATGTACGTGGTATTTTTCTTACTTATACTGCAAACATAGGTTGTGGGTGCTCGTTAGAGAGGCGGTTCTAATGAGTACCCACAACCTATGTCTTGCTGCAAACATAGGTTGTGGGTGCTCCTTAGAAGAGGCGGTTCAAATGGGTACCCTCAACCGATGTCTTAGGAGCAGAAATAAGAAAAGTAATGTTTACCCCGTAAATCCCAATTTTCTCTATATAAAGTGGGGTTAAAGGGGGTTTTCATTTTTCAGACTTGTTCACTAGATGTGCAAGGTCAGGTGCTTTTTGTCTGGGTTCTCCAGTTTTCACCCATCACTCAAAAGAAGTGAAATTATATTGTCTTGTTTGTTTGCATTGGGGTTTAACAGCCCAGTCAACACTATTTAGGTCATTTTGAGCCGGTCAATTTACTTATCCACACTTTTCCTGGGCAGCTTATACGTAAGCGGTTAACCAGTACAGTGCACTTTCTTTCGCCAGAAACTGACAACTGCCCGTCTTGAATCAGCAGAAGGGAGAGAATGACCGTTGAAAAGATTTCATGATCAATCTCCACGAAAGAATGTTGCTGACAACGGAAGGAATCGAACCGCATCCTCCTGATCACCAGTCAGACGCACATCCGACTGAGCTACTGAGTCCGGCTGAAATTATATTGTAAGAGCAATAAAACCAGAAAGAAAGCATGCCTATTTAACTTAGTGCTAAAGAGGTTGCTATATACAGTAAAACTTCGATGGCTCGAACACAGATGGCTCGTTTACCATGACTGAGTCGAACCCGTTCTTGAGTCCCGAGGGAATTTTTGCACATAAGAAAAAGGGAGGGTAATTAAAGTTTTTTTTACTATTCTCTTGTAAATGTATGCTGTGTGTACTCATTAGAATCGCCTCTATGAGGCGATTCTAATGAGTACACACAGCATACATTTTTGTTATAGAACACCGAAAAGATGCCCCAAAATTAAGGCTGTTATGCTTCATGGCGGTAACCCTCAGTGGCTCGAACTACCCTTGTTTCGAACAGATTTTCTTGG
This sequence comes from Lucinisca nassula, assembly GCA_963580285.1. NCBI lineage: Eukaryota > Metazoa > Mollusca > Bivalvia > Lucinida > Lucinidae > Lucinisca > Lucinisca nassula. Next base: position 59,837,648 of record OY757023.1, read on the forward strand.
TCCCAAAGGTGTTCGCACCATTGAAGTTCTACTGTAGTCATATTAACCCTACCTTCCGAAGTGATCCGCCACCTTTCCTGAGACAAAAGCTCCAATCATGCCGAACAGCACAAAGATAGCTACTGTTACAGACCATAGTAAGTCCAATAAATTATCATCTACAGTCGCTATGTTTGGATCCACAGCTGAAATGATGAAATATTCATTGTTTTGTTTGTTTGTTTGAATTGAGGTTCAACGTCCCTGTCGGCACTATTTAGGTCATTTTGGAGACATTGCTTCCAATTTTGTGGGACTTTTAACCAACATTAGGATGAAATGACACCTCAAGCCCTGCCGCCCAATGAAACCAATAGGAGCTTTTTTCGTGATGTACTTCCGGTTCTAAAAATAGAACGGGAAAAGCCCTGGCCGTCATCTGTCGTATTGCTTCAAAGGCAGTGGGACAGTTAAGTGTTAATTACAGCGTAAAACAGTGGAATTCTTTTAAACTTTTTGGGAATTCTAATGTAAGATAATAGGAGAAACACTGATATGCTGCCAGATGTGAAATTTCGCATTACGAAAATGATATATTGTACATACGACCCAACAGCCCCCCCCTCTCTCTCTCTCTATCTCTCTCTCTCTATCTCTCTCTCTCTCTCTCTCTCTCTCTCTCTCTCGTAGCGCACCAATAATTAGCGAGCGCAGGCAAATGTAAATTACAGCTTGTCGTTAAATGACGCTACGTCAACCGACGGCGTGTCAACAACGTCGTGTCTTCATCAAACCAACTTCAAAGCGATCATTGAAACGTCGATGAAACGTCACAACGTTTCGTTGGCGATAATACGGCGTTGCTTAATAAAATGTCATTTGCCCAGTGCTCGGACCCATCAAGACTCAGTGAGTTTGGAACATTAAATTCACAACAAACGTAGAACACCCTTTCAGAGCATAAGAATGTTAAACACTTCTTCGCAAGTGCAAGATTTTACAGTAAAATCTGGTAGATTTGTAGATTGTTTCAACCTGCCAAGCCCTTAGATCTACATTAGCCCATTTGGTACCGGAAACCCCAAAAGGGGTAAGTGACAAACAGTGCAGGCCCAGATCAGACGCCGCAGAACGCGACATCTGATCAGGGCCTACACTGTTTGCAAAAAGTTCGGCCATTAGATTCCATTTGGTACAAAAAGGAATATAGGCTTCTTGGATACAGGGATCAGTCAAACCATCTCAACGGTCACGTGCCATTGAAGTGAGTTGGAGTGGTTGTCGACGGCATGCCGTTGAGCCAACGCAGACTCGACGCCCGTCTGTAAGTCCACTCATTTTTTTTTCTTTGTTTTTTTTTCCGACTGTCAGTATGTTTATTTGTCTGTCTAACGTTCGTTTGTTAGTCAGTCATTCAGTCAGTCGGTCTGTGTGTCGTCTGTCTGTCTACTGTCAGTTTGTCAGTCAAACCCCTCTCTCTCTGTCCCTCTATCTCTCATGCCAACGGTCATGTGACAATGAAGTGAGTTGGAGTTGGTGTCGACGGCATGACGTCGAACCAACATTGACTCAACGCCCCTCCGTCAGTCCACTCATTAGTTTATTTCGATTGTCAGTATGGACATTTAAATTGCACATGTAGACAGATCGTTGGACAGATTTCTCAAGATAGCTGATAGATAGATAGATGGAGAGATAAGCTAGCTAGCTAGCTAGATAGATAGATAGCGAATAAAACGAAAGTTACGTAAAAACTTAGTTCGTGAATAACGGTATCTCAAGCCATTGACATGGGTCATTCACGAAAAGATTTTCGCCAATTAAAAACGGATTTAGGATAAATGAATTTCGGTAATGAAAGTAAAATATCATTCTTCCTTCTCGAGGCATTGTTTCAATGAAAACGGGTATATTTACTCTCAAAATGTCTGAATATTGTTAGCATTTTAAGCTCCGCCAATACATTTGAATAGCGATGGCCGTTTCAATTGACGGCCAGTACTTTGCGCATGCGCAAGAATGACGTCATAAACGGAATTCCTAAAACCTCCTATAGGGTTTATATGCATGGATGGTCCGACTCGCACCACTTCGCCTGGGCAGGCTGAGATCCTCTAAGAGGTTTACCAGCAAGACATGTTTTCATCTCAATGTCAGGCAAAAGTCCCACAAAATTGGAAGCAACTTCTCCAAAATGACCTAAATAGTGTTGGCAGGGACAAAAAAAAACCTCAACACAAACAAACCAAACAGTTATCACCAGTCTAAGACCAGTTATCATTGAAGTCTGGGACCAGTCTAATCTGTCTGTCTGTCTGTCTGTCTGTCTGTCTATCTATCTAATCTAATCTATCTATCTATCTACTAATACTGCGTCGGTCACATTTGACCATTACTGCAGGTGTACATTACATACACTCCAGGTTTGCAGGCTGAAAGCCTACACAGTAATTATGTAATTATGGTAGGGATCTTTAACCTGTACAGGGGATGGTTCTCCCTGCACAGGGGGCATCCAGTTAACGTCCCGATCCGAAGGACGGTGCACTTTATGACATTCATCCCTGCAAATGATGCAAATGGAGTGTGTTGGGACACCACAATTTTATCGCCGCTGCCGGGGATCGAACCAAGGCGCTCTAGCATCAGAGGCAAGTGCACTAACCACTGAGCTATCACGCTCCACTGAGTTCCATTGTAGTCTATCACTTGAAAGTTTCAGTGACCACGTGAAAATTTCCCAGGGTTATACGCATTATTATGTACAGTAAAATTCCGCTATAATAAGACCACCGAAAATTAAGACTAAATCTGCTTAGAAGGGTGCAGTTATTCTTTCTTTGTGTTCTCTGCACACAATGTCCCCTACTCAGGGACCACCTTTGGGACTGTTCAAAAGTGGTATTTAAGACCACTTTTGAACAGTCCCAAAGGTGGTCTTAATATAGGAATTTTACTGTATTTATTACTCTTGCAGCCCATGATGTAGTATAATGCTAGTATAAATGAATGACTTTTATTGACCTTTATTATATCAGAATTAGGTTTTTCTTTCTTTCAAACATAGACCAGGAGTGTTTATTGGAATAGCCTTACTGTAGGTTTTATTCGCATAGCCCTTATTCTGCTGAGCACAGCAACCCCTACCTTTGCAAACAGTGAGATCCAGATCAGATGGCTTCTGATTTGTTTGTTTGATTAGAGGTCTAACATCCCCGTCAACACTGTATAGGTCATTTTGGAGATGTTGCTTCCAATATTGTGGGACATTTACCGGACATTAAGATGAAATGACATCTCTAGCACTGTCGCCCAATGAAACCAATAGGGTTTATAAGCACTCGCACCCCTTTGCCTGGGAAGGATCAGATCCTCTAATCAGTTTACCAGTACTCATGTGCTGACGTTTTCAGCTCTGCATGGAAGCATCATGCAACCCATCTATTTCTTCAAGCCCCAATGAGCGGGGGCCAAAAGATGGCTTCTGATGATCAGGATCTACATGGTTTGCAATGCAGTATGTAAATTTCTTTCTTCCGGTTTCGCCTTAACCCAAGTAGGGGACACAGACGGTGTACATTACATACACTCCAGTTTTGCAGGATGAAAGCCTACACAGTAATCCTGTAATTACGGCAGGGTCCTTAAACCTGCACAGGGGATGGTTCTCCCTGCACAGGGGGCCTCCAGTTAACGTCCCGATCTGAAGGACGGTGCACTTTATGACATTCATCCCTGCAAATGATGCCAATGGAGCATGTTCGGACACCGAAATTTTCACACCGCTGCCGGGGATCGAACCCGACACCTCTAGCATCAGAGGCAAGTGCACTAACCACTGAGCTATCACGCTCAAGTATCAAGTATCAAGTAATTTGATTGGTGGATAGTCAGAAATGGGTGTGGCTTAATTTATTCATCAGGATACAAGATAAATATTTTAGAGTAGAAAAATACATGACTTACTATAATAACCTTTACAGTACTACCAGAATACTAAGGAAGCCATGGAACATTTGCATAGCTCAAGCCAAAATGTACTAATCAGCTTGAAAACGTATGTTTTTGGTACTCATTAGATGGATGGATGGATGGATGATTTATTTAAAGACGCTCAACCCTAACAGGGCATATAGCGTCTAAAACAGTTATATATTATACATACAATTTTGCAAGATTAAACAATTAAAATTTTAATAATTACAGTTTGTTAAAAAGACCGATTTCTTTAAGATAATTGATTAATTGGTAAAAAGGTACATTATTAAAAAGATCTTTCATCGTAGTAATGTTAAAATATTTAGAACGAATATGGTTAAATTCAATACATGAGATGAGAAAGTGTTTAACAGTGAACGGTTCGTTACAAGATATACAGAAAGGTGCTTGTTCGTTTTTTAAAATGTAGGAATGGGTGAGTCGTGTGTGTCCAATACGGCATCTTGTGATTTTAGTCTGATCTTTCCTATTATAATTCGAAAAAGTGCATTTGGTATGAAAATTCGGTTGTATTTGGTTTAATTTATTATTAGTTTCTTTTTCCCAAATTGATTGACATTTATTTTTTTATATATTTGTTAATGTTCGATTTTAAATCAGAGTAAGGGATTTTTAAATTTGTAACTGTTAACGATAAAGCTGATTTGGCTTCCAAATCAGCTAGCTCATTTCCGCGGATATTCACGTGACTCGGAAGCCAGCAGAATATGATCTCCTTCGAGACGGAAAGATAGTGATATTTTCTAAGAATTTGTTGGATCAAGGGGTTTCTGTGCTGTTGGTCTTTGAGAGCTTTTAATACAGAAAGAGAATCGGAATAAATGATAAAATGTCTTTCAGATTGATTTCGAATGTGATAGAGTGCAATATCAATTGCTTTCGCTTCAGCGGTAAAAATAGAGCTATTATCGGGTAATCTAATGCTGTCGGTGAAATTCGGACTAATGACAGAACAAGCAACTTTCTCATCTTGTTTCGAACCGTCAGTGTAAATGGATATATGAGGTTTAAAATTGGACTTGATTTCTAAAAATTCGTTCTTAAAAATATGCGATTCCACTTCGGATTTCTTATTTTTATGTAAGGTTAAAATAATCTTTGGAGGGTTTAACGTCCATGGCTCTTTGGATGATAATGAAAAAGATTGAATATTTTTAATATTAATATTTGCCTCTTCGAGTAATGATTGAATTCTTAGGCCAAGAGGTTTAATCGCTGATGATTTGTTGTTATAAAATCGTTCATACTTGGGGTTAAAAACACATTCATATGCTGAATTGCGTGGATTTGCAGCTAATTTAGTAGCATATTGAAGAGACAATTTCTCTCTTCTAATATAAAGTGATGGTTCATTAGATTCAGCATAGAGACTATCAACGGGTGAAGTGCGAAAGGCGCCAAGTGCTAAACGTAAACCTTGATGATGTATAGTATCCAAAGATTTTAAATAGGATTTCCTAGCAGGACCATAGACTATGGAACCATAGTCCAATTTGGAACGAATTAAAGATCTATAAAGATTTAAAAGAACAGTACGATCTCCTCCCCAGTCGGAACTGGACAGGACTTTAAGAATATCAAGAGCTTTTAAACATTTAGCTTTCAAAGCTTTGATATGAGGAATAAAAGACAATTTGCTATCAAATAAAAGACCCAAAAACTTCGCCTCAGTGACAACTGGAATTGGACTGCCGTATATTGTTAAAACTGGATCTAAATGCAACTTTCGAATTTGGCAGAAATGAACACACTGAGTTTTTGTTTTAGAAAATTTAAAACCATTTTCTGTTGCCCAAGTCTCTATATTATTTAGACACCTTTGGAGTTTAAATTCAATGGTTTCCATATTTTTGGAACGATAAAATATTCCAAAATCGTCAACAAAAAGCGAACATTCTGGGTCTTTAACACATTTAACTATATTATTAATTTTTATACTGAACAAGGTTGGTGATAAAATACTACCTTGTGGTACACCTTGTTCTTGATCAAATGTGTCCGATAATGTATTTCCTATGCGAACATTAAATGTTCGATCGGACAAGAAATTTTGAACAAAAAGTGGTAATCGGCCTTTAAGGCCTAATGTGTGTAAATCTTTCATGATGCCATACTTCCAAGTGGTATCGTAGGCCTTTTCTAGGTCAAAGAATACAGCTACGACATGTTCTTTTTTAATAAAGGCATCACGTATAAATGATTCTAAGCGAATCAAATGATCGTTAGTAGAGCTGTTTTTTCTAAAACCAGCTTGAAATTTAGTGATAAGCTGGTTTGATTCTAAGAACCAAACCAGCCTATCATTAATCATTCTCTCCATTGTTTTACATAAGCAACTTGTCAAAGCAATAGGTCTGTAATTAGTGGCTTCAGTATGATCTTTATTAGGTTTCGGAATAGGAATAATGGTAGCTTTTCTCCAGTTTTCAGGGAATTTTCCAGTGATCCAAATATCATTCAGAATATTTAATAATGTTTCCAATGCCTTGTTGGGTAAATGTTTTAAAATTTGATAGTGTATGTCATCAGGGCCAACAGCAGTATCATGGGATTTATGGAGAGCATCTAATAATTCTTTAGTAGTGAAAGGTAAATTGTATTTTTCGTGATTTAATGAGGAAAAATTTAAATTCTTTTTCTCTTGTTCTCGGTTAATATTTTGGAAACTTTCTGAATAATTTGAGCTAGAGGAGTTTTTCTGAAAATTTTCCCCCAAGGCATTGGAAATGTCTTTAGCCATTGAACACATATTTCCGTTCGATTTGATATGGACATGTTTATTTGATTTGTTTTTGCCACTAATTTTTCGAATCATGTCCCATATTTTCTTCGTGTGTGTTCTGGTATTCAGTTTGGAGACGTATTGCTGCCAAGATGCTTTTTTGGCCGATTTTATTGTTTTGCGAGCTTTAGCCCGCATATGTTTGGCATGGATAAGATTTTCTTTTGTTGGTTGTTTATTGAATTTTCGTAATGCAGATTTTCTTTTATTGATTGAAGTTTTAACTTCGTCATTAAACCAAGGTCTGTTTCTTTTTGAAAAAGTCGAGGATTTAGGAATACATTTTTCAGCAATATCAATCAATTCATTAGTAAAATCTTGTATATCACTTGCAGTTTTAAAAAGTTCAGGGTCGAGTTTTTCATTACATAATTGATTAAAATTTTCCCAATTTGCTTTATTCAAATTCCATCTAGGGTGACGATCCTCATGGGTCGATGCAATTTCTTCAATTACTATCGGAAAATGATCGCTCCCATGGAGATCGTCCACAACAGACCAATCAAAATCTAGATAAATATTTGGAGAGCAAATTGAAAGATCTAAAGCAAAATAATTTCTTGTGGGAGAGTGAAGATATGTTGGTTGTTTATCGTTAAATAAACATAAATCATTTTCAGCAATAAAATTTTCTATGATTTCTCCTTTGTCATTTGTATCCGAGCAACCCCATAATTTGCTGTGACTATTAAAATCTCCTAATAATATATAAGGACTAGGTAATTGATTTGTTAAATTTTCTAATTCTCGTTTAGAAAAATTATAGTGTGGTGGAAGGTAGACAGAACAAATCGTTATGGATTTGGATAAAGTGACGTTTACAGCAACAGCTTGTAAATTAGTGTTTACATCTATTTTCCTATGAGGAACGTCAGATTTTACCAGGATTGATGTACCTCCTGATGCCTTCTGATTATCCGTTGTGATATGATTGTACATACTGTAACCTTTGAAATTAATATTATCTGTAGTTTTCAAAAAAGTTTCTTGGAGACAAATGACATTAGGAGAAAAAAGTGTAGTTAAAATTAAAAGTTCGTTAAAATTGGCTTTCAGTCCTCGACAATTCCATTGAATTATTGACTTCTTATCCATGGTTGAATGGAGAGAAGATTAAAACAAGGAATTTAATCCTTTATCTTTTATTATTAGGCTTTAAGAACGTGGAGGGATCATGGTCCAACTCCATGTCCTCAAGGGCGCCGTACTGATTAGCAAGTTTTACTGGATCAGCAGACGCCCCTTTACTGTTTGGGTTTGATCCTTTATGCTTTTCTTTGCCGTTTTTTTCTTTTTGATCTGCTGTCCCCGACGTGGATCGGGAGTGAGATCTGCTAGAATGTTTGCCGTTAGGTTGTGAACTGGTCTGTGAAGTTTGTCTAGATTCTGATCTTGAATGATGAGTAGATGTAGTAGGTTGTGACGATGTAGTAGGTTGTGAAGATGTAGGTTGTGACGATGTGGTTTTGGGTTTTACAGAAGAGGTAATAACTTTAGAATGGGGTTTAATTTCAAAATCTTTCTCATTAAATTGTGTGAATGTTTCTTTTGTTTCAGGTTTGCTGGTAAGGGATTGTACAACTTTGGCGAATGTGTTTTCTGGTTTGTTTTGTTGAATTTTCTTTGCTTCTAAATAGGTGACGTTTTGTGTAACTTTAATTTTCATGATTTCTTTTTCGGTTTTCCAAACTTCACAGACATTGGATTTAGACAAATGATCTTTTCCGCAGTTCACACATTTCGGAGAATTCTTGCAGTTGATAGGGTGGTGATCGGTACCACCACACTTCTCACAAACAGATCCGTCAGGGACAGTACAGTCGTTTTCGTGGTGTCCAAACCTCTGACAATTGAAACATCGCAGAGGATTGGGCACGTAAATGTCAACCGGTATTATCCTGTAAAATATTTTCAGTGACTTCGGCAAGGAAGTAGTGTTGAATGTTAGAAGTAACGTATTTGTGTCAATGAGTTTTCCATCTTTTTTAATCTTAAATCGTTTGCAGGCCATTACTCCTTGATCTTTGAGATATTCGACGATGCTAGTTTCAGATTCTTGTTTTAACATTCTGTCACGGATAATACCTTTGCAAGAATTTAGTGTTTTATGTTCCGTGACAGAGACATTCAAATTGTAAAATTTATTTATTTTGAGTAGATTTTCTGTTTGTGATTTCCTGTTTGTTTCGACCAAAAGAGTTCCATTTTTTAATTTTTTGACGTTTTTGGGTGTTCCTATAATTGATTCAATTTGCTTTTCGATTATAAAAGGTGATAAAGTGGTAATGGCCTTTTCTTCCTTGCTCGAAATCACTAAAAATCGAGCGAAAGTTTCATTGGCTTTAAAATTGAATGTTGTCGGTTCCGGGTCGTCATCTGATAGGTCTAAAAATGCTCTTTTTCTTGTGTTGGATCCCATGGTGAAAAATTATAATTCGATAGCTATGCGCCCCACCCTCCTTGGAGCCCTACAAGGGGACGTTTAATGGAAATGGATCTCCTATTTCCAACGCCAAGGCTACATTGCTATTATACTCGATGACAGGACCAGAGTCCTTCCGCTCCACTTCTGTTTTATGACCCCCAACTATGCACCCAGATTTCAATGAAAAAATGAGGAACAGTTGGGACCCATCCCCACCCGTATTCTCTCCCTCACAGAAGCTTCTGCTGAAATTCCCCAGTACAAGCCCACCGATTGATCCATCAGCCGCCGCCCATCAAATAACACTCAAAGATAGAGGAATAAGACAAAATTACACCCGGTTTGTACCATAAAGATACGTAAAAAAGAAAGAAGGAAGATAAGGACAAGCTGTGCGATTCTAGAGCTTGGCACGACTGAGCCGATTGATTCAGGCCGGATCTAGCCCAAACCCCTCTTCTATCTGAAATATGGGCCAAAATGATGTGTTGAAAAGCTGGAGATCCCTGGGCTTTTCTCAATCATCAGGATCCCTTCTTCCAGCATACGAGACGCCACTCACGGCAAACAAGTGGCTCCTGTTTCAACAGGGAATTTCATCCCCATTCACTACAGAAGGAAAGTGACCTGTATATTTTATTCCCTACAGACAAGGGAGGCCGAAAACGTTTGCTTAAATAAAAGCTTGGCTCTGAAAACAGGAGATCCTTTGCTAAATATGAGATCCACGATTATGGTAAGAAATTATTGAGATGATAAGTTTCAGAGAGAACAAAGGATTTTATAAACTAATAAAGAATAAAGCTGTGTTAGATGATGACGAACACTTCAGAACTTCGTGATAAGTATCCAATTCTGTTAACATTGATGTAACATAAAATAACTGGGGTAACATGAAATGACAAGTTACTTATCTAATAACGTATACAAAATGCATCTTTCATTGATGTGCAGAGTGAAGGAGCATGAAAAAGTGACACATACACAGTACAAACATATACAGATGAGGTTTCTTCTTTGTGGTGCGCGACCCACCAGCAATGATGATACACATACAAATGCAGCGTGGTAGTAACATGAGATAGGAAAGGTTTAAAAGGATAGATCTCGCGTAGTGAATTGTAAAAAATTTGGTAAGATGCATTTGAATAAATTGAATTACAAAATAATACCGGTCGAACGGACGATTGTTCTGTATGTTGGAGGCTTTTACCCAACTGCCACAGAACCTGAAGGCAGCCACCTATTTCGAGGCACCGGGTGGTCTCGGCAATGGGACTGTTTTCGGTGGGGTCTTACCACTCTGCCACACTCCCGAAGGCAGCCGCCATATTTCTACCCCCCGGGCAGGCGCGGGGCCGGTACTCATTAGAAGCGCCTCAGCGAGAGGCGCTTCTAATGACTACCAACAACATATGTTTTTAAGGATTGGTTCTCATTAAAAAGCACCTCAGCGAGGCGCTTCTAATGAGTACCCACAACACACGTTTGCATGCAAAAAATAGGAAATATAATATACATGTAATATGTGGATAGCCATATGCTAAGCACGGGATATGTATGTTTACCTGTAGCATTATTTGTTCCATTTCCCGTGTTGTTCCCAGTGACGGACAACACTGTTGTTGCAGCTGGTTTGACGGTTGTGTTACCAAGCAACACAACATCAACCACAGTCTGGTTGCTGGCTTCGGGCTTGTTGACATAGTACAGGAGATCTTTGCCATCAACTCTTCTATACTCCGTCTCATCACCACCGCGTGACAGGTGAACTTTGGCGTAAAATACTTTTACAATCTGAAAACAAAATGAAGTTCACATGTACATCATTTTATTACATCCACGTGAGCGGCCTCAGCCCATCGGGGCTTGGAAAAATAGATGGGCTGCATGATGCTTCCAGGCAGAGCTGAAACCGACCGCACACAAGTACTGGTAAACCGCTTAGAGGATCTAAGCCTGGCCAGTGGCCAGGCAAAGCGGTCCGTGCATATAAATCCTATTGGTTTCATTGGGCGACAGGGCTCTAGATGTCATTTCTTCTCAATTTCGGGTAAAAGTCCCACAAAATTGGAAGCGACGTCTCCAAAATCACCTATAGGGTGTTGACAGGGACGTTAAATCTCATATCAAACAAACACATACATCCCGGTGACCACAAGAGTTTGAGGTTTGGCCAAAAATGCATCATGGTCCAAATGGAATAGCTAAAATGAAGAGCTGGAGGATATACGCCTTGTGGAAAAGTTAAGTTTGGTCGTTGTGAGTATTTCGGACAGAGCTGTGCCTGTGACACAATGCATTTTTCATTTATCAAAAAGCCATTTTTGTTGCTCCTTAGAACAGCCTCATAGTGCCTGGTCTAACACACACTGGTCGTGTTGGGGTTTAACGACATGTCAACCCTTGTGGGTCATTTTTTTAGGCAGTGGCTAGCCGTACGGTACTGGACGACCAGCCTACGAGTCTGCCCGTCCGGTACCGGACGAGCAGACTCGTTTGCTGGTCGCCCGGTATCGGACGGACAGACTTGTAGGCTGGTCGTCCGGTACCGGACGGCTAGCCACTGCCATTTTTACGTCTTCAAGAGAATGGGAGAAAAGAGATTGTAGAGGAGATGAAAGAGAGGGATAGGGATGAAAGAGGAAGATGAAAGAAAGGGATGAAACAGAAGAAATGAGAACAGTCCTCTTTCGGTTCGGCATAAACATTTACATACTGCTGCACCGTATCAGAAGCCATTTTATTCAGCATCATTAGTTCTTTGGACAGACTTCGGCTAAAGTTGTTCTCTGCGAAGAGCTTGGCTCCTTCAGGGAATCACACGTCGATCACTTTTTATCCTGTTTTAAATTTCACCTCAGTTATCTTTTTATCTCCTAACACCCTTTTTTACCTTTATACTCACAGCGCCAACCTCGAAAGAGGGTGCAGCAGTATAGTTACCTGCTGCAAGCACAACTGCAAGCCAATATCAGTTGAGCGCCCCAGTGACGTAAGTTACACGACACCTTCGCCTTAGGCTGACACGATTAATCGCACAATCAATTAATTGATCAACAAATTCAACAATTATGATATTGGCATTACTGATTTGCTTGTAATCGATTATTTGATAAGTACAATTTACTACCCAAAGTTATGCCTAAAATAGCTGGATGGGTGACAAACAGTGCAGATCCCTGATGATCTCGTCTGCGTCTGCAATGTTTGCTCATGCATGTCTGTTCAAATATACATATGGTGAAGTACACCATATGGTAAGAGTCATGCTCAGACAGAAAGCCAGACAGGTAAAATTATAACAAAATATTTAGCGATTACTTATCGACTATCGATCGCGATGGCGGGTCTGATAATCGATTGTCTTTTCAGCTCCGATTAGCCAGCCCTACATTCGCCCCATCTAACGATGGAAGGATGGATGGATGATACATGCATGGAGGTAGGTAGGTAGGTTACAGACGACAGACAGACAGACAGACAATACTAACCTCAGCCGGTGCATTCACTACACCAATATTATAACCATAGAGGAAGGAATTTCCAAACACACAGATGAACACACTGAAGAACAACCAGAAGGTGTATTTTACATCTCTTTCCGGCTGAAAATAGAAATATTATGACAATTACCCTTTTTGTACCAAATGGCATTTCGCCCCCGCCCATCGGGGCTTGAAGAAATAGATGGGCTGCATGATGCTTCCACGCAGAGCTGGAACCGACCGCACACAAGCACTGGTGCGAGTCGGATCGTACATGCATGAAAACTCTATTGGTTTCATTGGGCGACAGGGCTTGAGATGTCATTTCATCTCAAATTGGAAGCAACGTCTCCAAAATGACCTATACAGTGTTGACGGGGTCGTTAAACTTCAAATCAAACAAAAACCAAATTGAATCTTCCGCCTTATATATAGCAGGAGTCCATTTCAAAACTTAGGGGTGTCAGGTGGTGTTTTCTTCAAAATTGATTTGGAAAATGGCTGAGCCTTTTTGAAAACAGTGAAGGGCCTGATCAGACGCCGCAGTCTGCGGCGTCTGATCTGAGCCTGCACTGTTTGCCAGTGTAACCGTTTTCGGGTTTCGGGTACAAAATGGGATAAGGGGCCCCAGAGTCGGTATATGCGATTGGTTACACCTCTTAGCAGTTTTTATAAGGTGGCACTTGGCACTACGACAGTGACATGGTGCATTATTTCATATCTACAGTCAAACTTCAATGACCCGAACACCTTTGGGACCACGAAAATCTATTCGAGACAGGGGTAGTTCGAGCCACTGCGGGCTACCGCCAGGAGGCATGACGACATACTTTAGGACATCTTTTCGGTGTTCTATAATGAACTATAATGAAAAAAATGTATGCTGTGCGCATTCATTTGAATCGCCTCATCGTACATTTTACCCTCCCTATTTCTTATGTAGAGAAATTCCCTAGGACTCAAGAACGGGTTCCACTCATCCATGGTAAACGAGCTTTCGGCGTTCGAGCCATCGAAGTTCTACTGTATTAAAGATTTTGAGCGCTCGTTAGAACGCCTCATCGACAACCCACAACCTATGTCTTGGAGAAGAAATAAGAAAACTAATGTTTATCCCTGTAAATCAAAGTCTTCTGTATTTAAAGTAGGGTTTAAAGGGGTGTTCATTGCACGAACTTGTTAGTTTGATGGGCTACATGGCGGTTGAGGTATGAGTGGTCCCTGGCCCAAGCAGGCAAGCGCCCGACCATTTATTTCCAGGACCACGCTTTCTAGCAGTCTAAAACCAATACGAAAAACATGCCTACACAAATACATTGTACATTAAGCGCCGAAAAATGTGAACATTTTTAGATGAAAAATTGTGATATTTTTCTTAATTCTGCTCAAAATATAGATTGTGGGTACTCATTAGAACCGCCTCATCGAGGCGGTTCTTACGAGTACCCACAACCTATATTTTAGAGCAGAAATAAGAAAATTAAGGTTTGCCCCTGTAAACCCCAGTTTTACTATATAAAAGTGGGTTTCAAGGGGGTCAAAATTATATAGGCGTGTTTTCATGATGACACACAGTCATGTCTTTTGCATTTTTTTTTTTCAGATGAATTTGTGATATTTTTCTTACGGGTGCTTTTACACCGTTTATCCCTCGACAATGTCTACCTTTGCGAACAGTGTAGATCCAGATCACGGTCCCGTCTATCGGGGGTTGAAGAAATAGATGGGCTACATGATGCTTCCAACCGACCGTACACTAGTACTGGTAAACCGCTTAGAGGATCTAAGCCTGCCAAGAGTCGGACCGTCCATGCTTATAACACTATTGGTTTCATTGGGCGGCAGGGCTTGAGATGTCATTTCATCTTAATGTCGGGTAAAAGTCCGACAAAACTGGTTGCAACGTCTCCAAAATGACATATACAGTGTTGACGGGGACGATAAACATTAAATCAAACAAAAAAAGATCCAGATCAGATGGCTTAATCAGAAGTCATCTGCTCAGAATCTACACTGTTTGTCATGTGAATTGAAAGGATATATTATACTATCCAGTATTTTTGGCTGATAGTCAGAAATCGGCTACATGTAAACTAATTTATTCAGCAGGACAAGGGTTATTAACATTATCAAATCCGTGTAATGAGCTTCCTTGAACACCCTACTTATAGAAAGACCTTGTTTACATCGGGGTATAAATGCGTATCACTTTAGTAAGCCTTGTGCCAAAGTAAAACTATGGCTTCGCTAAACGACGCCTCGATGAGGCGGTTTCAAACAAGCACTAACAGTCTATGTTTTGAGCATAAATAAGAAACATGGCGCTTTATAATATGAATAAGAAAATTTCAGGTATACAGACAGAATGAACTGCGTGAAAAAAGAAAATAATGTAACGTGTAAGGCAGTGCAAACAAATTATACTTTGTTAAATTCCTAGGAAAAAAAAAACAGATAAAAAGATCAAATAGACGGATATAGCAATTCAGACATGATTATATGAATAAATAAATGATTAAAGTCACAATCCCCTTCAACCTTGAAGATTGTTTTCTTTCTTTCCTTTCTTTCTTACCTTTCTTTCTTTAAAAATGAATGTAATGCAAAGATATGCTGTGCCTATTTTGGTCGACTATTTGTCAATCGAACCAAAGCTATTAAGTACAGAAGGTTTACGGTGCTGATGGCCCCACTTCTATTATTGATTTGTTCGACAAGGTAACGGTTATTTATGGTCGTGTTATTCCTATTGTGGGTGCCGCCGAAACAGGTCCTACATTGTTTGCTTGAAGTATAGCAACTTTAGGGGAATGGGGACACCTGGCACATTGTCCGCCATTTTTTTTTCAGGGGAAGACAACCTTCCTGTTCAATTTTCTATAAGCCCTGGGGTCTACTCTGAAAGGAAAGGAGGAAATTCTTTCCCTTAAGAAGTGACCCCTGTTGCCATGGGAGACAAAAATACTTTTGCAGAAGTTGCCTCCCCTCCCCTGTTCCCATTCTCATTAAGGGTTAAACGAAACAGTCTCCATTGAGACAATTTACCTGGCTGTGCTGCCAATACCTTGATTGTAAACTATGAGCAAGTGTTGCATCATTTTGCCCTCGTGGAAGGTTAAATGAATGATCAATTATTGAACGTCTCGCTTACATGCATTGTACGTCAGTGACTTGAAGTTTAACAGAGCGGGAGATTGTACATGATAGTAAAGACCAGCTGTTGTCCTTCCTAGCCAATGTAAAGGGCTACCCTCTTTATACAACGAGCCCTCCGTGGTATAGTGGTTATGCTACTCGCCTTGAAACCAGGGGTCGCAGGATCGATCCCGGGCTTCTCCAGACTTTCAGATGAGTCTTTAAACCGAGGTCCCGTCTCCGTATGACCTTAGCGGTTGGTGGGACGTAAAACACAAAGACTCACTAAACGACAAAACTTTTTATCTAACAGTTCGTCTGTCTTTACTGTTTTTGGAGACGTTGCTTCCAATTTTGTGGGACTTTTACCCGACATTGAGATGAAATGACATCTCAAGCCCTGTCGCCCAATGAAACCAATAGGATGTATAAGCATGGACGGGACGATTCGCGCCGCTTTGTCTGGGCAGGCTTAGATCCCCTAAGCGGTTTACCAGTACTCGTGTGCGGGTCGGTTTCAGCTCTGCGTGGAAGCATCGTGCAGCCCATCTATTTCTTCAAACCCCGATGAGCGGGGGCCGGCATTGTTTGCTTGAAGTGTTACAATTTAACCCTTTTTGAACCAAACGGAATCTTCCTCCAAATATATGGCAAGAGTCCATTTCGAAATTTAGGGGTGACAGGTTGTGTCAGCTATAATAAAATTTATTTGGAAAATAGCTGAAATGTTTGCAAATAGTGTAGGCCCTGATCAGACGCCGCGTTCTGCGGCGTCTGATCCGGGCCTGCACTGTTTGCCGGGGTACCCGTTTTGATGTTTCCGGTAAAAAATGGGTCAAGGGTTAAACGAAACGGTCGCCATTGAGACAATCGACCCGACAGTGCTGTCAATACTTTGATTGTAAACTATGAGCAAGACTTGCATCATTTTGCCCTCGTGGAAGGTTAAATGAATGATCAATTATTGAACGTCTCGCCTACATACGTCAATAAAGCGGAGTTTAACGATTATGACAACAGTTCTAAGCGGGAGATTGAACATGATAGTAAAGACCAGCTGTTGTCCTTCCTAGCCTATGTAAAGTCAACCCATTTTATACAACAAGGCCTCCGCGGTGTAGTGGTTATGCTACTCGCCTTGTAAACCAGGGGTCACAAAACTTATCTAACTGCGTCTGTCTTTACTGACAATGACAAATGGGCCCCGTTAAGCGATTTTGATACTTATCGACTATGCGAGCAGCGAAGGTTCAGGCGAGCCTGCGCATCTGCGCAGTCTCGCCACAACCTTCGCTGTTCGCTCCTACAAGCAGTGAATCAAGAGGAACCGTCAGACAGAAAGCCATATCCCTGGCCACTCTGAATGGTTGGGCATGCGCAGTTAAAATTTGTCATGACGGAATGCTCGAAGACACAAATTCGCTTGGCGGGGCTCAAATCTTAATCAAGAAAAAAACACCGTGATGTATTGTTTACGCTACTCGCCTTGTAAACCAGGGGTCGCAGGATCGATCCCGGGCTTCACCAGACTTTCGGATGAGTATTTAAGCCGAGGTCCCGTCTCCGTATGACCTTTGCTGTTGGTGGGACGTAAAACGGGATGGTCTGCATGATGCTTCCACGCAGAGCTGAAACCGACCCGCACAGGAGTACTGGTAAACCGCTTATAGGAACTAAGCCTGCCCAGGCAAAGCGGTGCGAGTCGGCCCGTCCATGCATATAAACCCTATTGGTTTCATTGGGTGATTTAGATGTTATTTCATCTCAATGTCGGGTAAAAGTCCCACAAAATTGGAAGCGACGTCTCCAAAATTACCTTTACAGCGCTGACGGGGACGTTAAACCTCAAATCAAACAAACAAACAAACAAGACGCGATGGGCGGGGGCGTTCGCTTTTCCCTAAACTTCCTGACTTGCGTCAGAGCACTTATACTATAACAACATTCCTGAAGTAGTGTACATTTGTGTTTTGTCACCCATATCTTTAAATTTTCCAATTGAATCATTGTTCGCTAACATAGTTTGTCACGTTCTTTTCCTTGACAATGATAAAGAACGTGGTTTATCACCCGAACACGGGAATTTTAATGAATATACTATATAAAGTGATTGGTTTGGTATGGCTGTGGTAAATTCACTAATTCAGCAGCAAAAATGTGAACTACAGTAGAAGTTCGACGGCTCGTTTACCATGGCTGAGTCGAACACATTCTTGAGCCCCTACATAAGAAAAAGTGGGGGATAATTAAGGAGATTTTAGTATTCTATCTTGCAAATGTATGCTGTGTGTACTCATTAGAATCGCCTCGATGAGGCGATTCTAACGAGTACACACAGCATACATTTTCATTATAGAACACGAGAAAGATGTCAAAAAGGATCTTCTTAATGCCTCCTGGCAGTAACCCTGAGTGGCTCGAACTACCCCTGTCTCGAACAGATTTTCGAGGTCCCAAATGTGTTCGAGCCATTTAAGTTCTCCTGTATTAACGTGAGAGTCAAAATGAAAAATCGAACATGCAGGCCAAATAAAACACGAGGACTGTGGGTAGTATGTGCCCGATCCGGCAGCTTACTCGTAGACCTTTGTTTGTTTGATTTGAAGTTTAACGTCCCCGTCAACACTGTATAGATCATTGTGGAGACGTTGCTTCCAACTTTGTGGGATTTTTACCCGACACTGAGATGAAATGACATCTCAAGCCCTGTCGCGCAATGAAACCAATAGGATTTATAAGCATGGACGGCCCGACTCGCACCGCTTTGCATGGACAGGCTTAGGTCCTCTGCGCGGTTACCTGTATTCGTATGCGGTCGGTTTCAGCTCTGTGTGGAAGCATCATGCAGCCCATATATTGCTACAAGCCCCGATGGGCTAGGCTTAGACCTATACGGTTAAGTTGTACGGTGCATGCCGTTGTTCACCAGAAGCTGAACATTGCCTTCTTCAGAGAAGAACCGTACAAACGATTTCGTTTGTCAATATCCAAACTGACTAAGTCTCCACAAAAGGATGCTACCGGACCCGGTGGGGACCTGTTCACAACCTCGGACCGAAAGGAGTATAAACGCCATTATCACAAGATATTGTCACAATAAGCCATCTCCACTTGATACCAGTTCGTGCCCGCTAACTTAACACCATTTAAACCCTTTTTGTACCAAATGGAATCTTCTTCCTTGTATATAACAGGTGTCCATTCCAAAATAAAGGGGTGTCAGGTTATGTTTTCGTCAAAATTCATTTGGAAAATAGCTGAATGTTTTGCAAACAGTGGAGGCACTGATCAGACGCCGCGTTCTGCGGCGTCTGATCTTGGCCTTCACTGTTTCCAAGGGTACCCGTTTTGGGGTTTCTGGTACTAAATGGGTTAACACCCTTTTAATTGAACGTATGTGCCCAAATGATTCAAAGGTGTGACCAGGGACAATTCACTTCAGATACTCAGGAGTGAAAGGGCTGAAGTTACCGATATTTTGGCCTATTTCCTATTACAGTCAAATACATGTGCTTATAATGTAATATTATATAAAATACTAAAGTCCTTTTTGTTTTATGTCAGGCGACTTGCATTGATACATGTATCCTCAAAATGTCATTCAAAAAGATGCTGTGTTGGTTTTATTTGTGGTTTAAATTCCCCGTCAACATTGTATAGATCATTTTGGAGACGTTGCTTCCAATTTTTAATGGGATCTTACCTACTCAAAAAGGTGCTCAAAACCACGAAAACACGCCAATATAATTTTACCCGCTTAAACCCCCACTTTTATATAGTATAAAAATACAACACAAAACAATTATACACAAGACAGTTTGTTTGATTTGAGGTTTAACGTCCCCGTCAACACTGTAAAGGTCATTTTGGAGACGTTGCTTCCCGGCAATTTTGTGGTACTTTTACCCGACATTGAGATGAAATGACATCTCAAGCCCTGTCGCCCAATGAAACCAATAGGGTTTATGATGCAGCCCATATATTTCTTCAAGCCTCGATGGGCGGGGGCTTATACAAGACAGTGAATTATCAAAAGGATTAGAAAAGAAAGCAGCAGTTTACGGAGGTCTTTTCCTTAAACTCTCAGTGGTTCAAACTACCCTTGGGTCGAAAAAGTAGTCATGGTCCAAGAGGTGTTCGGGACCTTGAAGTTTGACCGCAGGTTGCAAATTAAACTTATTGAAAAAGTCTTTTCCGTCCATGGCAGTTAACGTAAATCCAAACATGTCCCTTTGCCACAGCATATAGTACAGTTCTTTCAAGTGCCAAGGGAAAACTGTCTGGTCATTCTGGTTATGTGCGCACAGTGAAGACTGATCAGCCTGTGCAATCAGCCTGCGCAATTGCGCAGTCTGAAATGCACAGGCTGAACAGTCTTTACTGTGAGCTATATGGATCCACATTGACCCGACGTTGAGAGGACTAGTCTGATTAAGTGTTCACGCAGGTTAATGTTAGCCTTCGCTGAGTGCACATGACCCCCCCCCCCCCAAAAAAAAAAAATGTGTTCACTCATTAAGAGTGAACACATGTCTATATAATACGTTTATAAAGTATTATATACACGCATATACACATACACACATACATATACATCCACGGTAAAACATTTTATTGCGGTAACAAAATGTAAGGATCATATAGAAAAATAGTCACTTTTCTGTATAGTATGTAATTTTTGGAATCCATCTTTCAATCGTGTTATATAAAAGCCGTGTTATAATGAACAGTTCAATCAATTTCACGGAGGCAGTCCTCTTTTGCACCACATGTTAATATTTGATATCGATAGGAAATTCAAATGTGGGGATGGACAGGACACAAAACGAAATCCTGTGTGTTTCCATCGCCCCACCCCCACCCTCTCCCCGCCCCCAAATCCTGTGTGTTTCCACTGCCCCATCCCCCTTACCCCCACCCCCACCCCCGTCACCCTCTCCCCGCCCCCTTCCACACACTTTAATGTTTGCGGTTTTTTAATACATCTTACATGTAAAATATTTAAATACTAGAGAAAGTGACCAATGGGTCACGTATACCCCCGGCCAGCGTCACCCTCTGATATATCTTTCGAGCTTGTATGTGATATGAATGAAGTCAAGAAGCTATAAGAATCTATAAATGTGCTTGTAAAAGCTAAACCAAACATAAAATTTCTAAATGGACCAAGGGAGTGAGGGCATCAAATAGAACATACAGGCATCTATAAACTTTGACATAAAACTTTAACCAAATGCAAAAATTTCTAAGTCCGTGACCTTGAGGTCAAGGTCACCATGGGTGGGCAAGGGACATGCATCATGAAATCATTTATCAAAAATGAAGAGAATCTAACATGTGGTTACAGGGATATCAGCCATGAAAAAGGTTTAACACAAAACTTTGACGTAAAAGTAGATGAACAGACAGACAGACAGCCCTACCAGGGGCTTGACCCAGAGGCTTAGATATTCCATATGGAAGGTAATGCTATAGAGATATCCTTTACCAAACATGAAGAGAATCTAACATGAGGTTACAGAGATATCAGCAATGAAAAAGGTTTAACACAAAACTTTGACGTAAAATTAGATGAACAGACAGACAGACAGCCCACCCAGGGGCTTGACCCAGGGGCTTAGATATTCCATATGAAAGGTAATGCTATAGAGATATCCTGTAACAAACATGAAGAGAATCTAATATGTGGTTACAGAGATATCAGCAATGAAAAAGGTTTAACACAAAACTTTGACGTAAAAGTAGATGAACAGACAGACGGACAGACAGACAACCCACCCAGGGGCTTGACCCAGGTGCTTAGATATTCCATATGAAAGGTAATGCTATAGAGATATCCTGTACCAAATATGAAGAGAATCCAACCTGTGGTTACAGAGATATGAGCAATCAAAAAGGTTTAACGCAAAACTTTGACGTAAAGGTTGACGAACGACCGAACGAACGTACGAACGAACGAACAAACGAACATACGAACGAACCAACGAACGGACGAACGGACGGAAAGACGAAAACTATATACCCCCTGACATACTTCGTATGCCGGGGGTATAATAATTTTTTAAAACTCATATACAGACCTTTCTGTCGTTAAATGTTAACTTCCCGTTTTCGTGGTCGTGCATACCAGTTATCTCTGTTTACTCAATAATATGAAGATGTGAACTACTTTTTTGTTATATATAGAAAAATTATGTAATATGGAGTTGTTAGTTTCACTCTGATCATTCAATTACCGCGTGATTATTGATTCGCTATATTTATATACGAGTTAAACCACGCCTTCGTTACAAAAGACCACTCCTGCTGAGGTACCATACAGAGAACTGTTGGATTTCGAAATGGATTATCAAGTCAACAATTTAATATATCGGTAGGTTACAGGGTTTGGATATTCTGAATTTTGAACACAATAAATACTGGTCAATATTGTCGGGATATGACAAAATAATGAAAATTATAATTTAAAAAATATATATATATATAGTGATGTTATCTCAATAAAAAGTTGCTTCTGTTGTTTAAACTCATGCGAAGGATTTTACCAGTACATGTTTTTGGATATATTCTGGCAAAGTATCGAAATGCATGTAAAACGTTCACCTGCCAGCACAGAACAGCGGGCTAACGTTGGGTCGATAGCGATACGACGTTGAAACGTCGTATCGCTATCGGCCCGACGTTCGCCCATATTCTTTGCTGGCTGGGATACGACGAGCCAGGAGGTTGAAATTAATTCGGTACTTTTTCCCTATGAAATCAGGTCTACAAGAGTGTTCATTAAACAGAATTGTTAACGTGAAGATTATTTATAATTATGTATTATTGCTCCATTACTGTTTGCTTCTTGAATCTCTTTCCCTTTCAGAACCCCAGTATTGCATCATCAGGCTTGTCCAATACGTCGATATTCCCACGTACAACTACTACTATGTTACTATACCTTTAAGTGTTTTAAGTGATTATGTATCGCGTCACTGGAGAGTCCAAGTTACCACGATTGGAAAAAGGATTGACAAAATGCCTGGAATTGTGAACGCCAAAGTGCATTTTCAGAACACGGAAATCCATTTTTTCACCCATCAAATAGACCGGCCCAAACTTACAAAAGCAAGAGAAACACGACGGTCCTTAATGCTCACCTGTGCTTTAAAGCAGGTCAAAGCCACTCGCTGGCCGTAAATCAGAGACTCGGGCCATTGATTGGAAAATGTTTCACAACATTCCAAACGAGATGAAATTACAAAAAAATATGTTAGTATATGGTTACGATCATTAAGAAAGACAAGAGCACCGCATGCGGGTGCAAAAATTCTAAGTCGAAAAAGGGGCATACTTGTGCTAAAAATATTTTGAGGGTTACCTCACCTATTGGTATGAGTTCCCCTTTTCATAATGAACAACTAGACCGAGTTTCAAGTATATATGTTCAGAAATGACAGAGATATTACAAAATGTCCAAGTTTTTGCACGACGACGCACACAACGACGACGATGATGCAGACGACACCAGAGCTATGACAATACCTGGCCGTTTTTTTTTCGAAAACAGCCGAGATAAAAAGGACCTGGGTGTAACGATTGACACTATGCTTCTTTTCCGTGAACATATAACCACCAAAGTAACAACTGCAAATAAGGTTTGTTTTGATTTGAGGTTTAACGTCTCCGTCAATACTGTATAGGTCATTTTGAAGACGTTGCTTCCAATTTTGTGTGACTTTTACCCGACGTTGAGATGAAATGACTCCTCAAGCCCTGTCGCCCAATGAAATCAATAGGGTTTATAAGCATGGATCCTCAAAGCGGTTTACCAGTACTCGTGTGTGGTCGGAGTTCAGCTCTGCGTGGAGGCATGCAGCCCATCTATTTCTTCAAGCCCCGATGGGCGGGTGTTATTTAGAACTTTCATATATATGGATAAATACATGTTTTGGCCCTTTATAAAGCACTGATCAGGCTGAATATTTGACTCCAGTTTGGACACCACTGTATAAGAAAGATGCCATAGGTTCGGAAAATGTTCATCGGAGAGCCACCCGACTCGATAAATTATTATCCGGAAAGGCTGAAGAACTAATATGATTACCGTTTCTAGCATCAATGGCAAGTGCACACGGAGCTACAACGCTCCACTTACTAGGCTATACAGAAGATTAAAATTTGTTTTGTTTGATTTGAGGTTTAACGTCCCCGTCAACACTGTAAAAGTCATTTTCGAGACGTTGCTTCCAATTTTGTGGGACTTTTACCCGACATTGAGATGAAATGACATCTCAAGCCCTGTCGGCCAATGAAACCAATAGTGTTTATAAGCATGGAGAGGCCGACAGAAGATTAAGAGCAGATTTAAAACCATCAATAGAATAGATGTTATAGACAAATTATTTATACTGAACTCGAGGGAACATATATAAATTATTCAAAAGACGGTCTAGACTGAATCTTCGACTGCGGCAAATGTGTTCTCTAGCCCTTTTTGTCCCAAATGGAATCTTCCTCCTTATATATAGCAGGAGTTCCTTTCAACATTTATGGGTGACAGGTTGTGTTTTCATCAAAATTTATTTGGAAAACGACAGAACTTTAGCAAACAGGGGAGGCCCTGATCAGTCTGATCTGGGCCTGCACTGTTTGCCAGGTAACCGTTTTTGGGTTTCTGGTACTAAATGGGTTAATACAGTAGTCGATGTATAGAACAGTTTACGACTGTCACGGTTGTAACAGCGCTTTCAAATCAAGGTTAAATAAATATTGGCAGGGGCATACCTATCTTGTTACATCACGGGCCAACCAAATGGGTCGAGACGAACATATCGAAAAGGGTCAACAGAAGCCGATGGTGGCTTGGAAGGACCTCTACGACGGTGAGATAATGGTGGGGTGAGATATAACATGCACTGACCGGTGAGACAATGGTGGGGTGAGATATAACATGCACTGACCTGTAGGACATAACTCTTATCATATCCAAGTCATCCTTCTCGAGCAATATTTATCCCCACGTTTTTAAAAAAAAGTGGGGATATTGTTATCGCCTCCGTCCGTCTGTCTGTCCGGCTATCTCCTCCTAAACCGTTAGCCGGAATTCAACCAAATTTGGTATGCGAGTTGCTTACATGAATGGCTTGCACAAGAGCACATTTTTTTTGTCCCCGCCCCCAGGGGCCCTGGGGAGGGGTCAAAAGGTCAAATATCAATAAAATTCAATTACAAAGTCAATTTTGAAGATTTTGATGCCAAACTGTGCACATGTACTTAGTTATGAAAAAAGTAAAACATATTGAACGGATTTTGGCTGTGACCCCTAGGTCACGCCCTGGGGGTCGGACTTGGGGGGGGGGGGGGGGTCGGGGGTCAAAATTAAAGTTTTTCAGAACATAGTCATGTTGCATATCTATGCGAAGGGGATAATGGGTAGAATAAAATACAAGTAAAATTTTGACCCTGGGGTCAGATTGGGGCCCTGGGAGAGGGGTCAAAGGGTCAAAATTTAAGTTTTTTGGAACATAGTCATGTGGCATATGAAATTGAAGGGCATGATTAGTAGAATATAATACAGGTAATATTTTGACCATGGAGTCAAATTAGGGCCCAGGGTGAGGGGTTTTCGGTACTTGGCCCCTCTGTAGAAAACGTGGGGATTTGCGATGGCGCGCCATCGACAGCATTCTAGTTTTTTTTTGTTTTTGTTTTGGTTTACGGCCCTTTCAAGATTATTTCACTCATATCGATTTGTTTGTTTGATGTGAGGTTTAACGTCCCCGTCAACACTGTAACGGTCATTTTGGAGACGTTGCTTCCAATTCTGTGGGACTTTTACCAGACATTGAGATGAAATGACATCTCAAGCCCTGTCAATGAAACCAATAGGGTTTATAAGCATGGACGGTCCGCCTCGCACCGCGGTTCCTGGACAGGCTTAGATCCTCTAAGCGGTTTACCAGTACTAGTGTGCGGGCCGGATTCAGCTCTGCTTGGAAGCATCATGCAGCCCATATATTTCTTCAAGCCCCAATGGTCGGGGACTGAATTCACTCATATCGAGTCGATCGTTTGTGTGTGTGTGTGAATTCGGGTTTAACGTCGCTTTTAACAATTTTTCAGTCATATCACGACGGTGCCTGGTTGCGACAGGGAGCTCAATGCTCACTTTATAGTGCTGCCTCGCTGAAGTATCATGTCCCAGACACATTACATGATACCACACCCAGTCACATTATCCTGACACTGGGTCGACCAGTCCTAGCTCTACCCCGTAAATCTGAGTGTCAAGCGAGGAGCAGCTAGTACCATTTTTAACGACTTTTGTATGTCGCGGCCCGGGATCGAACCCGTGACCTCCCGTTCCCCGGAGCGGACACTCTTCCAACTGAACTATCGGGGCCGGTATGACGAGCCGATCGTTAATCAGAGGTGGGCGAAAACCGGAGTACCCGGAGAAAAACCACCTGACCTTCCGTTGCAGAACTTGGCGTCTCACATGTGACCCGAGCGAGGCTCGAACCCACAACGTTGGGAAACCGAATGGTTAAGACCACTAGGCCACGGAGGCCCGTCTCGGGCAATATTAAATAGTCATCTTAGCAATCAAGGGACGTAACTCTTCCATGTATCACAATGTTGTGTCCGTTTTCAAACTTTTTCAACAAAACACGTTTTTGAAAAGCTATCCATGTCCTCTTTATCTGCAGGGATACCCAATCAAATTAAAGACATGTTACCAC